>JAECWI010000601.1:442500-885523 GCA_018150345.1 Drosophila equinoxialis
CTTATCATCTATTATTTCATCGTGGTCCAGATTTTATAATTAAAAAAGAGTATTATGCAGGGCGCATAATTTTTTTACACAGCTTTTGCTATGAAGATTTGGTAACAAGTTATTACTAATGATATAAAGACTTTATGTTTAAAATCTTTATATTAAAGTGTAAAATATTCAACAAACGGTGCTAACTAAATTGTTTATGTATTGTTTATTAATTTATAGACTCTGCTCGACTATCAAAGTTAAAGAATAAATATTTTATGTTTATTTAAATATCAATTCATAAAGTAATGATTTATTTGCATGCCAAAAAGGATGTAACAACTTGCTTAAACATATTTACTTAAATATTCCACAAATCAATTTTGCCATAAACTGCTCCTCACACATATACAAATACACAAACATACAGAGATGCACGAATACATTTATAGGTAGCTCGTGTACATACATACATATGTATGTATATATTTATGTAGAAACAATTTGTACAGGGAAAGTAATTCAACCAAAATTGCATTTTATTTATTTAATTTGAAGCATTTTCATTAACTTTAGCCAGGGCTTCGCTACAATTTTTTTATACCATACACCCATAGGGTGAAATGGTATATTAAAGTCGCCAAAATGTATGTAACAGGCAGAAGGAAGCTTTTCCGACCCCATAAAGTATATATATTCTTGATCAGCATCAACAGCCGAGTCGATCTAGCCATGTCCGTCTGTCCGTCCGTCTGTCCGTCTGTCCGTCCGTCCGTCCGTATGAACGCGTAGATCTCAGAGACTATAAGAGATAGAGCCACCAAATTTGGTATGTAGGCTCATGTAGTATGTAGAGTGATCAAGTTTATTTCAAATTTTTGCCACGCCCCTTTCCGCCCCCGCAATTCAAAAAACGTTTATCTCAAAAACTATTGTAGTAGATACACCATATTTGGTATGTATATTTGCTTAGTAAATGCGCTCATTTTGCATGTATAAAGATTTTGCCACGCCCCTTTTCCGCCCCCGAAATTTGAAAACTCGAATATCTCGCGTAATTTTTTACCTTGTGCAATCAAATTTGGCACATTAAATTTGATACTAATACCCAGCAAAATACCAAATTTGATCAAAATCGGACAAAAATAGCTGAGTTATGCATATAAACGTTTTTGCATAAGGCCGGAGATGGCCGTTGGCGGGTGGGGGCGCTAGGTGCTTATATGCATAAGTGCGCGAGATACTGAAATATGCTAGTAAAAAGCATGTGAACAGAATTTCTTAAAATAGGCAAATGCATTAGTTATTACAAATTTGAAATATTTGTTTTACTGGTGTATGGTATACCCAAGTCGGCGAGACGACTTACTTACTTCATTTTTTTTTTTAGAGAGAGAAAGGTTGGGGAAAAGAGAGGGAGAAAAATAGAGAGAGCGAGATAGAGAGACAGTGAGCCACACAGTTATGCAAATGTAATTAGTTGCATGACCGAAACCATAGAGCAATATTTATGGCCCAGACTGTACGCCAACAGAGAGATAGAGACAGAGACAGCGAGAGAGACAGAAAGAGAGAGAGAAAAAGAGACAGAGTAGTGAAAGCGGCCTGCAACTGTTGTGTATCTGTGAGATACTTTAAAATTTTTACGATTTTTGTGGGCAAAGAGCTTTATGTTACCCTTTTTATTTTACTTTGTTGTGTTTTTTGTTTCTGTTCTTCCTCAACGTTTAGAGGGAATATTTTTTCGTATTGCTGGTTTTTTGTTTTATTTTGTTAATTTTTTATGGTCGGGTTTTCCAGTTTTATGGCGGAAATGCCAACGCTTGCCACAAAATAAAACAAAAGATAAAAGTAGACTAGGTCGAATGGTTTAGTTCCCCGTCCCCTCCATTTTCTCTCTACTCGCTTACCCTTTACCCTTACCACCACATGGCTCTCGTGTAATTGCTCTGCGAGTGCAAAATCGAATGAAAAAAAAAACAAGAAACAAAAATGTTTAAATTCTCACAGTATATTTTTGTTTGTTGGTGTGTGTGTGTGTTGTTTTTGTTGTTGTTTTGTTCTATCTTTAAAAAAGTTTTGCCCAGACCATTTGCCAGTGAAAATTGAGATTTATGAGTGCCATAGGTAAGTCTTGAGGTATGCTACGTTGTGTTCTGTGTGGTGTGTACTGAGATGGGTGTGTGTGTGTGCGTGTGGGCTAGTTGGATTGCTTGTGCATCTTCTGCATCTTTGAGCTTTCCCAGAGTTTGTTTTTTTTAACCAAGTTGCCAACAACTTGGCATATTTCTCCATTACGAAAAGCAGACGCCCAGCATCCAGCTCTTGCAAATTGATTTGATTTGATTCGATTTTGAGACGATAAGCTCTTTGCTTTCTTTCTATTTTGCTTTCGCTTCTCCTTTTTGCTTTGCATCCAACTGCCACTTCTTACTCTTTTGCGATAAAGGAAATAAGGTAAGAGAATTTGTAACTTGTGCTCCGCTGAGTAGTTTTTGTACTTGCTGCGGGGGGCGCATTTGATTGGCAGGACACAGCAAAAAAGAAAAAAGCAAAGAAAACGAAAAGTAGCAATGAAAAAGGAGGTAGAGGATAAGCCAACAGACAAACGATTATGTAAATATTCTGGCCTTCCCTTTCCACCACAATATTTCCCCACAGAAGCCAGTCGAAAGATGCATTGCAAGGATGAAAGTCGGGAAGCGTGTGAGAGATTGCTTTTATTAATTAAAAACGTTGCTCACTTTTTTACTTACCTCCCCTCTTTCTTTTTCTTCGTGATCAAAGACAAAAGGAAAGTTAAAGTGACCAAGTCAAGAGGTTTACGCATTTAAATCCAATGTCTCATCATCGATATTGGGTGTCATCATCATCGTTATCTGTAGTTGGCTTACGGCTATGCCTTCAATTAGTACAAATCAAACTCTCAGTCGATTTCGAACCAACAATTTTCGTTGCCAATAATATGGGTAAACATTTTGGCATAGTGTCAATTAATTTCCCCTCAATTTTCCTGTTTCCCTTTTGTAGTTCCACCCTCCCTTTCAACGCCATCGCGACCCTTTAACCTCCCGAGGCAAACTAAACTGACAAAATGAAGTTGATGTTGTCCCCGTCGTTGTCGTTGTCGTCGCGGTTGCCGATGCAGTCGACGCCTCTGCAGGTGTTTGCCGTTCCTGGTGTCGATGTCACTTGACGCCGTCTGCCGCAGCCACCCCACCGATCACCCTTTCCCCAAGAGTAGCCACTTTCACCTACATATTTACGCCTAACTCCCACTTTTCCGTTCCCATCCCATTCCCTTGCCAAACAACGTTGTCATTGAGCGCGATTGCTATTTAGCTGATTGTGTGGTTTTGTCTTTAAACATCTATCCGCCACTCTGCTTTCTCCTTCAACTTTCCCTCATGCATCTTCTCTCTTACCATTTCCCTTCACCAAAATGAAGATATGAAGTCTGACATAAAGGGCATACTGCAATTAATTAAAGAGCATTTTGTCTTACGCCCTGGCTCTTAAAGTAGATTATATGCATGTGAATTATGTAAGAAGTTTGTTTGACTCACAAGAAACTTTTCAATTATGACAATTAAATATGTAAGGGAGGTCAAAAAAACATTGATTCTACATACTACACACATATTGCTTAGTATTTTTAAATGGTTGTTATCTTAGGTTTGGAAACATTACTTTTGTTATCAACCATTTTAACGTAAGCAAATGCTTTTGATATTTCAGCTAAGGAGTTGAGCGTACTTAATGATTGTTATTTTATAGATTGCATACATTTTTGATGGCCTATTTATTTAATTAGTATAACTAAAATTATTTTATATATTTGAAGAATTCAATGTTTCATTTTTTCATTCCATTTCATTTTGAGTTTATAATTAAAAAGAAAGGTTTAATTTCAAAAAGATTGTAGTCTAGATACATTTAAAAATCTTTCTAAAATTAAGAATTTGAATAATTTTTTTCTTCTGTAACTAAAAAAAGTGGAGTTTGAATAATCACAAGTAAATTTATGTATATTTTATCCTCCAAATATTTAATTTGCTAAATTTGGCGGAAACCACATATATAAATGGTTCAAATGGATTTACTAATTTCAAGTTTTCTTTTAATTTTCCGCCAAAGACTTAAACCGATTATATCATAATATGTCAGCAAAAGTTTATTTGTAACTATTAAAAAATAGTTTGTGAAGACGTTTCTAAAAGTTTTGAAATGTTCTTTATATAGTTTCGAAGCATTATATAAAAGATGAGACTACCGACTAAGAATGTTGCTTGGTAAATAAAGTAATAAATATAAATAGACAAAATAAAGTCGACAAATTATTCCCTCACGTAGATGAATGAGTGGTCGATGGTTTACTAGAGAACAACCGCAACATTGCAGTGGAAAAGAAGTTTCATAGCAACATATTTTCCCTTTTAGTTTGCATCTATCTGGGAAAGCATTTCAATTTTTTTTTATTCGCGAGCTCTTTAAGTCCTTAGTGTGGCAGTTCTCCCTGTAACAGTTTTATGCACTTATATGCAGCACATGTGATTTTCTCATCCAATATCGCTTGGACACTGTAAACTTCTACTATATGTAAGTATATATACATACCGATATAGTAGGGGGAAAGGTTTGTATGATATTTTCCCATTGCAAAAAAATTTCGGGCTCCGGCGAAACCTGTTCGTCAAGCCCATGTTTTTATCGATGCCAGGCCAGACCAGGCCATGACCATGGCCACGTGGGAGTCGATAGTTTTTTTTTTTGTCGTTGTTGTTGCCTTCTAATCCATTGACCAATGGACGCGGCCTGGCAAAATGCTGTATCCTTGATGTCTGCCTGACTGCCAGCCGAAATGCCAGAGAATAGACTGGGATAGTTACATGCATCGGCCTGCTGCAGCTCTCTGATGCTGTTGCAAGTTCACTGCAGCTGACAAAATGGCCAGTTGGCTTATGGACCATGCCCACTTGTCCCCCATCAACATCCCCCCATACTAACGCCCACAACTCGTCCACTCTCACTGGCATTCTGTAAGTGATCAATGTTTGTCTATGCTCTGCGGTGTACCAAAAGCCTGGCCAGCCTCAAAAAGTATGCAATGGCCACTAGCCATTTGTTCGCCTTCTGCAGGAGCAGAGAGAGACAGAGAGAGTGAGCACTGCAGAGTAGCGGAGAGCCCGAAATTGCCTTTGTAAACAAGCATAAATTGTTGCATAGTTTCGGGCTGGGTGCGCTTGCCGCAATTCGGCCCATTGCTTTAGCTTGTGATTATGTTTGTAGAGCCTGTTTTTGGTGCTCTTGATAGCAGAAATGAAATGAGTTGAGGGTGAGGTGTTAGTCGTTAAATTGGAAGTGACTTATTTGCCGTGGCTGTCTGTGTTACTGGTTGCATATGAATGTGAATGCCAGAGTAAGGAAATCGGAGGCCGCTTTAAATGAACCAAAATTTAAGTGGTTGAAACTTAAGATTATTTCTACGCGTTTTAATTGCCAACCCATTTATGTAAGTGAAACAAATCAGTTGTAATAAAATGTGCAGACAAAATATGAAACAATTATTCTATAATTTATTGAAATATCTCAAGCATTTTTCCGTCATTGCTCTGGCAATCTTTACAAACATTTTTGGTGGCCGCTTGGAAGAAATCTTAAGACCATTGAAACAATTCCAAGCAATTAATTTATCCACTTAACACGCAAACTTTAAGTGTAAATATTGGCTCCTACTTCTTTGAGTTGCCCTTGATCCCTCTATCAGCCGGTTTTCCTTACATTTTGGACAAGGGCCTGAGAGAGGCTGAGTTCAGTTCAACTCAGTTTACTCCGTACCGCAACCCGCAAAGTATGCAATTATAATATGAAAAGAAATCAAGCCTCAGCCAGTTGAGTGTTGGCGGAGTCAGAAGCAGGCGAAAGTTACTCGAGTATAATTTCAATGACCATAGCAATTGCCTTTAAAAAGCAGTTGAAAGATTCTTTTTTTCATATTTTTTTTTTGCTTTTGGTTTCTTTAATTGCCCCATTCTGCAACTTCAAATGCAGCTGGCAAGGCAAGGCAACCCTTTTCCTTTAGCCTGGCCAATAAAATGTCTGGACTGTGAAAAGGGTGGCACGCGAGGCGAGGAGACGAGAAACACCGGAGGTGGCAAAACCGCTTATCAGGCAAATTTTTCGCCTTGTGTTGGCGGTATTATTGAGAAATTAAGCGCACAGCGTGTGCATTCGCACAAAACACGTACTATACAATACACACATACACATACACACACACAAATACCAAACACACATTGAAAGCGGGCGAAAGGAAAGGTATGAAAAGGTAATGCCCATATAACGGAAGTTCCAGCAAAAACCAGCAGGTTGAGGAAGGACAAAGTTAAAGAAAACTTTAAAGATAAAAACTAGTGAATGGTTGTGCTGCCTGGTGCGGGTATAAAGGAAGCATTATGGCAAAAGTAAAAAGGGATTGCGAACAAGGGATGAGGAAGAGAGATGATACTTTTCAATAGGAAAAACTTAATGAAGAAAAAAAGGGTTAGGATTCTTTTTTCTTGAATGAAACGCTCTTGTGAAAAGATTCAAGTCGCCAAATAGCGTTGCTAGGAAGCCTGAAGTTATGTATAGAAACTATAGAAGACAGACATAGAAAATCTATAAATATTTACGAAAAAAATCTAGATTTAATATTGTTGCAGTTATTTAGAAGCTACCGCTACATTGAAAATATTTTGTTTCCACTTGTAAACAAAATTATTTCTTTGACAAACGTTTTCAGGCGGGAATTTACTCTCTCATACTAATATAGAAATTATTACTTTTAATAACTTACTAGCCGACCCAACAAAAGATTGTTCTATCTTCAAATGAAAACCAAAAATTTTAAAAGTGACTATTTTCATTTTCTTTCTAAGTTCCAAATTAATAAATAATAATTTCATGAATTTTGTTTAACTGTTATAAATGGCGTTTAATAAATTTAATTAAATACTTTAATTAAACTTTTGATTTTCAGAAAGCTATTGAAAAAAACTCGAAATGCATTTAAAATTTATTTTCATTCAATAGTAAATAGAATGTTTAAAAGTTTTAATGTTTTTTTTTTAAATATTAAATTGCAAAACAATTTAACATGTTGGTTGATTGCAAAAAAAAAACACTTAATTTATGGGTAGTTTTCATTTTTTATGTACATACATAAAAAATGTAAAGAAATTCATATTTTTTGATTAGTTTTTTGTTCTTAATTAAGTTTGCTTTGCCGTTTTAATTCAGAGCCAATTTTTTTTTTTTTTTTTTTGCAAATTTTATTTTATTGTGCAAATCTATATGAAATGCATGAAAAATTATAAATAGATGCTAATTAAAATGTTCATATACTGAAACATTTGTCCATGGTTGCCCAAGGCCAATATAAACGTATGCCATAAATCTTTAGTGAGAGTTTGCCCGACCCATGTCATCATTGTCATTGGCGGAGCAGGAGAAACAGCGACAAAAATGTGACAAAAAAGAGAAGGAACAATAAAAAAAAATGAGGGGGGCAAGGGAAGTAAATCCATTTTCCCCAAAAAAAATGATTACATAGCTGCATTGCCAGCGGCGAAGTAAAGGGATAGTATATAAACTCTTTGAACTAGGACATGGGGAGGACATGGTTTCATGACATGGACATAACAACCGGCGACAGTTGCATTAACCTTAGCTGTCAGCCATTAGCCAACAATCCAGTAAGCCAGCTACATGGCTAGTTGGCCTGGTCAAAAATAAGGCTATGCTTTTGTCTGTGGTTGACTCTTGTTTGTGTTTTGTTCATCTTTTTGGAGAGAGAGATTATTCATTGTGTCGAAGAGGTAGATTGTTTAACCATTGTACATTCTTCTGAAATATGCAACATTTCAATTCACTTCGTCAATTCGTACCAAGATTGAAGGTTAACTCTTATATCCTAATAGTTATCGCTATTGTACAATAACTTGTATGCCATGAGTGGAATTAAGTGTGAAAGTAATTTAAATATATCGCACACTAAAATATAAAATTTTGAGGGGACAGTTCAATCTGATGTATATGGTTTATAACAAGAACCGAATATCTCTTTTGGGCTTCTGAATGATTCGATTTTTACCATTTTGAATTTAATCATAATAAATAGTTCTTTAAAACTGTTTTTAATAGCTTTTCTAACTTGTTTCAATTACTAAATTAACTAGGCAACTTCGCCATTCTACTATGTCTTTACCTCCAAACCCATTAGTTTTTTTTTTTTTTTTTCATTATATTTCACTAAAAGTTGTTCGGCATATACATTAGGGAACCGACAAAGGCAAAGAGAAGAGGAAAGCGAGAGAGGGAGAGAGAATGAGACGACTAAAAAAAAGAAAGGGGGAGCACATCCTGTTTGTGTGTGCATCATGTTTTCGCAAGAGAAATTGCTTGGAAGTAATTGTGTTTGCCTTTTATTTTGCGGTAATTGTTTGCATATGCAGCTGGCAAAATTGTCCACCAATGAATAACAAATATGGTACATATAAATTAAAAGGGGCATGCCATGAGGGGGCATCACCAACAATTCTGGGTACGGGGTCGGCACTCCCGTGCCGGCAATATTGACTTTAATACATGGCAGCGCGTTAAGCAAATAGCCTTAAGGCTGCACCAGGCCAAAAGCATCTGTTGACGTTGCACGTTGCAAGAGACAACAAGATACGGAAGTGCGTGAGCGTGCGAGCTGAAAAGCTTTTTACCCCTAACCAAATGCGCAAAGTGCAATGGCTAAGTGTACGGCGGGAGAAAGGTTGGCCACCTATAAAAAGAAGAAGAAAAAAGAAATGGGCAAAAAAAATGGTTGACTGGTAAGTCAAAATGGCGTTAGCGACCACAGTTTGTTTTTAGCCCTTGCCTGGCTCTTTGATAAAGTGCAGCGACCATGCGGCATAAACAATGTGGGAGCGCTTACCTTTCGGACCCCGCCGAACCCAGAGAAGTCAGCCGTGGTTCTTGCCTATGATGCTCTGAGTATTGCCACTACTCTTTTTTCCCCCCTTTTTCTGGGCGAAAGGCGCGTAGCTGCTGTACGATATATGTGTTTTTGCGCTTGAAGTGCTTTCGGTAGCCGTTAATTGAAATGCATGTGGTGTGTGTTGAGGTTTTCCTGCTGCCACCGGGTGTAATGCTAACAAAACCAAGGCGGCGACTGTTGCTCTGCACAGAAAACGTGAAGAAAAAAAAAAAAAGAGTAGGATGTCCTATGGCATACCTATGCCCTAACGAAAACAGAAGGGATCCTTAACTATTGCAATAAATGTCACAAAGTCTTTTATGACTATAAAACTAAAATATAGAATCATCGGACTAACGATTTTTTTATTCAATCAATTAAATATTCCCTAAAGGTTTTTAAACATCGAGCCTATATAAATTGACGAAGCTTACAATCTTCCCCGAAGTCATTTTCGATTTGTTGGATATCGGCTTATACTCCAAGTCGCTTTTTAAGTGGAAGCGGGAGGTCACATTAATTAGGCATTAAATATATGGGAGACCCGGCTTGAATATCTTAGTTGACCTTTTGTTTAATGCCCTTTTGATATTTTCTCTATACATTTTTAGTTTTCGAGAAAATAATCATAGAAATGTGCCATTTTACAAGAATCTTGAATATTAGATTTTTAGAGTAAAATAATATTTAAATGAAATACTTGACATCTTTGATTTGAGACAAATCTACTGTCAATAGTTTCGTTTGTATTATACTTAGTACTGGAAATGATTTAATTTCTGACAACAAAAATGTTAGTATGTTTATCAATCTTTAAAATTCTGTTTTATAGGAAAGCCAATTACGAAGCCACAAAACGGTTTGAAGTTTACAGAAAATCAGCCTATTTTAATTTTGACTTCTGGTTGAAAGGATCCCAGAGACTTATGGCAAGCCGACATTTCAAGCATAAAAAGCATAAAGCCTTACACACCCATTGATTTAGTTTTTGTTTGTCTAACTCTGGCAATTTAAAAGTTTAACAGATTTTACATAAATTCGGCTGTTCCTTAGAATATAAAGCATAAATGTTTATAACAATAAAAATGACAGTTATTATTCATGTACAAAAAGAGTATTTCATTATCTTATAGTGTAAGCATTTTTTGGTTTTTTTCTCTAGTTTTTTTCAGCGACTTTCATCTGGGTGTTCTCCAGGTGTTAGTCCAAATCTTGGTTCAGACTCCTTCGTTTCTACTTCTCTCCCTGTTTTTCTCTCTCCACACCTTTGTCTTTACATTCTTCATTTATTTGTGCACGCACATTTCGCTAGCGGCTAGACAAGATTGTGTTTTCTGCATCTATGTGTGTGTGAGTGTGAAAGTGTGTGTACATGCCCTGGGTGTGTGTGTGTATTTTGGCAGTTATAACACGCACATTTTGCTGCATGTATTTCAAGCGGTTTCTAATTTGGTTGCCAGCGGCTGTAGCAAATTCTAATTTATTTGCAAACTATGTAACTGCTTTTCGTTGTCCTTATTGTTGTTTTTTCTGTTATTTGTGCTTCTGTTGTGCTTTTACTTCATTTGCTTTTGGGGCACAGAGGCAAAGGTCGCATCCTTCTTGGCTAAGGCGTTGATTAAAAAAAAAAAGCAAAGAAAAAAAACTATCACATAAATAAAAGTCAGTTGGGCACGCCCCGAAGCTATGATAAAGCAAGTACCACAGAAAAAGGTGTTGAATTGAATTCCATATGGAGTTATAGCTGGGAAAAAGTTGTTGGTAAAATAAAACCACAATCACGGTGTGAATAAAGACAAAAAGTTAAAACAAAATTTTAGTACTTACCTGGAAAAAATATTATTAAAAGCTATCTTTATATTTGTAATCAGTTAAAAAGGTAAATTACAATGTAAAGAATTTACCCTAAGATTTATTTAACTTTGGAAAATTAGATGATCGTTTCTATTTTTATATTGTCTTTGGTCTTTTATAGTTGAATTTAACCTGTTCTTCAGATGAAATTAGTATAAAAGGATTTGTTTGGCTATAAAAATATGTTTTATGTAAATATCTTTTAAGAAATTCTTGTTTAAAGGTTTTCTTGACTTTGTTAGATCTACATATAACTTGCTTAAGGTCTTGAGTGCAATTTTAAGTGATTTTCTCACATTATCTAATAAATATGTCTCAAGAATTTAGGTTCTTTGGGTTAACATATTCTTCAGGCCCACTTAAGCCTAGAATATTTAATTCTAAAAAGAAATCCAACAGATAATCAAACTGTACAATGAAAATCATTTGCAGTCTTAGTTGTCTCATATATCCTTCATGTGAAATTGCCTCTTTCAAAGCTTAAATTTTATATTTCATTGACTCATAACTATGATGCTGCAGCAGTTTTAACGAAAATATTACAAACAAAATATACTTTCATACATATATCGTTTTCATAACTACTTAGCAGGCAAAAACTGCTTTCAATTCATTTTGTTGCCTTGTTGGAAAACCAAGGCAAACGAAATCCAAGACAAGTGAGCCACTTGACTCTGCACATTGTGTTGGGTAAGAGGCAAAAGTTTGTGTCCTATGACTTGATAATGCTTAATGCCTGGGCTTACAATAGCAAAATGCCTATCAAAAATGTCTATCCATTCAGTCAACATCAGTCAGCTTATGCCATCATCTACAAAGTACAGAGAAAGAGAGAGAGAAGCCCTATAGAAATGCGTATAGAAGAGAGAGAGAAAGAGAGATAGTGGGTGTGTGCGAGAGGTAGTAGTAAAAACATTTTCCAAAGATTTTAAAAGTTTTTTTTTTCATTTTTCTTTTGATACCAAAAATGCAATGCAATCAATGGCTTAAACTATGACTACAATTGAGAAAAAGATTGGAAGCAAGGTCGGTGTGGTTATGGGGCAATATATAAAAAGTCAAAGATCTAACAACTTGTCATACTTGGGACCATCCTTTTTTCTGCCTTTTTTTGTGGATTGAGTAAAGAATTTCATAACAATTTTTGCTACTGTTGCAACGTTGTTGAGTAAAGTAAACAGTGTCGAGCCTAAAATGTATGCAATCCTTATATTGATTGCATGTCTTTTTCTTTGTGAGACGGAGAGACAGGATATTGGGAGGGTGAAGTGCAGTCTGCATTGAAGCTGAGAGCTGCCGTTTTCAATTTTCACTCAGGCAGCAAATTGATAAAAATTGAATAAAATAATAGAAGCAGCAGCAGCACTTGCTAGCAGCAATAGCTGAGTTTTTAGTACTTTGGCTTTATTTATGGTGAGAATTTGTTGCTTTTGTGTACCCTGCAGTACAGTTTAAAGTCAGATAGTCCTTATAACGTATACAAGTTTATGATTAGTATGCAAATTAAGATTTTATGTGCAAAAAAAGAAATGGTTTTACCTTACCAAAGTAACTTTAAAGGCAATCTCCAGTTAAAAATGTAGCGCAGGATATTTAATAGTCGATATTACCACATTTTAAGATAATAAACTTTTTCACTTTTTTTGTTTTATTTTTCAATCGAGCAAATGGAAAAATATTGCTCGCTTCTGAGGCAAGAATATGAAAGGAAAAAAGTTAGCTTGCATTTTTTATGGCACAAGGAAGACTCAATTGTAACACTTTTACACACACACACACACGCAGAGATAGTTGCATCCATCTACACGGTTAGATACATATGTACATACAAAGTATGTTGAACATTTGCGCCTACAAGCAGGCAATAGATTTTACAATATGTTGTGTGTTTGCACACATGTTTGTTTTCACTCAATGGAACGCATATAACGGTCATGTTCACTGCTAGTGTCCTAGTCTGTCTATTGCCAAGGAAAACACTTAAGTAGGATAAGATACAATACACGGCAAAAAGTAACTGCAGAGAAAATACTGCGATTGAAGTAAAGGAAAAACAAATAACGAGTTATTATTAGATTCTTTTTTTTAAATTCCTTGGCCCATGCATATTGAATATTGAATTGCAAAGTACATGATATTGCCTTTGTTTGCACATTTCATTATTCTTTCTCTTGTTTTGTATGATGGTTTCCCATAACTATGTATAAGTGTGGTTGGGCGTGTCCATGCTCTTCTGTTCTGTCGTGTGTGTGTGTGTGTAAATGTGCATATGAAGGCAAGGTAAACAGTAGTGGATGATGGCCCTACTGGCAACTGCACCTGAGCAATGCCATCTACATACTACATAGGTGCGTGGTAGCATCATAATGCTAATGATATTTGCTTTAAAGTATACAGTTGGTTAGGAGTAGCAGCTGCAGCAGTTGCCATACCGCTGACTTTAGTTGATGAAAAACTCTTTAGAAATGCATTAGTAATTTCATAATGGCCGCAGCTTGGCTGACTCGTACCCCCCTTTTGCACTTATGTTTTTGTTTTCATAAGGTTTTCACAGTCAATTGACCAATGAAATGTGCAAAGGAATGAAGCGTGTCTAATGTGAATGTGTGCGTTTATGCTGATAGAGAGAAAAGAGGGCAAAGGAAGAGCTGATTGCATAATAGACTCATAGTTATTGGAATCCATATGAACATTACCACTCATTGCATAATTATGCACAGTTTAAACCAATATAAAATCTTAATCATGCTAAAGACTATAATTAAGATTAATTAAACAATTCAAATCTGTTGTCAAGTGAGCTTAAGTTTACTGAATTTGTAGTTTGCATTTAAAATTTAATCTCTGCACTTTTAGAATTGCAAATCAAATACACAAAATATTTAAACTTAAGTGTTTAAATTTTTCTACATCTTTTCTATATCTTGTTAGTTTGTCAAAAAAATAAAATTATTTAAATTGAAAAATTTTTTGTACATAAATTTTATTCAGCAAATGTTCTTAACATTTATATCAATTGAAACTTGATAAGTTTCTGTCAAGTTAAAATCTTAATTTGTTCTATCAATTTGCTTGCAAATAAATGAATAAAACATCAATACAATTTTAGTTTGATTTATTTTCATTTCTTTGGCTGTTGAGCATTTGAATAAATCATATTTTGATTGCATATATCTCAAAAATATTCGCCTAATTGATATATAAATTTACTTGAGACAAAAACAAATTGCAATTCTTATTGATAATTTAATTAAAGTTTTAAATAGTTTTATAAAAAATATGAGACCAATAAATGCATGCACATGAAATAGCACTGAAAATGATCAAAATCACAAAAAATGAGCATAATTAAAAGCCAAATTAAATTTAAATATTGGCTCTAAAGTTGAGAGCGGTGACAAAATGCAGGTAAACAGCATTCGAAACCAACAAATGACATGCCAGCAAACAAATGATAATAATAATAGTATGGAAAATAATAATAATAATTGACAGCCCATTTGATTTCAATCGTTTGAAAATGGTGTTAAAAAGGTTTTTAAATTATGCCAAATGCGGGAAACTGTAAAGGCTCATTGGGTAGCCAAAATCAGAGAGTCAAACAGCCATGAAATGTGCAGCGTATTATTATGAAATTAACAGTATCGCCATATGTGAGATGGGGAATTGTCATAGTTCATGCATGATATGTTCTACAAATATGCGTGAATATTACTCATGATAAAATATAAAATGCCATGTTCTAGCAAATGAAATCGCCAATTAAGCACAAACATTCTCAAAGGACATTATCTTTAAAAATAAATTAAAATTAAGTTTTTTCCTTAGTTTGATCATCAGTATTTCACAAACTAATGAGTGAGAGAAAAACTCCTTAGAAGCTCTCATGAAATGGGACCATAAACTAGAGAAGTTAAGTCTTGTACTAAATAGTCTGTTTAACTATACAGACTGCTTAATTATGAAATCAGCGAAACTAACAAATATTTGTGATAAAACAAAATGAACTTTAAAGTTCTAAGTATACTACTTGCCTAAAGGAACCTTGGTCCTGAAAGGGTCAATTACCCTTCACATTTCTTTTCGGATCTGATATAAATAAATTGGAATTCAAAAATGCTATAATTAAATGTTAAAATTTTTATATTTTGAATAGATAGATTTTTAGTCGTCTTAAAGGCGGTTCAATTAGTTACTCAATTTTACTCAATTTTTGAAACACTTTTATTGAAAATCAAATGACCTATAAATTAATCATTCTAAATTTGAACGAATTTGCTTTTAAAACCTTTATGAAACTATCATTTGTGTTCTTTTTAGCATTGCCATGGCAATTGTGTGGTAATCTGCAAATAAAAAAAAGGTCGAGCATTAATATGCACGTGATTTAAGCTTTAGTGGAAACTCAACATGCCACTCGAAATTAGTTATTAAATCATGATTAAATGTCATATCGATAGCCAACTAACACTATGCTCATATTCATCTCAGCTCACACCATGCTATTAATGGTTGGGCAACTGCTGATTGAAGCGATTGAAGCTGATGATGATGATGATGAGAATGAGGATAAGAGTGACGATGATGGAGAAGGCGTGGGCAATCGTAACAATTATTAGCGACGAGCTTGACGACACTTGACAACAAACATTGTCACGCCCAAATGCCCCGCTCCCTACCCAGAGGGGTGATAAAATTTTGTTGCCTAGTACAATGCTTAGCGATTGTGTTCATTGACTTTGGGAAGGGGGGTCTAACGATTTTGTTGAGTAGGCTAATAGTCACGAGAGTGAGATATAGGTACATAAAACCAGCTTGCGAGTCCAATGAAATGATAGTTGTAGGCCATGGAGGCTTATCATGCTTATCGAGCAATAATTTCCCCGACTCTGCGCAATACCCGTGAGCCCGATTTGATAAGGTAGACATGTATTTATTGCTTTAACTGCAGAATTGGGGTTTAGTTTTTAGTGACTGATTTCAGATAGACTTTCTGGTATTTCCCACAAAAAAAAAATACAATGCGAAGGAAATAAACTAATTTGGTCAAGTGTTTTATATAAATCATTCATTCGTGCTTTGGCAATCTATATTATGACATTTTGCAAAGAGACATTTTAATCTTTTGTTTATTTTTAGGTTTCCCAAGGTTCAATAAAAAAGTTTAGGTTTTCTCATAACAGAATAATCGAAATAGTTCAATATCTTAGGTAATTCATTTGGGATCTAAATTTAGTTCTATAAATCAAAGTTCTCTTATAGACATAATTCCAAGAATAAGTAAATGATAGAGACAAAATTCGGTCTCCAGAACTTATGTAGATATGTGAGAAATATTTTGGAAAAATACCCTGCACAAGTGGATAAGAAATAGACTTGAGTTCTTAAGTTGGGACTTTAAGTTGGCCTGAAAATAGGCTTTAGTTTAGTTAGTTTTTAATTAGTTTGCCTGTTTCGCAAATTTTTATCCCAAATTATATAGGTTTATTTATACCATTTATTTATTTGATCGCTTTCGATATAATATTTTATCTTATCTAATCAAATGATTCTTTCTTCGGCTAGGCGCTTTCAAAGGTCACCAACGGGTGAGCGCTTTTGCCCTTGGTCTGGGCAATTTGCTTTCATGACTCGCAACAAAATTTTGAGAGTTGTGGAATTCCAGTTACGGGGGGAGGAACGTCATGTGATTATGATAAGCGAATTATTGCATAAAATGGCCACGTAATCAATCATTTATAGATGTGAATATGACAGTCAGATTGATGATTGAGAATTGCCAATTGCCTGCATGGAATTGTTGAATGTTCAAATGTTGTCCGGATATCAACAGATATACCATTTCGTTTGCTGGCAACATTTTTCTGTTGACATAGTCAAACCATTCCATTCCATTCGAGAGAATCTGTTTTCCCACGTTCATATCCTCTTACACATTGTTTCCGCTTTCTCTTTCTCATTCTGTGTGTGAGCGTGTGTGTGTGTGTATTTGATTCAATGTCTTTGTTCGTTCAGTAAACATTCTGCGACTGTGCCTGCGCCCTGTCCTGGTCTTGGACCTGACCAACTTTGCCATTGAGCAGCAGATTTCTTTTGTCCCGACTCAAACGACCGCGAGCCTCCATATATTTCTCATGGACCAGCTCATACAGCTCCTGCTGAAAGTAACCATGCTGCGGCTCCGCATCCTTGTAGCCACGTCGTATTTGCTTATCCCGCTGGCGAAACTCACGCCACAGCATCTGCAACTGCAGCCACTTTTTGGCAATGAACTCCAGAGTTTTGCGCTCGAATGGTGTCTTTCGGTAGTTGGAAATCGCATGAAAGATGAAATTTGCATTGATTTGTTGCTGCAATGCCAATTGATCCAGGGCCAGGAGGCATTTGAGCGAAACTGCAGGCGGCCCACTCTGTAATCCCTGTTGACCATCTTCCTCAAGTTTTACCATCTCGTAACTTGCGCTCAGCTTTAATGTGGCTATTTTGGGCAACCTTTGCCTTTCTTCTTTCAGTTCCTCGAAATGTTTTTTTTTTTCTACAAATTTATGTTTGATTTGTCTTTTTATTTCGGCCGCACAATAAGCGTTAGTATTTAGTTAACTGCTCATACTAAATCGTTGTGGTAATTTTGCAGTGCTTTTGTAGTCCAAAATGAAAAAGTTGATAAAACGCACACACTATCACGGTTGTTGGAAATCACCTTTGTTTTTGGTGGAGTGATAAGAGATGGGTTTTTTTGGACTTTCAATAGAGTGGAGCCTACGTAAGAGTGACGTAGCAAATTGATTCAAAGTGACATTAAGAAACATTGAAAATTTCTTAATATATGTATGTTATCACACTGACTACATTTCATTTGTTTGGTTTTTTTTCCCATCGTTACATTGATAAAAGAAAAAAGTTTCCAAACATTTCATTGCCTCTTCATTTTGAGTTGGAGCACTTAACTACATATGTATCACATTAATTATCTATAAATTTTATCTTGGCTTACAATCCCTTGCTGTAAATTTAAAAGCTATAGAAAATACCAATTCTAAATATAAGATGATTAGTAATAGGTCCAACAATAAATAATTTTTTTGCCATAGGTTATAAATATTAGAAAATAATTCGGAAAGCAAGATATTGCGAAACGCAGTTTTAATTTCTTATTTGCTCTTGCAAATGACGAATAAGTTTAGATCATATAAACGATTACTATAAGTGTGTGTGGGGAATACCTGAAAGTACTCGAAAAAAGTACAAGTCCGATAAGATAACATGAATAGACCAAAAATAAAAACTAGCGAAAAAGCACAATAAAAAAGAATGCCAATTACAATTTGAGCTTTATCAATTAGATAGTAATTTTGAAAGCAATCTGCAAATAAGTGTTAAACCAATTTATTTTGCTAACCATTAAAGGCATTGTCTTAACCAAATAATGTGCTAAACACAGCTAATAAAACTTGGCCACAAACCGAACTAATTCGATAATTTGTTTTAGCCGCCAGAGCGCCAAAAAAAGCAATCACCAACAAAAATTGTGGTTCAGTGGAACAAAACGGGAGAAGTATGTGTTGTAGGGGGCAGATGAAGCTGTTTTGGCTTATATCTAATATTCCATGAAAAAAAGGCCAACAAAATTGAGCGAAAAGCACTAAACTGAATTAAGACCGCAAATTTATGTGGCGGCCGAATAACCAAGATAGGGAGACAGAGAGAGAACGGGCAGAAAAAGAGAGTAAAAAGGACCAACTGATGGGGATAAGGAGAAAACATTACCAAGACAAATGTCTTTATATTCTGTTGTTGCTTTTATTTGCGATATTTCCTTTTGCTGTTGCCGTTCAAGGGAATCAGGATATCGTCTATGAAAAGAATTTATCTATGTGCCAGCATGAAAACTTGGCTAAACAGAATTCTATTGAAATCGGTAAACGTTTTTATTTTGGCAAAGAGCTGACTCTCTTAACAAGAAGAGAATCGAATAGTTTTCTAGCTCTATGCATTGTGTTAATGTTAATTATGTAGCATAGTTTTAGGCAGTAATAACATAACATCCATGCTCAGCTAATTGAAGGGTATATATCATTACATGAACCGCGCCTTATCGCCACTACCAAGCAACTCATTCGTGCTTTTAAAACAGCGTGAAACGTCTCAGACAGCCATGCTTGGCGACGCACAAAAGTATGCTAAGAAAAAAGCAACAACAATGGCTCTCTAGAAAGAAAGCAGGGGAAAATATAAAGAAATAAATTTATGTAAAGCAAAAACAAGGTAGACAGCATCGCTTGTAGGCCGCCATAAACGAGAAAAAAAAAACAGAAAAGGAAAAAAGGGAAATTCAAAAAAGAAAAAGGAGAAAACAACAACAAAATGGAAAATTGCATATTTTAGAAGCTGCGGCACTTTAATAAGATTTATTAAGTCGCAAGCCTCGACATTGACTTGGTCCTTAGCAGTGTCTTACCAAAATGGCAAATAACTGCGTGATGGCAGCAACAATAGCGGGGTGTAGGGTGGGGGCAGCAGTGGTCCCGCGCTGTAAATATTTGTTACTTAACTCTTGCCGCCTCTGTTTGTGTTCTGTGTTGTCGTCTGTTTGTTTTCTTGTTTGCCTTCTCGTCTGTTTTCCTGGTCTTTTTTTGTTTTGGCTTTTTTTCTTGCTCCTTTTTTGCTTTCCCCTTCTTTCTCGCGTTCCTTTTAGTGGTGTTTATTTTGCAGCTAATAAAAAGTTGATGTGCTGCCTGATTCCTTGCAATTTTTTTGTTCCCGCCTCTCGTTCACTGTGTTCATGTGAAAGTGAACTTATGCTGGTGGCGCCTAAAAGCTGGCAATGAAATTTTGCCTTGCATTTTTTTTTTTTTGTCGTCGATTTTTTGTGTTTTTCAGGCTTAACATGTGACTGGCAGCATATGATGTTGGTGTGAAAGTCTGTTAAATGGAGCAGCAATTGTTTGTTTTTCAACTTTGGCGTTGTCGGCAGCGTAAAAGATTTGTTTGTTGGCTCCATTTGGTTGCAAGCGAAAACCGGCAGTAAGCAATAAGCCCATAGTAAACAAAGATATGTACTTGAAACTGTTTCGGTTTTTGTCCAATATAAATCAAATCAAATCTATACGATTATTTGATTAAGTTTTACTAATTGTCGATAAGAAGCCGCAGCTCTGATTAGAGCGTGGGTAATTCTAACAAAGAGTGATAAGTTATCTCTGACCTGTGCTTTTTCCCAATGCATTGGCAGAGATTTAAGAGCAAGTATTTGGTTTATGATCTGGGAAAATTCAATGGACATATATTTTTAAGTTTATAAAATATATTGACTATTTATTATTTAAATCTTTTTAATGTCGATTGAGGGACCTTAACATTCTCAATATCTTAAATAAATAATTTAATCTCGAATTCTTTTCTACTTAAAATATAAAAAAACTTCAAAACTTAAATTTATCTTAAATATGGAGAACAATTGGCTCAAATTTTTACTTCTGAACACATTTTAACAAATCGTTCGCCTTTACAAACATATAAAGAATGAGTTTGGATATATTCAAAAAAAAAAACATTTTTTTAACAGCTTTTACAGAAAAGTGAAAATGCGATAATGAAGTTTGCTTTATTACCTGTCATAAGTAAGTTAGTTTGGTAACTTTTAACTGAAATTGGTTTAAAAGAAAATGGTTTGTATCTATTTCAATCGTCAAAAAACAAGACTTCATTTTAGTCCTTATATTCATAGAACTCTTCAATTACTTGCTACTTTTATAGTTGACTTTAATTTTCAAACGAGTTTCCTAAACGTTTGTTTACTTTTAAATATATTTTACCTGGTTTATACTAAAATAAGTTTCACTGAGTTTGTATATTTTGCAGAATTTTGTTTGCCCTCAACTTTTAGGGTCCAGTATATCGTAAACTTACACAGACAGCTCTAAAAAATAAGAGTAAAAAATTATTATCACTCATACCAGTGCATAAAACAATTCAAAAAACACACACCAAAGTATGGAAAAGAATAAAAATAAATTTAACAACACAATACAAAAGTAATCGCTTTTGTTGCCCATTCCCGTTTTTAGCTCTCACACATCATGTGGACATATTTGTCCTATGAAAAGCTGCCATAAAACCGGAAAACAAAAACGAAACAGAAAGACAGAGAGAGAGAGAGAGAGAAAAAGCGGAAGCTAAAAGTGAAGATTCGATGAAAGGAGTTTTAGTCATGTGGGCCATAAAAACATGAACTCCAAAAAGGGCCAACAACAAGTGAATTTGTTATTAAATAACCAAATAACAACATAACGATATCTAATTTCACAAAAGGGCTTCCAAATATGTTGAATAATATTTAATAAATTTTTCGTGTGGGGAAGCGGCAGGTTATAAACGGCCATGCGTATTTTTCCCAGGGGTGTCCAGGGTGAAGCATTGTGTTGCGGCCTGGCAGTCATCCAGCCAGCCAGTCAGGCAACCATCCGTGTATATGTCTGTGTGTATGTATGTAGGAGCTCCCTCCACCATTCGGCCTATTAACCACATTTTAAGCATAATTGAATTTCGTGCATAAATTTCGGTTTATGGGGCGCAGGGAGACCACGACCCGGGCCAGATTATTACATTATTTACTGTGTGTATGTGTGTGTGTTTGGGGCCGCCGCTGGGAGCCAGGTGCTGGTGCCGGCATAGTCAGGTCCAGATTGAAGGCGGAGCCATCGCCAGACGACAGGCATCAATTTTATATGACGCTCGCCTGCTGATACGTTGGTTGGTTTTGGTTGCCTCCGAAAAATATTTATTAAATTTGCTTTTTATGACAAAGCGGCCAAACACACACACACACATACAGAAAACCTACAAACAATAGGAAAAATAAAAACGAAAAAGAAAGAGTCCAAGGCAATTGTTTGCAGTCATTGTTTTTATTCCTGAATTTGAAGGTAAATGAATTAGAACTTATAGATTGCTAATTGATTTCGAGCAAGAAAATGTATTTATTATTATATTTTATGTCCACAATTATTCTTTACATCGTATTTGTATACGTTAACTAAATCAAAGGTTTTCTATAAACTTTTGCTTTGTCTAAACCGTTTTAATCCATTTTCCACATTCGTTATAAAACAATGTTTTGATAGTTTTTTGATTCTTAATTCAAATTAGAATTAGTGGAGATAATTAAATATCCTTAATCTATAACATTACAACCCATTTCATAAATTCGTTCATTTCATTTTCTATTTTTTGACAGACAAACAGTTATGTACCATTTCAAATTTAATATAAGAAACTAACAGAATAAACTTAATGAATTGTTAAAGGCCACCTCATAAATATGCCACCGATATCTACTATTTCGATCTTGAACCTGTCTGCCACATGTAACGCAGTTGCAATCACAGTTGGTACACAAAAAGGGGAGAAAAATGACTAAAAAAAAAACCGCAATGCGAACGCTAAAGCTTTATCTTATCAACTGAGTAAAGCCAGTCAGTAACTAACTTACAAGAAAATTGCGAGAGGAGGGCATCAAAAAAAGGAAAGCGAAGCCGAAGACAAATGACTACCAGTTGAGCGAATTTGACCAGCAGCAAAAAGTTAACATGACCATGAATTTGAGCTGTCAAAGTTCATTTTTAATTTAACGCACTTACATGTAACCATACTCGTACCACTCGACTATTCTAACGAACAATCTATAGAACTCGTATACATGTTATGTGCGATAGAAGATCCCGCACAAGACTCCGGGACTTAGTCGTGTACCAAAAAGTTGTTGATATCTATTACCAGAGATTTGAAGTAGTTTGCCCGGCATCTCAACTCACTTAACATTGCGTTTGGGAGCGTGGGGGTTGACGACGTCTCCATCGTCGTCGTCGTCGTAGTCGTTGTTGAGACTTAAAGACAGTTGCCAGTTGAATGGAACTGCCACTGCAAAACTGGGCAACTGCAGGAGCAGCTCAAGACAGTCTCTTCTCTTTATATGTACACACACACATACACATAACATGACAGTTGGTTATGCTGGGGCCACAAGGCACGTAGAGCATTGCAGTTAAGATTTGGATTTCCTTCGCTGAGCATATCAAAGGCAAGGGGGAGGGTAAAGCAAAAAAAAAAAAAAAAAAAAAAGATACTACAAAACACTTATCTGGGTGACAAATAGAAAATAGAAGGACGAGCGGGATATGGGGACATTCAACATTGAAAGAAAAATGTCTGTGAGTAGATTAAAAAAAGGAAAGAAAAGAACAAGAAAATAAACCAAAAAAAAAAAAACTTAAAAGGAAAGAGGCAACTAGAAAATGGAGCAACACAAAGCAAGAAAATGGCTCACGTTGTCGTTATAATAAAGGCACAACAAAGACACAGGACACAGTGCTGTGTCACAGTGGTTGAAAGTTATAAGAGAATATCCCAGTTGAAAAGGCAGTAACTCATGGACAAATCGTCTCATGAATGGATATCGTAGTTCAGTTAGTTGTCACTCATTTGTTTCTTGTTTTTTTAGTCCAATATCTAGAAACTTTGCACCAATGTGCCTAAGTTTCTTTAGAGTTTTTACAGCGTATAGCATGGTCATGGTTGCTCATATGTGTCTGTTTGTCCCCTCTCGCATTAGACAACAACGCCTAGACAACAACCTGCGGGCGTTATTCTTTTCCCACATCTGCCTGGTGCCTTTGCCCTAACCATTTTGTTTTAGTATTATTTATTTTTTCCTCTGTATGTATGTACTTATTTTTCTGTTGTTAATATTTGCAAGGCGACTTTATCTTAACAAGATCGAGCGTAGCAAGGACTTTGTGTGCGATGCGTCTGCCATTTCCTATATAATTTAAAATCATTTTGCAAGTTTTGAGTTCAGTTCAGTTCTCCGAGTTTACCAAGTCAACTCCGGCATCATCCCCATTCGCCTATTCCATCCGGCCATCCGCCCCATCCGACCATCCATTGCCATACCCACAATCACGCATATCTCTGTGTTGTGTGCCAGTTGTTCTATTTGTATTTGTATTTGCTTGTGTTCGCCTCATGTACACGGGATTTGTTTCGTTATCGTTGGCTGGTTCTGGGTTGGGTGCCAGAAGGACACAGTCAGGACCAATGTCAAGTGGTTAAAGTGGGAGAGGAAAAAAACAACATACTTATGTGTATACAATGGCATTGAGCAAATCCTAGGATTTAGTTAGTGTTAAGCTAGCAAATGCCTTAAACCGATGCCGATAAAATGCGATTATATGAGCGATTATTTGATCTGATCAATTTATATAGACAGCAAATTAAATGTACAGAAAATTAACATTCTCTTTTAAACAATTGACTAATGATGATGCTTAATGACTTCTTTGACTTGGGTTATGGGTTTTGACTTATTGTACTTATTGTGTACTTTACCTTTCGCTTAGAGCATATTGGGGAAACGCCCCTTCAGAATTTATGATTATCCATTAGCCCATTGTTAGATTAAAGCGCAAACTGACCGCTTTATTGATAAGACCGCTTTTTTGATTTTGAGTATAAAAGAAATTCGTTCTGCTCACAAATGTATTACAATTTGATTAACTGAATTCAAGTGAACATGAATCGTCTAAACATTGTGGCAGTTTTGATTGCTTTGGTGGGTCTTTGCCAGGGTTCACCTGACTTGGAGTTTCCCTTCGGTCGCATAGTGAATGGCGTGGAGACCAGCATTGAGGCTCATCCCTATCAGGTTTCCATACAAACCATTCAGGGTTCCCATTTCTGTGGAGGCAGCCTAATAAATTCGAACACCGTTGTGACCGCAGCCCATTGCATGCAAAGGTACACCTCCTCCCAAATGCAAGTCCGTCTTGGCTCCACTCTTCGCAATGAGGGCGGCGAAGTAGTCAGTGTGAAGAATTTCAAGTTCCATGAGAGTTACAACAAGACTTTGATGATCAATGATGTGGCTGTGATCAAATTGAGCTCACCTGTGCGTCAGACTTCCAGAGTTCGTATCATTGACTTGGCAGAAGTTACTCCATCATCGGGCACTCCAGCTGTTGTCACTGGCTGGGGCACTACTTGCTATCTTATCTGCTCTTCCCCCAATACTCTATTGGAAGTTGAACTCCAGTTGCTGACAGAAGAGGATTGCGCTGCCGATACCTATAAATATGGTGAAGCAAAAATCTTACCCACTATGGTCTGCGCCAAGGCTGATAAGAAGGATGCCTGCCAGGGTGATTCCGGTGGTCCATTGGTGGCCAATAATCAGTTGGTCGGTGTGGTTTCCTGGGGCAATGGCTGTGCCAGAAATAATTATCCGGGCGTCTATGCTGATGTGGCTTCCTTGAGAGAATGGATTTTGTCCACCGCCGAGGAGTTGGAAAATTAATTGGAACAGTTTTTTGTAAATTTTTAAATAAATTCAGTTGAGCACAAACAAAAATCTAAATCCGTTTCGGAAGATAATTTAAAGATGATGTGGTTCACCAGAAAATATTTATTTTTATCAAATACCAAGTGTTTTTGCACTTGTTGTAGCTTTATCAAGACCAAATTTAAACAATTTGCGGTTAATTATAGATTGTCTCTCTTTTCGAAGCGAGAGAGAAATATTATTTTATTTTGCCAAGGAAATAAAGAGAAAATCAAAACTCATCTAATCAGTAGACACAGAATTTATAACTCTACGATAGACAAAAGCTTGATTTACTGCTTTAACAATTTACTACAGAGGTCGACGCATGACCAATTGATAAGGAACCAAAAACTGTTGCCTATATAAAGCCCCGTCTTGACCATTTAGTAAGTTCGTAGTTTGGATTTTAGTTCAAAATGAATCGTTTATTATTCGGTGTGGTCGCTTTGATCGCTTGCACCATGTGCAATGCTTCACCTGATTTGGAATTCCCATTCGGTCGCATTGTGAATGGAAAGAATGCCACCATTGAAGATCATCCGTATCAGGTGTCCATTCAAACCATAAGAGGATCACATTTCTGTGGTGGCAGTTTGATCGATTCACAAACTGTGCTCACCGCTGCCCATTGTATGCAGTCATACAAGGCTTCCGAGATGCAAATCCGCCTTGGATCCACCTACCGCAACGAGGGTGGTGAGGTGGTCAGTGTAGGATCGTTCAAATACCATGAGGGCTACAACAGCTCCGAAATGATCAATGACGTGGCAGTGATCAGATTGTCGTCACCAGTTCGACAGACAGCCAAAATCCGTGCTATTGAACTGGCCGACGAGACACCTGCATCAGGCACTCCCGCTGTGGTCTCCGGTTGGGGTACTACATGCTTCCTGCTGTGCTCCTCGCCCAACTATCTCTTGGATGTTGAGGTTTCTCTTCTCCAACATCCGGATTGTGGTTCAGATACTTATAATTATGGTGATTCCATTAAGCCCACCATGGTCTGTGCTCGTGGCGAAAGCGCAGATGCCTGCCAAGGAGATTCTGGCGGTCCATTGGTGGCCGGTAGCAAGTTGGTTGGTGTTGTTTCCTGGGGCAGTGGTTGTGCTTGGACTAACTATCCGGGTGTCTATGCTGAAGTTGCTTCACTCAAAGCATGGATTTTGGACACCGCTGAGGAATTGAAAAGTCAATAAAAAAAATTGATCGTATAAACGAATATTTGAGTAAATCCGCGATTGGAATTGCCCACGGAATGTGTATTTTTTTATTTGGTGACCAAGTTGGATGTGTTTTTTCAAATGCTTCTGCATTTTTTTTCGCAATAAGAAATTATTACCTTTTTTATTATCTTTTAAATGAAGTTTATCTGAAGATTTATACATAGATGTTACTCAAAGACTTCATCAAGTCTATCTCTTATTCTTCAAAAGCGAATTTTTATGTTTAAAATATTTTGAGAATTTTTGCCACTGTCAGTTTCTACAAGTCACATCCTTTATAGTCAATAAAATGGGTTAATTTTTTAAAGGTTTTTGTTTTTGTTTGGGAATTTTTGTTGATAAAAAATTCAGATTACCATTGTCGAAATGAGTTACGATTTTTTGTTTAGTTTTTTAGCACTTTGATCAACAGTGGCTTGCCTATACCATAGACTAGAATGCTTTTCTGTTTAAATAAATATTGTTTTTTTATTGAAAAATACATAAGTAGGCTATTCTAACTTAAATTTGTATAAATTAAAAGATAATGGTCAAATTTGTGATTATAAGAATTTACATAGCTTGTTGACCATAAATTTTAAATAAAATATAAAAGCTGTGAATCGTCTTTTCCTACCTTTTCTTCACTTTTTGATCTTGAGACTAGTCTGTTAGTAATATGATGCACCAAAAAGGCAACAGACTACAAAAAAAAAAAAGTAAAACTACAAATTTACATGACAAACATGAAGGGAAATCTCTTTTTTTGGGAAAAAAAAACTATAACGAACCTTGACTCAAGATTGATTTAGCATAATTTACCAAGTTGTTGCACCCAAAAGGCTATGACTTGTATTCTTGTTGTACAAGTTTTTATGGCAAGACTGTCATCACGTTTTTTGAGAGAGACAACCAGCCACAGCGAACGTCCTACCACACCCAAAATTCTAGACACTGCCTAGCCAGAAACAAGGAGGTTCTTTACCCATTCCTTCTCCTGCCTCTTTTCCTTCACCAAGCTCTATCAGAATTTTGATTAAAAATGTTTTTAGATAGAAGATAACATTTGGGAGTTTCCTACTTGTATGTATGTATATGTATGTATGAAAATCCATTGTCGCCGCCTTAGTTATTTTATTGCTAACTGCTTGTTTGTGGGCGTGTCCAGTTTAGCAGATGTTGTTGTTGTTGTCTCTATTTCCTATAAAGCTGTTAAATACTTAAGTGTAATTTATGGCATGCGATATTATTCGGTTGAGTTGTCATGTTTGCTAAAAGTTTTACATATGCCAAACCCAAAAAACCGAAAAACTTAAACAACAACAACCATGAAAGGGCAACGAGTGAGGCAACGAAAGGACAGTCTGCCCAAGTATCTGGTGAGTAATATGTTTACTAAAAGAAAGTGGGCAGGAGACGGTATTGCACCATTGGTGGGCATGGTAAGCCGTTGTCCTTATACAAATTTCTTATGGCACGATACATACATGAAATTGTTAGGGACCAGGTCCAGGCAGTTAGTCAACTTGTCGTCGTCAATGTTATTGTGGTTGTTGTTCTTGTTGCTTAACTCTCACTCTTAACAATTCTTTGCATATTTTCAGGCTGTTGCTTGTGTCTCCTTGCAAGGATTTTCCTTTGCTTTTGGGGAATGGGAGCATATGCAGAAGTCTATTAGCACTTAATAAATGAGCAAGTTATAGACAAGTTGTGTTCTTTGGTTGATGTTGTTGTTGTCTTTGCTGTTGTTGCCGTCATGTCGTGGCATGTTGATGGCAAGTTGGTGATAAGTAGCAAAAGATTGACAACCATTGTGGTTAAGAATTTGCCAAAAACAAACTTTAAATCTCAAAGGACAGTGGGACAAAGAAAAGAAAATAGAATTTTAATTAGAAATTTGATTAGCATATCCAACTGCTTTAAAATTTACTGTTTATCATAACAAACTTTGACATTGATTAATAAATAAATAAATTTGTTATCTAGATAGTTTAATTTTGATATAGAATGTCATTAATTCAGAGTATTTTATATTAAATGGATAAGGCTGAAGTTTCAGTTTGTGATTAAAGTTCATGCAGTATTTTATTATTCGCTTAGAGCAAAAGATGGCAAAGTGAAAACTGTCTAGTGATTTAGTCCACCCTTGTTACAGGCTTTAGCTTTGGAAAAGGTGATTAAGTACTTATGTATGTTAAAGAGACCTTTATTCTATAAATTGGACTCCAATCTTCAATAAATGAAAACTTGCCTAACTTTTCGCAATAAAAAAACAAACTGGAATTTTACATTATCATAGAAATAAAATCAATCTCACTATCAAAGTAATAGCATCTACTGTGACTTCTTGTGGCATTCTTAATAATTTTGCATAGAACAGACATGTTGAAAAAAAGTTTACAAAATTATAGCATTCGCAATGTTAGTAAATAATGGTTGGTTGAATGTTTTTACTTTGTCCAATTAAAATATCATAAAATATATTTCACAAATAAAGCGAAAAATTTACCTAAATAATGACTCTAATATACAAGGGACTTTCTGTTGTGAAAAACTATTGCTTTTATTAAAAGCATTTTACCATTTTGCCGCCCAGCTCACTTTCGTGAAATATTTTCTAAATATCCCAGCCAGATTTAGTATCATAGTTACCCATAGCAACCACTAACAAAAAAAATTCCAAAAATACCTCATATTGCACAGCAGCTCAAATGGCGTACAACAATTGACCCGACGTCAGGCCAACTAGCTACAACAACAAGTTGCTTTTAGTCCGCCTCTTGAACAAAAATGATTTTGCAATAGAAGTTGAAAAGGGCAGAGCTGAGCTGAGTCGAGTAGAGGCGAGGCAACATGCAATGAGCATAGCCAGCATCATCGTCATCGAGGCAGGTGTAAAATTATATGCCAGACGCGTGGCATAGCACAAATAGCTCATGTCCTGCATGGATTTTCGTGTACACACACAGAGACAGATCATCATGCAGTTGGGGTCGAACACTTGATTTTTCAATGATAACAATTTTAATTACAAAATTTTACACCATATTGACAAGCAAAGAAAATGAACATTCATTTTATTTTTGATTGCATCTTAAATAAAGGTAAAGATTTATATATACATGTAAGTATAATATTTTTCATGAATTCGGAAAATCGGTGAACATATTTTTTATTTTAGATGAATCCCCCAAGATTCAAAAAAAAAAAATTAACTTTAACGTTAGAACATAATCTTTTAAATTGATTTTTATTGAAATTTTGTTTAAAAGTTGGAGACTTAACAAAAACTCAGATAATCGAAATATAATTTTAAATCGATTTCCGACACAAGATTTAGGTCTCATTAACTAAATAAAATAGGCAAAAAATTACTAAACAAAACAAATTTCCATTCAGTAGAGTAAAAAATCACATTTAAAACACCAAATTTGCTGATCCCTTAAAAAAAAAAGGGGGGGGGGGTAATAATGGGGTTTTGAAAAACATGAATTTTTTTCAGTTCCGGAAATTGAAAATTAAGAAGACTAACATTTTAATATTAACCAAACGCAACTTTTTCAAGAAAGTATGTTTATTTGGTTACTAAAAATTTTGGAACAGATTTAATTTTGACAACTTTTTGGGGCCAAAAAGGGTTATGACCCACCTTAAGAAATTCACTCATATAAGAAATATGAAAGGATGTCCCATTGTTGTATTTAATGGTTTATTTTTATGTGGGCCTTCAATGGCAAAAACAATGAAAAACAAAAAGAAAATGGACTCCTATGACCATAAATGCAACGATTTTATTCCTCGTCGTCCATGTACTTTCGCGTTTTGTGAAATAACTTGCTTGCATGTTAGCGCACTTTGAATGAAATGGACGCTTGCTACATTGATGGATGGTTGGCGGGCATTTCTTGGCAACAGCTTTAGGCAATGATGCGAAATCTGTTTCTTCATCGTGATGGTGATGTTGGTTTGACGCGCTGCCGTGATGGTGTTGCTCGCTTCGTTGTTGATTTTTCGGTGTTGGCTCTCCCCCTTTGGCTGCTTTTGTACTGCCTTTTCCTTCAAAACAGCACGAGTTTCTGGGAGGTCGTTCATTCCCAAACGTTACTTAATCATTGTATTACCAATGAGCATTCCCGATCGAGATCTTCCGAATATTCTCGGACAAACTGATCTCATATGTAATTTCCTTCCTTGTTGTTAAACAACAACAAAATGTTGAATTTGACAATTTTAATAATCAGTGCAAAAAAAAATGGGACATAACTGGGCCCCCAGCTGAGCTAACCGGGCCTTTTTAGTTTAAGTTTATATGTATATTTTTTATAGACACTGCATAATCCTTATTTTTATAAAATCACGAAATATACGGCAAATACAATATTTTTATGCATTACACTCCCTTTCCTGTTAATTTCCATAATTTTGGTACTTTGAAAAATGAAAAAACTTTTCGGTTTTCACACGATGTTTGGTCGCGTTTACATACGATTATTAACGTTGGGGTCTGTCCAAACTGCAGAACGTCTACAACATGATTTACAGGGCTCAAACTGTCTTCAATACCGCATTTCAAAATATTTGAGAATGAATAACTGCCACAACTGGGCCTCCCCCTACTACATATATGTACATGTGCATAAAAAAATCAATTATTTATAATAAAACAATTAAAATATCCACAAATTTATACTTACTCTAAAATAAGCAGCAATAAATATGTTACTTTATTTTTACGAAATTTTGATGTAATATGTACATATATGTAATTTTGTTTTTTAATTTAAGCAGATACATACATACATATCTGAAAATGAAGTGAGGCTACAGCCATCACGTTCAATGTACTCGTTTCATGAAACAAAAAGCTATGAACTTTCCGACGACAGGTGTGGTTCAGCTATCTATCCATCCATTCATTTATCCAGTCAGCCCAGGAACGAGTCCACCAGCCAGTCAGCCAGCCAGCAAGGTAGACTTTTAGCCCATCTTTATCTTTGACTCTGACAGGCGAGGGTTATTATTATGAGCACATTTTAAGTATAAACATTTCGTTCTCTTTCGCTCATATGTTTATGACATAATGACAGCCGACTTCTCCGGACACCCGGACGAGCACACACACACCACAACCACGCGAATATTACACATACGCCGTGGTTGCCCTTTTACCAGGTCATACCTGAACCTCAATTGAGGAACTTTCTGACAGTTATGACTGGGATTTAAATGTAATCAACAATTTTTGTCTTTCATTTTTTTTGCTTGTAGATATGATGTACACAGGTTGATTATCCCATCTAGACCGATTTATGATTTTTTAAGGGGCATTCAAATGTCAGATTTTTGGTTTTAGCCGCATAAAATTTACATTTTTGTTCTGTTATTACATTTTCTTCTTCCATTTTTCTTTTGTATGCATAATATAGCAATATTTTTGTCTGAGTGGCGTTTAAAGTGAAGAACTGTGTCAATTTTACGAATAAATATGTGTGATTCTGGGTTGATTGTAAAATTCGGTGAATTTGCTATTTATGAATGTTATAAATGAGAAGGTCATCGATTGTGTTTATATTAGGAAAAGTTTTTGCTAAATTTTTCATTTTAATTCTTCGAATTCTGTGTGAATGACCAGCCCAATAGGTAAAATGAATTATTAAAAAATGGTGAGCAAATATTCAACTTAATATATATTTTAAAAATTAAAAACTTAACGATCAGCCCTCTTGGCAATGCATATTGAACTCTGTGTAAATATTGGCTTTCGTTTGTATGCTTTCATCAATCATATTTAAATCAATTAAGTCAAGTTAGCGTTGATATGTATGATGAATCTGGTGGACTTTTAACGTTTAAGCCAAATAAATTAAGTTGCTCAATGTAAATACTGTCAGTTAGCGAATGAGAAGAGGTCCATGAGTGAGGGATACCCAATTCATATTTAATTAATTAAGGTAAAGCGCCAGGTTGCCACGCCCATACACACACACGCCTATGTACACATGCATTTAAATGTCAATCAGTGCAAAAAAAAAGAAAACTTTTTACAAGTGCTTGTCAAACTTTCAAAGTGCCAGCAACAACTAATTAAAAAAAAAAAATGAAAAACTATTCCCGGAAAATTTGCAAACCGATTGCCACAAGAGTTTGCAACATGTTAAAGTGCCTATAAGTATACCACATAAAATCATTTCATAATTTTTGTATCAGAAAACTCACTGTTAAGAGCGCCAAGTGGTTGGAAAAGTCAGACCGATGGCTTGTGGTTTCTGATTGGTGATGGAAATGAAAATTATGGTCAGCACAAATCATCATGATGGAAATAAAATGCTCTTTAATATAAATGAAACAAAAGTTATCGAAATAGAATAAACTTTTGCATATATTTATGTAGAAAACTTAATTATTTTTATTTTTATAATTTCAATGAATTTTCTTCTGAATAGGGTATCAAAAAAAAAGTATTTCTTAAAGTGATTTTCATTTCAAAAATATACAAAAAATATTACTCGTAGACTGTTCAGCTTTGGCTTTGGTTTTGGTTTCGGTTTGGCTTAATTTTTTTTTGTTGCTTTCCAGTTTGGCTTTGGTTGGCCATAATGTTGGTGTTCCACAGAGTCAGGCCAACTCGAACAGTCAACCAGGCTTAGCAACCACTCATTACTCATTTGCCATAAACTTTCGTTGACTTTTCACATTTTCTAAAATGCAGCACATAGAGTAATAGAGAAAGAGAGAGAGCGGCATAGATTCAAAGCACTCTCATTATGCGCTTATTCTACCCTCCATCGTATTGATTTTACTGAACCCATTAGGTTGAATTTTATGGAATGTAAAGGATCAGACCAGACAACGAATTGCTATAACTGCTATAAATTCTGCACTTAAAAACTTTTGCCAACAGTTTTTGAATGTTTCTATTTTTAGTACCATGCATTTATGGTTTAATCGGGGTATGCATAGGACAATGTTGTCAGAAATGTTTTTATTTAAAAAAGCAAAAATATCTCATTAATACTCAACTCAACAAAAAATAACCTTCAGAACTAGAAACATTTATAAGCAAATTAATGAATGTCAAAAGCTATGTTCAAGTTCATATAAAATTGCGTTATTCATCGTAGATTTCTATTTCTGATGAAAAGACCATTCCAAAAGTTCATCATTTGTTTAAACAAACGAAATTTCGGCTATCTATTCTAAGATGAAGATATTTTCCCTGCCTATAGCATACTTTAGAGATAAAACCTTTGCACATTTCACATCTGTGGATCCACCAATAAATAATTTTAAATAATTTGCTGAGAGCATTTAAACAAGAGTTAGAATCTTTTCATCTTTAGTGATAACCAAACTCCAAATTAGGAAGCGCAACTATTATTTATCATAACCTACATTAAAATTGTTTTCAAGTTATAATTTTACAGGGTATAACCAAGTCGTCATCTATATAACTGTAGCATGCAAGTTTTTTCCCCTTCATCACAATAAGTGTAATTTATTTTTTTTTAATGTAATTTTTTTCACTTCCTTTTTTTCGTGTCGTTGTCGGCCTTCCTTATCGGCAGATATTTTCTTTTGGCTTGGCATACTTTTTTGTTAGTGTATGGTGGTAGATGAGGAGGCGGGAAGGTGAACCACAACAACAGCAACAACAACAAGTGGCATTAAAAGGCCTTGAATTGTTTGCTTTCAAACGAATAAAGTTGAATGGGAAATGTTTTTGAGGCAAAAGTTTCATTTTTTGACAATTTTTTGTGCTTTTTTCGTTTTTTTTTTTTTTTTTGTTTGTGTGTCGGCTTTTACAAGTGTAAGGGCATGATTGGGGTCAATGGTTCGTGATGTTTGGCAAAAGCAATTTGGATCTTGAATTCATATTTAATTTGGGGGCATTTTAAAGGCAAGGTGAATTGGTCTTTTGATTCACTAACTGAATAATAGAAAGTGCATATATATATGTATGTTTGTTATATTTTTGATGACTAAGCTCGTCTATTTTAAAAAAGTTTCTCGTTTTTTGGGAGCGTAGTTTGTTTTTGAAGAGTAGCTTACAACCGCAGCTGTCAAATAAAACTATGCCAAGCTTTCGTTTCTACATCCCTAGAAAGTATGCCAAGTGCAACTTTAAAAGAGCTCAGCAAATGCACTCTCACCAACTAAAAAAAAAAATTCACAGACACACACTTAGATACTGACATCACCCACACATATGCATACAGGCAGAGTGATGCTGACGTCGTCATCGTCATCGTCGTCGACGTTGTTGGAGGCTTCAACATGCCGCAAAAACCTGAAACATGGCAGCTGCCTGTTGAGAACATTTTACGTAAAAAACTATTAACTTGTTTTGTTGGCAGCAAGTGAAAGAGACAGACAGAAAGATAGAGAGAGAGACAGAGAAAGAGATCGAGAAAGAGTGCGAAGGGCCCTGGTTGTCCGCCGCTTTGGGCACACATGTTATCATAATTGCATAGCATACTTGCAGGCGTACACACGCACACGGAAGAACACAGATGCTGACACACTATAAGTAAATGCAAAGCTACTCAACATCTACATATAAATGAGTGAAGCAGCGACGGGCCAAAAGTTTTATGTTTTTCTTGACTGAAAAGTTTTGGTTACCTTCACTTCATAGACATTCTTACTGGCGGCTGGTGGCTTGCTCCTCTCTTGTTGCAATTGTTGCTAAACATTTTCAACGCTTCAAGTGATTTTTCCTGTAGCATACTTTTGGGAGATTTTTAAAGGGACTTTCAAAAAGAGCACGAAAAACAACAACACTAAGAAAAACCAAACACGCATTGCGGCATCAGTTCACACTTTGTCAGGCAACCATTTCCTACCCTCCCCATCAACGCACAACGCTCCAGCCACACACACACACACGCACCCACTCTCCAGGCCCTCTATCCACTACCTCTTGGCTTGTGTCTGGCGTTAAATTGAAGGCGTTTAGCGTGGCAACCGAAGGACACTTAAATTGTTTTCGCTTTCGCTCTCTCTCTTCTCTGCTCCGCTCAGTTCTCGTTTTTTTCCATTTGGTTTTTTTTAAAAATTCATAAAAAATGCATAGCCATATATTTTCTTGTTATTTTGCGAAATTGTGCTATTATTTTATCTGCATGTTGTGTTTGTGTTTGTTGTTGTTGTCTATTAGAAACAACCAGAAAGCGAATGGTTTCCTTGCTGTCAGCCTATATGACAGGTTATTGGGCTTAATTTCTAGTAAAGTCAATGTTTTTCAGCTTCCAAAATAAACTTAAATTTAAAAACAAAACATAAAGGAAGTAATTTTTTTCACCATTTTATCAGTGATGGACTTATCCAATTCTTATTTAGATTATTATTGTAATTATGTTCAAGATAAATTGAGAACTTAGACTAAGCTTATGCTTTTAATTTGTCAACTTTACCGCATATTTCTAACCTAAACTTTTTCTAATGGCTTTTCATTTCCTTGTAGTTTTTGCATTCATTCTTTCCTGCTTCTCATACATACATCTATATCTACGTCATCCTTTCAATGGGAGTACTTCAAGTTGAGAGAGTGCCTCGAGTGAAACTCAACAGCTTTTTATCAAAAGTTTAAAGTGTCTTGTGTGTAGCTTACCATGGTAGTATTTCAACTTATAATTTAAATGTCTACCAAAGTGTCTCATGGAATTTCTATAAAGTAGCACGAAAGAGAAGAGAACACTCTGTACCTACCTCCTCCGATTCTTGCATTGTTTTTGTGTGACTCGTGAAGCTTCCGCTTGAGTTTCCGCTACAGAACGCACATACCATGGACCTGGACCATCCAGTTGGTTCCCCCTCTGAGTAGCTCTTGTTTCACCCAACCCCGAGTCGTAAACCAGACAGCTCCATCAGCAACGCTTTCGCTTTTCTCTTCTTGCCTCGTTTTGGCTTATTAAACATTTATTGTGTTTGCTGAGTTTCCGCTACAATTTGTTTTAGGCTTCCTGTTGTATTATTTTGGCTTTGGCTTTTTTCATGGCTGACCCACCCCGCCTTATTTCCCATATCACGCCTACTTATTTTAAATCCGAAACCGTTTACACATCAACAACTTGGCACTCACAGTTCTTTCACATCTTTCGTGTGCTCCCCTCTACGCCAAGATATTTGATGTGTCCCATGTGAGGGACGGCATTGGTGACGTTGGCAACCCTGGCATGATATTGCTTTCCTATCATCTTACACAAAAGCAAAACACTTTGCCCTGGGCCTTTGACAATATATACATATATGTACCTATTATCAATGGTCGGGAGGCTTATCTTGTTTGGCAAGTCTTTCTTAGATCATTGAATTATTTCACGAGTTTTGTTCCAAAACAACACGAAAAGAAATAAAGAAAAACACTTGAATTTGAATAATTGCGTTCAATAAAATTGTTTAGTGAGTGTGTCATAAATTACTTTCACATTAAGACACAAAAATATATATATAAATAAATGTGGCATTAATTAACATTGTCTATTATAATTTATTCCGTTAGGTTAAACTGGATCAAGATAAATAATCCGAAAATATCAGCCAAACCATAAACCCACACATTCATGTATTTACTTGGGATATTTAGTTTAAATTTTCGTTTAATAAAGTTTTATTTTATGCCACAGAGTTTGCTTCTGTTTGGTCACATGTGTGCGTGTGTCAGAAAGGCGTTGCAATTTTGCACAGACGACACTGAACCGGCAGCAACTTAAAGAGGAAAATTGCTTTTCTGTTGCTTTAGAGTTGGTCTTATTGTATGTGTGTTTGTGTTTCGCCATAGCACTTTATAAATTATGATTTTGTCTTGGCTTAAGTGTTTGACAACAAGTTGCCATCATGATTGCCGCTGCTGCTGTTGCTGCCGCTGTTGTTGTAGCCGCCTCATTTGGTTTATAAATGGGTGAAAAAAGGCATAGAAGGCACAAGAGAGCAAAAAAAAAAAAACAAGAAGTAAACGGAAAAGCGTTGTGTCGTATCTTGCGAAAATATCAATTACAATTAAATAGATTAAACCTTATCATGCAACAACTGTCGCACAAGTGTCCTGACAAGAGCGACGACGACGACGATGAGCACAACAAGAACGTTGAAGGAAGTGCCGCAGTTATAACAACAACAAAACAAGCGAGATAGAGAGAGAGAAAGATGGGTGTTTTGGGAGATGGGGGTAAAAGAGGAAACAGGACATGCCAGGCTAAGACAAGCAGAAACCAATACAAGCACACGCACACTCTCAGACATGGCACACACACACACAGATACGTAGAACGACAAGCGCAACAGTAAAAACGCTTTACAAGATTAATGAACGTACAAAAGTTTAGAGACAATGACGACGCCGGCGACAACAGGCATCAGGCAATGGCAACAGCAACATGCCAAGCACACAAGCACCAACAACAACAGCAATAAAAAACAAAAAAATCAACAACAAAATATATACACAAAAACAGAAATATATGGCATACACTTAGGCGCGCCAAGTCGGTAAGTCGTGCAAATTTATTTTGGCGTAAATTTCATTTCACTAATCGAATCGATTCTTATGCGTTCCATTTCATTTTCAGCTCAATGACTTTTTGAGTCTTGCCTTGCCAATGGTTCTGATAAAATGCTTATTGAGTTAGGTCAGTTAATGCCTACACATATGAAAGCTAAGCAGAGATACATGGGATACATGAGATAATGTCTGAATAGACAGCAAATGAATATGTTTTCTATATATAAATTGATTAAGTGTATAGGAAAGGTATAATTTATGCAAGCAAATTTGAAGTGGATACTTCTAAATTTATACTTGATTGATTTTTTACATGTTCATGGAATTGTATTTCCATATTCTTATAATATAAAAGTATTTTCTATTAATGATACTTGCAATTGTATTTTAACAGGGTACTCTTTATTTGCTTGGCCAATGTTCATCATTAAAGTTGTTGATTATTTGAAATTTTTCACCAAATGATTTAAAAGTAGTTATTCTGCCATTTATTTTGCAATCAAAAGTCATTCAACTTTTACCACAACTAGTTAAACCCAGCTCAGTCAACAACTCATGACCTCAAACCATTAGCAAGTACCTTTATCATTGCCACCTGCTTACCCATTAGCGCTGTATCAACCCCAATTTACCAGCTGCCCGCCCTGCCTCTCTAACTTAGCTTTCCCCCCTACCATTTTAACCATCCATATCAAATAACCCAACACATTGCTCACTTTCTAAATTTTGTATTATTTATGTATGAGAAACAACCCAACCAAAAGAGATTGAAGAGCTGTGTGCAGAGAAATAGAGATGTGGAATGGAGTGGTTGATAGAGATGGCATAGAGAGAAAGAAAAGCGTTAAGCTTATACGATTTCAAAAACTCCTTTACCCCTATATATCCCGGAAAAACTACAAGCAAATTATTGTTGTTGCCTATTTCAAGTGTTTTCGACTCTTGGCTTCGACTGCTGATGGAAATATTTTTCTCCTTTTTTTCTCTCTTACTTTTATTGTTTCATTTTCGATTATCCGCGCATTGCACTTATCGACTGGTTGGCTTTTTCCCATTGTCAACGTCTTCGATCTTTGTCTGGGGCAGATAAAAATAGTAGCCCACAGGAGGCAGAGTTGAGATGACTGTTTGGGTGGAAACTTTGGTTGTTCTGGCAGAGCTCAATCACAAGTTGTTTTTGTTTTTCTACTCTCTGTAATTGTTGCTTGTTGATTTCTGTTGGCAAGCAGCCTGAAGTCTCTTGCTGTAGTTCTGAACTTTTATTTTTCTGTGCGCTTGTCTAGGCCAAATTGGTCTGTAAACTGTGTTGTCCTTGCAAGCTCTTTCCTTCTTAAAGGCCTCAAGTGGACAGACAGCAAGTTGGCAACTTGGCCAGCGTGTCAAGTAAGTGCAAGTACAGTGAAGCTTGCAATTGACTCAGAAGTCTTGTACATTTTCAAACAATTTGCTATTTGAAACCTTAGGTCTGCTTTAAATGTGAAATACACAACTAATGACTAGAGAAAACTTTCTTAAGAAATAAGAATTCAATCTCTTTGCCACTCAAGCTGAATGCATTATTTGACTATTGAGTATTTACAAAGTGATTCAGTTTCCTTATATTCAAATATAAATATTGTCGTTAAATTGATGCATTTCCCTCTAATTAGAAGAATTGTTGCTGTCAAAAGCCGAATCCAATTACTTTGCTAACGAATTTTAGGTGACCATGAAAGCATACTCTTCCTATTACTAATCAGCATTGATTGTCCACTCGTACGTATTTACCATCCTTTACCTCTATCAAATGGGCCTGTAATAAATTAGTGAACTCTGCCTTCACAATCCTCCAATCTTTTGGAGCGGCTGCTGCTGTTGCTGCTGCTTTTGCACCTGACACCCCAGCATAGTCACTTCCATCAGAACTCACCAATTTTTGTCACTAATTCTCTCTCTTCCGCTGCCACTTAGTTGCTTTTCACTGTAACTGTGTATGTGTGTGTGCACAAAACTAACTTAGTTCGTTCAAAAAACACCCATTCACCAGGTCCCCCATCATCCCCCAGTTCGCACACTAAAACTACATATAGTTCTAGTCCCCAAAATTCAAACCCAACTCCCGCCATTTGCCATATTCCGCAAAAATACAAAGCAACAACAATTGCAAGTGAAAAGCATCGAATAAGGCCTAGGAAAAATGGCGGCGTTGAAAAATGTTTCACTTGGCATTTGCCGAAAAACTTTTGTGTGCACACAAAATGCACGACAAATGCCTGAGTCTGCCTGGCCTCTACTCTGTACTCCTTTTTTGTTTTAGTCCGGGATCGTAGCCATTTTCAAGCTATTTTTACTTTTTAATTGACATTTGTGTATGTGTTGTCCGAGAGAAAGTGTGTGTCTGTGTCTGCATCTATTATGTGTGCTTTTATGTATTTGAGCACTTTACGACCGACGGCAAACATTTTTGTAATTATAGCACAAAATTGATTTGATTTTTGATTTTAATAAGTATTGACAGGATTTTTAATGAAGTAGAATTTTTGACCACCTCATACCACTTAGTCTACACACACAGCCACACATACTTACAATGCAACGTGTACGTGCTCGAGTGCGTGAAAGTGGGCAAAACTACAACCCGAAAAGTATGCTACACTAAAATGTTGTTCAATATTTAATGTTAAATGTTTGGAAAAATGCATTTGGCATTCAAAGTATTGATGATAGGCAGACCGCAAAATCTACAAAAAAATATTTACTAAAAAAACACTTATATCACTTGTAAATCGTTTTATAAAATATACATTAATTGTTATTTGATTTTAGGTAAAGCAATTCGTTGTAATTTACAAACCCAGACCCCATTTTATCAAATCTTTATTTCAACTTTATTTTTATTTTTTTTTAGTTTAATGTTTAAAACAATTTCATTAGATAGATACTTTTTTCAAGTTGAGTATAACATAATTTATCATAGCGAGTCACCCAATTTCAAAAGCTCGATTCCATGCTATTCAGTTGACAATTTTATATGGCCCCAATGTAATAATAATAATTTCCAAATGACATTGAATTGAATATTATATAAGTGTTCACAAACTAAATTTATAACCCACTTAGAAATATTATAGAATATATGTATGTATATTTATGTGGGAATAAGACAGTCAGTCAGTCAGTCAGTTAGCTTTGCCATCAATTTACACAAAAATTTCTTGCCTACATATGTATAATATTTCAAGTTTGGCATGTTGTCTTTTTTGCTAGCATATGCATATTTTATAGATAATTTTTGTTTAATTTCATTTTAAAATGGGTTGCCGGTCTGATGCCTTTGAGGCAATAGGACGGCACACGCACACATAAATACACACACACGAGCATACACACCCACACGGCTATTGCCGTTTTGGGTGTTCGCATAGACATGACATAAATTTGCAAATCGACAAATATGTCATGCTCAATACAATGCAGCAAATGTGTAGGTGCAAGTGTGTAGTCGTATTGGTGTGTTTTTGATGGACCATGTTTGGTTATCTTCGCCACTCCACCCACCATCATCCTATTCTTGGCACCACCAATACGCACACTCTTGCCCCTCTTTCCTTTATGCACGTGACTGACGCCCAGCCAGGTCCACTGCCGTTTGTCCAAGTTGCTGTCTGCTCAGCTCTGTGCGCCTAAATGTATGCAAGATAGCATCTGTTTTCGTCGTGTTACCGACTTACACATGTAAGTCACTCATATTGAGTGTGCTTGTGAATGTGTGTGTGGGTGTGTGTGTGTGTTTATACATTCATTACACATGTATGGGTATTAGGCGCAAATATTGAGGCTTTACTTAAACAGCATTAAGTCGAAATTAACATGTCTGAGCCGCATAGAGAGCGCCAGAGATAGAAACTAAGACAAAGCAGCAGTTCTATATGCAAGTATGTACATACATACATATATGTACGTATGTACGTATATACATATATATGCAGCTTTCGCTCTTGTCTTCTAATATCCCTTTTCCACCTTTCAATTTCTGCAAAATTCAATCTATCAAATTCGTGAAATAAATAAACTAAAATCCAACCAGCCAACGAACTTCGTTTATTCTAGATCCGCAAAAAAAAAAAAAAAAAACACACACTCAAGGAAAATGTAGCAAGTAAACTGCAAGCTTTTTCTCAACAAACCAACAAACCCAAACGAAAAACAAGAAAACGAAAAAAAGCAACTATATAAATAAATAAAATTTCACGTGCCAGAAACACATACAATCTCAACTCATCTGCGTTTAAGTTTTGTACTAAAATGTGCCAAAAAACCAAAGGAAAACTAAAAACTAAAGTTCGAGAGTTTGTTCCCGGAATTGAGATATTAACGACTTCGGTTTAACTATACGAGAGAGTGTAAAGAAAAGCTTTTCGAGTCAAATCGAAGCCGAACACGATATGAAGAGAAATTTCTCTTCTGTGGTGAATTCAAAGGTGTAAGAGAAATAATTTGAAATGTTTTGAGTTTGTTCTACTTATGAGTGATTTTGTATGAATTGGAAGAGAAGGATGTAGGTTTGCTCTTTTTAATGGAAATCGGACTCAAAATGCCAGAATACTTAAAGAGAGAACTTGGCCTAAAAAACTCAAAGAGTTTTGTCAAGCCCAAATGGCATTAAAGAGTAATATTTGAGATATTTTATTGAGATGACTATTTGAGTTTCTGTAGATGATAAGCTCAAATATATTTAGTTCTATGCATTGAATCTAAGTCCTTGTACTTTTAAATTATGTGTTAATTAATTAACTCAAATTTAAATTTCGTCAAATTTAGTTTCTTTGCTCATTTTTGACACATTCGTTGTAATTGGAATTAAAACCTTAACATTTTAAATCACAATATTTCCAAGTCTAAGACCTTTTTATAAATGGCATTAGCCGCTTTTTAGATTCCGCTCTTAAGTCTTGCCTATTTGTAAGAAGTCAAAATTTTTCCTTTTTTCCTCTTTCTTTTTCATAAATTATTTGCAATTTCACTTTCCATTGTGTGTTTTCATATAAAATTCGCATTTTTTAATTTTACAGCTTACAACACAAAACTTTCACTTAAACAATCAGTAAATCCATTTAAATAAATATGTTACTCTGAATTCAATTATATAAATATATAATGATATATATGTACATATATATCACAACAGTTGTGCACATTCGTAGTTAACCCATCTCAAGAGTATATGCATCAATCGAACATCATTGCAAATCAGGTGCAACAAATCGCTCATTTTATTTGCCAAAATCTGATTACTTATGGCAGCTTTGATTAATCGATTTGACCACAGTAGAATATAAGCCATTAAATTCATAACGAAACTGAAATTAAATAAATACAATATTTAAACTAGAAACAAGAATTTCAGTACAAACTTTTTGAGGGCTTAGCTGCAACTGATTTTCAAATGGCAAACAGTGTTAGTTGAAATATCCATGTGCTGTGTTGACTCATAAATTTAACAAGCAGCTGCATCTTAAGTAATTTGACCATAATTTTTTATTGTTAGGTAAAGTTAAGCAACAATTACGCAAATACGACTACCAAAGTGTATATACACACACACAACTCAATGTGCATATGCAATAACTATAAAATGACTTACTTGACCGCAGATTGTTTGATTATATAGTATATCGCACATGGGAAGCATAAGTTGAGAATTCTACTATCGACTATTTTGGAGAAATGCTGCGGTTAGAACAATTAACAGGGCAGACCAAGCAAGATAAAGTCAGAAAAGTCATTAATAATTCATAAAATACATTTTACAATAAAATTCAATTGAATGTGTAAATATATTGCCACCAGTAGCAGCAGAAGCATTGGGCATAAACCATTGCGGTGGCAGCATCTCGTCTGGCTGTTTGATATCCTGGCAAGCGTTGATAAATGTCCTGCAACAGTTGAAAAAAAACGATTTATTTTAACATATGCTACTTAATGTGAGATTTATCTGATGAAAATATGGAGTCAAAGTCCATTGCTTCTGATGCTTTTGCTTTTTCTATAGTGCATAGATTTGTCTGTTCGTCTTAACAACTTCTAAATGACAACGATTGTTTCTCCTCTGCCTATGCAATGGTCTATGGAGTTTATTCATTCAAGCAAAGTCGATTGGCCTTTAGCTTTTCAATGCTTTTCGATACTAATCTACCTGAGAATCATCATTATTTTTCAAAGCCTAGGTACCTACACATGCGTTTTCTTTGCTTTTCTTGTGAGTTTTATTCTCTCTGTGGTTGCTTCATCAGTAATTTTATGCCTAGTAAGGAAATTGAAATTGAAATTATTCAAGTTGGGTAATAAAATCAAATTTATAACAATGAGCAATTATTTGTTAACTATTATATTTATGCCATGGGTCTAAAAAATGTAAATATTTATTCTAATTATTTTTAAAGTACACAAATATTTCGAAATATTATCTGTAATATTAGCTTCCAATATATGAACACAATACTTCTTCAATTTAAATATTAAAAAATCCTTTTTAATTTTATGCCAATTTGAAACTTCATTAAATATGCATATTTCACTTCATTTACTTGTCAACATAAAACCACTGAACAGAAAGGATAAAATCAAAAACGGCAAAAAAAAACCAATCGACAAAGTTTGAAAAACAATTTTTCGTCAACTCTTTGACGGCCTTTTTTGTTTTGCTGTTGTTTTTTAATTGATTTTCCATTTTTCGTTGAAGGATTTTTGCCGTTTCTACATGGTGAAATTTATTTAACAGTTCACGTTTATAAACCCATAACTTTTATGGACTAATTTGTAATGGTTCAGCATCCAGACCGTCACCAGTTTCCGTTTCCTCCGCTCTCATTGGCATTTCCCCCCGCCTGATGTGACCCTTAAAAGTTTACGATTTATACGAGACTTTTGGCGTCTGGCAACGACTGCCAATAACTTTGTTCAAAGTATTTTAACGCTAATTAAATTTCCAAAAAAAAAACGATATCGCACAAAAACTCTTAGGCTCAGAGGAGTTGCGGAGCAGGAGGAAAGGCAACGGCAGTCATAAGTCATGCATACCAAATGAATTACTTTGCGGATCTTGCTTGATTTTATTTTAGCATTGTTGTTCTTTAATTTTTTGCGCTACATGCTCGATTGGCCTTTGGCTAGAGGCCTTCGAACATATAGAAAAAATACAAACAAAAAATCGCGAAAGTCTTTGGGACAACAGGTGTGCTAGATATCTGGCAATCAAAAATCTTCTTGGCTCACAATAATTAGCTTCCGGCCAGTTACTTAACAAGCCTCAATTAAAATGGCATTCGAATTGCTGATACCCTAAATAAATTTTGTGAACCAAAAATTTAATGGATTGCTTAGAAAATTGATTCTGTGTATGATATTGGAAACTAAAACTGAATTGTAGATTTCTGCTATCAAAACAAAGTAAAATACGTTAGATTTTGTATTATCAAATATGACTGTTTTATATAATAATCTGTTACCAAATTTAAGACTGTGTTTGAAAACAGTTGTAAACATTTTCTCCAAAATTTTAAATAGCACTGAAGTATTACATTTTCTTGGGTAATAAATACATTTCTAGCCCGATTGAAGGAAAAAGAAATGAAATGATTAATTTGTTATATTGGAAAGTGTATTTGAAACATTTCACTAATATACCCTGTTTATACTGTGGACATATTGAGATGAACAACAAGTGTAACAATGAAGTGTAGTCACTTGAGGCAAGTACACCCTGCACCCTACAAATGTCACGGAGAGAGGTATAGGCAAGCGGCAGTAGAACATTGGCATAAGTACCGCTCAAGGCGGTTACAAGTAAGTGGGAGGTTTGTCTCATGCCCATCGCCAAAGAACAAATTCCTCACCGTTTTCCCTGTCACCGACGTCTGGTCTTGTGTTTCACACGCTGTTTATATTTGCATACATTTAACCTGCGGCTGGGCGCAGAAATATGCATGTTGCTCTTGCAATTGTTGGTGTTGCTGTTGTTGTTGTTATTAGTAGGCAGCTTTGTTTTTACAAGTCGTTGTTTGTATATTATTTTGTGTTTTTTTTTTTCGTTTTTGGTTTTTGTTTTGTTTCAATGTTTGTTGTTCGCCTTGTGCCCACCCACTCGCTGTTATTGTTATTTCTTCTACTTTTATTTGATAGGTACTTGCTATACATACATATATATACTCTCAGGATATTTGTACATTTTGCGGTTAATTAAAATTGCACAAGAGAACGCAGTCAAGCAGAGATATATAGCGAAAGAGAGAAGAACTACTAGTGAGAGATCTGTAAAATTAAGCCGCAAGGCATACCGAAAGCCACAAAAAGCAAAATAAACAAAAAAATTTGGGGAAAAAATAACAAAAGAGAATTGGTTAGAGAACATTGCTGGCCAAGGTGTTGACTTTCTGTGCAAGTTTGACCTTTTATTTCTTAAGTTAGGGGAATCTTGAAATAAATATTAAATAAAGCTAGCTGGAAGATAATTAATTTAGAAGAATCCCTAGCTAACTCTAAGCCTGTGTTTGTCTATTTTCTAACCAGAACAATAAATTTGAATGTTACAAGCAATAATTTTTGATTCTGAACTGAAAAAATGATGATGTAAAGAAAATAATAGCGATATTTTACTTCTCCACTATGTAAATTAAAACTTAGACTCCGATTGTGATATAAAGTTAAACAAAATATGCATATTTTGCATTTTCACATATTATTAGATAACACTTTAATATTGAAGAAATTTGTTTTCTAATAAAGTGCAATAATCATGATGCCATGATTACCATTATTTTCGTTTACCTTCGCAATGTGCTTATCAAAATGTTAAATGATTCTATTCTCAGGTATTAAGTTATCTGATCTCATTAATTTCATTTTCATTCAAATTAATCCACAAGCATTTTTTCCGCATAGCTGCACAACAAATCCTACAATCTTGAAATTAAATTGGCTTTCGCATTTTGTTTTATGCTGTTTTGCAAGATATTTCAATCAAATATTGCCTGTCAGGTTGATTGACTTTCTGTTTGCAATCTCTTGGCCATTAATCAACACCTTTTTATAAAACACCTTGCCGAAAAAAAAAAAAGGGAAGAAAATAAGCCACACAAGTGACATTCTATTAGTCAAAGAAAACGAGATAGAAAAACAAAAATCTCAACAAAATACTGACTTATTTGCATAAAGCGAACATAAAACAAAAAACCCACAGAGAAACAGAACGAAACCAAAACCACCATAAAAAAAAAAAAAACAAATTATAAATAGGAAAGGCAAACCAAAAAACCAAGTGAAAACTTCATTTATCAAGAGGGTCAAATCTAGGCGGTCTCTCTCTCACGTTTCGAACGTTAATGATAAATTGCCCGGAAAAATGTTTTTTTTGGAACTGGACCACATGTCGTATGATTGACGTATGCTCTAATGCCTGAAGTTTTCACTAGAGTACACCATTTCCATCTTTCATCTAGTATGCTAAAATCGCAACGTAACTATTTATAACAATTTTTTTTTTCTAGCCATCATTCAGACCTCAAAGTCGACCCTTGCAGCCTGCTCAACCCATCATCCTCATATTAGTTATGCAGCAGGCGGGCTGCGTTGATGAGAAAATGCAAATTAGTTGCCAACTTTGCCACAGTCCGCGCTCTTTTTTTTATTATTATTACTAGCGCAGAGTAAATAAAAACTTCATTCCCGAGCAGGTAGAAGAAACTGCATTCACCTGCTTTTCATCAGTGTCACCAGCCCAAAAGTATGCAAACATTTTTCGCACTTTATAATTAAACAAGTGGCGTAAAGCAGAAGAAAAAACGATGCAAAAATCCATTGGTTGGTGGTGGCAAAGAGGTTGGGGGAGCGAAAAAAAACTAAAAAAAAAAAAAACCAAAAATGTGAAACGCAGAAACTGCAAAAGACAAAGAAGACTTAAAGGCGTTTGCCACTCTTTCTTGCCATCTTTCTTCTCTGGCAACATTTGCACTGTAATGAACTTTTGCAATAAACTGCGCCGCAATTTTTCGCTGACAAAGTTTTGCCCTTTGCCACACCCACCCCTCTGTCTACGCCCCTTTAGCAGTCATAGATGTAGTTAGAGCTGCCATTTGGTGCCTTTTTGCTTATTTGTTTTGTTGCTTCTCTTATTTCCGGCTAGCTGCGCATTTTTATTGCTCTTAAAAAACAACAAATACAAAAAAAGCAAAAGAAAAAAAAAAACACTAAGACAACAAACAAAAGTATATGCAAGTTCAAATGTCAAACTACTTAAAAACTTATTGTTAGCAAAAGTGTGCACCAAGCAACATCAACAATAACAGTGCAAGAAGGCAGCATCAGAGCCACAGAGCATATCACTTTTGTTTCTACACGAATTCCAAATGGTCTTTCGATCTTACATTAACCTGTGACAAGTTCACAAGTCATTTGCAAAAATAATATGACCAACTATAATGCATTATATGTACATATATGTATAGGCAATATGATACCTTCTATGCAAAAAATGAGAGGCCATTTTTTTAAAAACCTTTTTTGTGAACGATCCTAAAGTGTGGCTCAAACCGCTAGAGAATATTTTGGTTAATCAAATGCCAACTATATCGTCAACGATGTAGGAATTGAATTAAAATTTTCCAGTTTCCGGTTTTGCTTTCTGTAGATAGAATCTAGGTGTCATCAACTAGCACTATAAGTCTCCCTCTTTTTCTCTGCAAAAGAATATATCTACATTCAAAGCCATATCCTTATCAAATTATCAAGCTATGGTAACGATATAACATTTTAAGTACTTTACTTTTTATGTCTGAAATAAACATCAGCCATGAGCTTTAATTAATAACAAGAACATACTTAAAAATTTGATATCATACATAAATCCTGCAGAGGTTTTTATTCAAAGTTGGGTAGTTAAATTTTGTAGGTTATTCTGTCTTTTTTATTTTTGTCATTTAGTGAATTATTTATGTATTACTTATTTCAATTAAATTATGTGTTATACCCCAAAAAATTTTCTATCCACCGACTACATAATCTAACAACAATTTTCTCTCACAAAATATACAAGGATACAAAAAGGAATAACGCCAAGTTGGTTCCTTTTTTTGTACTTGTTGGGCAACTGGCAAAACTACGACTAAAGTCAAACATTTTCAATAAAACTGCAAAAATTATTTGTCATCTAGGAGGAGAGAGAGAAAGAGAAAGGAGAGGAAAGGGCAAGGGAAAAGAACACTCTAACTACATTCTCTGTCTACAAGCATTTTGCCGGAAAGAGGCGAAATGGCTGAGGAATGGGAATATGGATAACCACACCACGTAGTTGGTTCCCAAGCATCCCAAGCTTAGCTTCTGCACACGTTTCAAGTTTTCACTTTAACTGCAAATCAAAATGTATTTAAATGCATTTGGTGCCTCTGTCCCCGTTATTACCCTTTGTTCCTCAACAAGTCTCCTACTGGTTCATTGTGTGCCCCCCTTTTTGGCTCAGCTTCACCTTTTTGGTGGCACAAATAGACATTGTTGACTTTGCATAATAATTGAGTTTAACTACTGCAAAATGGGGGGAATGGGGCAACTGAGTTTAGCTGCTTGGTTGGTTTTTGTTTGTGGTTGAAGAAGAGCCAAGCCAAAGTGAAGGACATATCCCTATCCACATATCCTTGTTGTTGGTGTGTGTCTGCTGCTTTGCAATTTTTGGCAATTTCCATAGACGATACCGGCCACTTCACACACACACACACACAACCACACAACACACTTAACCAGACCATCTCATATACACACAAACACATATAGTCATCTGAGCAGAGCAAACTTGGCTCACGCACCATCTAACCATGTCAGAGAAAGAGGTAGAAGGCAATCGCTGTGCAGGCTACGCTTCCTTTTGCGGTCTCTGTGTATTACAGTGTATGACAAAAAGTACCAAGCACAGAGCCATGTAGTTGGCAGGCTACAAGTTTTCAATGAAGTATGTATATCTAGTTGTTTAGATAACTCGAAATTGGTTAAGAGTTTGTCTCATCATTTGTCTACGAACCTTAAAATCTTTACTCTTCTTACCCAAAACCAATTTCAAATGTGGTTTTACTTATTTCCGTGTCTTTATGAGATTATAATCAGAATGGAATGGACTTTATTGAATTAGTTAATTATTGAAAATCTTAAACTTTATAAGACAAAAACAATTAATTTATTTTTTTCGAGCTAAGAAATTTAGATTAAACATTTAAATAGGTCTTACAATTAGTCATTTTCTTCTTATTTATACGTACAACACTTCTGGCCAGATTTTGTTATGTTGGACTGAGAATGGACAACACGGACTTCCATATATAAAAATTATCGAAATCTTTTCATTCTTGATTAATCTATCAATTAGCAATGACTAACGAGTGGCCTTTATTATACAGATATAGAATGCATAGAATCATATTAAATTTTAGTCTTTAACAATCTTTAAAATTCTAAAAATAAGAAACATTACTTAATTACCTAAATTCATATATGCTTTTAAATTTTTTTGGTAGACTTTTCGAATTTTTATAGGCAAAATCGTCTTATCATGTTGGCCAAAAACTTTTATCGTAGCCTGTGGACAGGATAAACTAAATGTACGATGATTCTCTACCAGCCATTGCTATGTAAATCAAAGTGCCTAGGCATCTGTATACTCGTCTATATGTATTTGTATTCTTGTATATGTGTGTGTGTGTGTGTATCTTTGTGTGTAGCCAGTAAGGAGTTGTCAACAAAAACATAGAGACGCACTTATGGTCCAATATAGGCAAAATTTGGTTGTTGTTGCTGTTGCTGCTGCTGCTGGAGACTAAACAAAAAGTGCAGACAACCAGCTACCTTCATCGCCATCTCTTAGTTCATCTTTCTCCTTCGCTTGCCTGGTTGCCTATTGCTTTGCTTATATCGCCACACTTTTCCCAGCTGGACAACCCTCTTTTCCAGTGTCTGTGTCTGTTTATGTGTATATATGTGTGTGTGTGTATGTTTGCGAACTTTATTAGCAAAATTGTGTTAGTACCGAAATATCCATTAGCCCAATTACGTGTACTTTTGTACCTACAAACTCAAGCTAAGGCAGAGACCTAAGGACGATGAGAATGAAAACTGATAAACAAAGTGCAAGCACTTGCAAAAACCAAACAAAACGCGCTGACAGCCAGTAGATACATCCTGCTAGAGCAAGAAGATGTCGACAATACAACGGACTACAACGAAGGCAAATCGCCCCAAAAAATATAATTCTCTATACCGCTGGGAAAGCAATAATAACTAAATATAAAATGCACCACAAAAATTCTAAACAAGTATCTTAAATACTCTTTTTTCCAATTAATTCAAGGGTGCAACAAATTGAAGAATATTAACTTTTCATTATCATTTAAATTGAAAAGAAAAAAAATCAAAATGTAAGTAATTTTTAGGATTCAGCATTTGAATTCAGTGCCAACCACAAATACCCGATTACAAAATGAAACCTGGATCCGATACTGATTTAGACTTAACATAGTATTAATATTTACGTTTATTATTATTTACCCATGTGCATATGTACATAATTCGTTAATGCATTTCTTGCATTAGTAAAACAGAATTGGAAATATATTTATCTATGTACATATTTATTGTGGTGAGTAAAAAAGTCATAGTAACCCTATAACTATTTCAGTATATAAACCAAAATAATTGTAGAACCAAACAAACTGGTTGAACCAAAGGGGAAAAAGTGTGTCCACTTCTGTAAGTGTGTGTAGATGGCAATAGTCTAATAGCAATTCCTATCTCATTGTCAGCTTTGTGGTCCTATGCCGATTGCCGAAATTAAAATATATGTGCATTGAGTGCATTTGATCATTATTAAGTGTTATTTGTGTACGCAAATGTTTTTGTTCATAAATGAAGCCAACATTGGGTTACGGAAATTGAAAAATATAGACAGTATGTGTGACAGCAGAGTCAAAGATTCTTAGTTAAGTTGTTCCAAATGCACTTTCATTCGATTTAACTTAAATGGTTTTATTTCACAAGACTTTTTGTTTCCATTGACATGGAAATTCTTTGGTCATTGTTATTTTAAATTTGACACAAAGTTGTCGACTTGTGGCTAAGAAAAGTTGACATTCTCAAATTTACTTTTTGTCTCCAGCTATCTGTCTACTCCTCTTTCCCAGCTCCCTTTCTCTGTTTTTCTTTAAGTTAAGTTGCAGTTAAAACTAAAGTTTCTCTGTTTTGCGGCCAAAATACAAAACATTGAGTTGACTATTGTTGCAAAAGATTACAAATTCAGCTAAATGTGGGGTCGTAAAATCAAAAACGAAACTGTTTTCAATTTTAAATTAAAATGCGAAAGTTAATTGTAAATGGGGGATGTGTTTTTTGCAATACCATAAAAAGCAGGAAATACATTGATATGGAAAAGAAAACAAGAAAGGAATCCGTTGTCCGAAAACGTAGCTCAAAACTAATTCCTTCTCAATTTCATGAGCAAGGTTAACTACATATATTCACATTTTGATAATCAGAGAGAAGAAGAGAGAAGAGTATACATATATAAAATTCCTTAAGATTACATCATTTCTTTGTTTTCTATTTTTCCGCCTCCCAAATGAATATCACACAATTGTTGTGGGCAACCAAAATTAAGCAAAAGATTCGCCTAACTGGCTAAGAAATTACCTGCTAAAAACCAAAAATATGAAAATAGAAAAAATAAAAAAAAAAAAATGGTTTCTGTGAACATTGCCGTTCTAATTACTCAAAAGAAAAATGTTTTTCACACCATTTTCAGTCTCATTTTCATTGCGGACAAGCGGCCTGCGGTTATAATAGAACACAAGGGAATGAGAACAAGAAGAAAACGCTTATGTATGATGAATAATTTTACACAATTTCCCTTTTATGCGGTCCATGGACCAACAAACTCTTCCTTTCTTTTTCAATTTTTTTTTTTTTTTTTGTCTTGCTTTCCTTCAAAACTCTTCAGTGCCATATTTTCGAGTCGAGCGGACTGTCAGATTTTCCCATCCGCTTCCGCACCTCGCTTTACTACACTGCACTACTCTAGCCCCACTCTATCTCTCTCTCTGTCTGTCTCACTCTCTTGGTTCCCTCTGCTCGTAAATAGCGGAAAATTCAATTAAAAAGCTTCAGCCACTAGAAAAATATCGTCGCCATGGCTATGACTATGACATAGGCAAGAACAGGAGATGCAAGTAAGGAAGGAAGGAAGGATTTAGCTCTCTTTTACCACGGCGATGACAGAGCCAGGCACAAGTGACTAACAGTGGAAAAGGACAAGTTGGGAGAAATAGGTAGAAGTCCGTGTCATTATTGCTAGCTAACGCCGGCCTAACAGCTAGGCCAACTCTACTCTAGTGTCTCCCACTCCCTCTGTCTCCGTCTGTATCCTTTATAGTCCTCTCTCTTTCTATCACTATATCTCTTTAGGCTCTATCCTGGGTAAAGCTTCAGTTGAGCAATCACGTGACAGGTTTGTCAGGCTTTTCTGAAAAACAAACCGAGCCTGCCAAGTACTCAATGTAAAAATAAAATAAAAAAAAAAAAATAAAAGCAAAAAACTAGTGCAAAATTCTATCCTGCTGCTTTTCCCTTACTGTGGCATCTTTTTCCTATGATTTTTCATTTCCTCCTTTTTCTGTATTTTGCTTTCATTGTCTTTTCGCAGCTATTTCTGCCCGCTGTTACCAAAGAGATGTTGGACAGTTCTCTGTTTGTGTAGACGTACAAGAATGTACTATATACATATGTATGTATATGTACGTACTTATATATGGAATAGTGTTTGGGTGTATGGCGGTTTGGGGTTAAAATATTCCTGTTCCCTTTTTAGGGTTCAGTCTGATTCAAATTGGTTGGGTTGAACTTGTGGTATAAGCTAAGGATTTGTTCGGACTTACTTGTTACTGGGGTCGGATGTTAGTTACTACAAGTGTTGTACTATAGTGAGGCGAAGAGCTTTTTCCCCGAACGACTTTCATGTCATTATCTAACTACTTTCATCAAAGCGGTTGAGACAATTTCATTGAAATCATTTCCCATTACTCCTCCATACATAATTGTTGATCTCATATGATTTTTGAATGCAAAACGTCAACCACTAGAGCTGGTTGCATTAGATATGCAACCTGTCGCGGTCAATTTCTTTCATTTGGTTACTTCTTCTCCTTTCCTTTTCCAACTGTCACTTCCTTCCATTTTCATGATTCACTTTGTTGGCTTGTTTGTCTGGTCGACAGCGCTGTATGACTAGGACATGATTTTGCGCTTTCCTTTCTTGTAATTGACAGGTTTTTTCCCAGACAAAATGGTCATAAGAACGAATAGAATGACAATGAAGTTGGTATAAACGATTTAAGCTTGAGTTGATCATATTTCAAGTCCAGGCAAAAGCAACAGATTTGCCACTAGAGTCGACTGTCATCTAAACAATTTTAAAATTTCTTAAAGAAAGTAGTATAAACTTTAAAATCAGTATTATTCTTTCTATTGTTATAAAATTATTATAGTATAACTCATTTTGTCACGCAGTTTCTCCAATTCTGGAGTAATACAAGTATTAAATAAATTTAAAGTATAGTACAAAACTAGTTCAATTAAATAAGTTCATTACCATGGAACTTGACTTTTCAGTTTACAAAACTGCACTCAATATTTTAAAGTTTTTTTTTAAAAACTACACATTATAAAATGCTAATCCAATGACCCTGCTTTATTTATCATTTAGTATTTATTACAAGTGGCATTTGCAAATAGCCTTAAAGACCATTTAAAGTTAAGCATTCCTTCTGAAGAGCCATCATGATCAATAATTCTACAAGGGCAACACCACTTGGCTCAATTGTTTTCCTCTCCTGAGAATCCTTAGGCCATGAGGCCGGGCACCCCTTATAGCGTTACTAGCCAATTTGTTTTCTTTGTTTGTGTTTGGCGCCTGCTGCATTTGATTTGTCGTTCCACAAGTCGACTATAGACTGCCGACTTCGATATATGAATATTAATCGAGAATGAGTAAAAGAAAGAGAGAGGAAAGGAGAAATATTGAGGTAAAATGCCTTAGTCAATTTGGTTTAGCAGGTCTATTCGGACATTTCTTTGCCTTTGTACTGTGAGAAAACTGAAGCAAAATAATGGCAATATTTATTTTCCATTTTGCCCAAGCAAACTTTGATTTCACACATTCACACACACACAAACACGCATTTTAAGAATGGAGAAAAGGTTAGGCAAAGGGTGCGAAGAATCTTTCTAGTCTTTGCTGTCTTTTTACTGTGCCAATTTTTCACTTTACTGCATAAATATTTATTGCAACTCAATTTCGCAGGCAATAGAAATGCCATTTGCACCATTAATTCAATGCAACACCTGCCAGCGACGACTTGGCTTTTGGCTCTGACTTTTCTACGAATTTTCCTTCACTTTACTTCCACATCCTGCTTCTCTGAGTTTTCGACTTTTTGGTTGGTTGGAAAAACATTTTGCTGGCAAGGGTTTTTCCTCTTCTATACGAAGGCGTTGGAGTGGGCGGTCTTTGGAATTTGAAAAATGAAGTCGTGCTAAAAATTTTTGTGTGTTTATAAACATTCCAATAGCTTTATTTGCCATATACTTTTGCTTTTCCTTTTTTTTTGGCAGGGTTGTTTTGGGGCCGAGAGTTAGCCATCATTGTTCTCCTTCGTGCTCTCCCTTGCCCTCGTCGTTGTCGTCATCATCATCGTCATTCTTGTTGCTGTATTCCCATTCATGGCCTTTATCGTTTGTGGCAACAGCTGTTGCCTGAATTATGCTAAATTTACGCCACAGAGCCAACCAACCAACCAACAAAAAAAAAAAAAAAAAGAACAAAAAAAAGGGGACCAAGCAAACATCATCACCATCAGCATCCGCATCATCATTATCATCATCTAGATGATGATCATCGTTGCCATTGCCCCAATTGCCCATCATCATTGTCATCATTGTGGTGTTGCCTGGTAGTTTGCCAGCTATTTTGGTTATTTTTAAGTGATTTTTAATAAACTTGCTTCTCAGCTAAGTGGAAATACGCTCCAAGTTTTATGGCAAAGTTTTGTAATAGCGAATCATTAAAGAAGTCAACTCAACTAGCAACAATTGGGGTAAATTTTATTTGATTAATTTGACGCTTCACTGATACGCATTATACAATTTTTTGAATTTTTAACTTTTCCAATTTGTGTTAATGTGCCTATTAGGTTTTTCCAATCAACAGTAAGGCCCATTATTGTTAATAGATCGTGAATAAACTTTAGTTTTTGCAATATTTGTGTTATTTTATATAGGAAATTTATATGCATTATTTCAAATAAATTTTAAATCGTAAAATGGATAGGTTAATAAATGAAAACTTCAACCACAGTGTTTCAAAATAGTTTTATAATCAAATAAAACTTAAAAAAAATTGTCATAATATTTACTAGTAGTTGTATTCAGTTTGAGAGATCCTTTAAGGTTGATCAAATAATCGACGTACCATAAATATTTATGGGATTTGAGCAATTAAACAATTTCTACAACTTTCATTTTTTTTAGAAATTTTATATAAATTTAATGATAACCATTAATTAAATTGGGGAACTCAACTAAATCGTATTAAGTATGCATAGATTTATCTAGTAGAGATTTTTATTAGTGTATTCAAATGGAATTTCGACACTTTCAGGCTCTTAATGAATCGAATGAAATAGTCTGATAAACAATTGTATAAATTCAAGTACTTTAATTAAACATGTGAATCCTCAGAGTACTCTCAATTTTGAAATAATTCGATGTCTTTTATTCCATTGCACAGATAAAAATAACAACCTTCAAAATATTAAAAAAGGAAATTCAATCAGATTATAAAAACATTCGGCAGCCAAAAGATTTATTTTCATATATTAATTTCCATATTGTTATTTGGTGTATATTTACTAAAATTTTTATAATTAATCTTTCAATGTAATATAAGAAGCACAGAAAAGTGAATTTACACAATCATTTGTCACGATTTTCTACTGGAATGATCTGCGAAAATCTTTGCAGTGTCTTAATTAATGATTTGCATTTGTTTTGCCCATGTGTGCTTCTCTGAACAACGGGAATTTTATTTCGCCATAGTCATTATTTACAGAGCATTGTAATAGCAAACAGCTTGAAACTGAGCTGCTGCAATTCAAATCAAACTATTTATTATCAACCATTCTCTATGCTGGGGGCTGCTTTTTTTTCAAACGCTTTTACAATGAAAGTCAACTAAATTAAATTCCAAAAAAATGCTCATACTTCATATAAGCAACTCACAAACTACTCCATGCTCAAAACGGGCTAACTCACTCACTACGGTGTGAATGGGTGAAGAAATAAAATTGAGTCTATGTTAATATATCAACTCACTCAAATAAAAATGCATGAGTCACTGTTACAAAGTGTGTTTGAATGGGGTAGTTCTGTAACAGCAACGGATGAACTTTATAGCTATGGGTTAATTTTTAAGGGGATGTAGAATTCGCTGTTATAAGTCTACACTTTATGGAACTAAATAAGGAAATTTTTGCAAGGGGTTGTTTATACACATATCCTGTATATATGTTTATAGGATTCACAAAAGTAGATATAACACAGACACACTTATTCTGGGTCACAACCCACATTTTTAGCTGTCATACAATAAAAGTATAAAAATATAATAGTACCAAAATTCTTTGTATAACATTAGGTAAATCGTATAACACATTTCAGTATAACATTTCAGTATATAACATTCAATAAGTTGTATAACACTATAATAGAACTTCTTTCGTTAAGTTGTATACCAGTTATTGTTGGTTCTTGGTGTATATCAATATAACAGGTTTATCCCAAGATAAGTAATATATCAGTTCCTGATAGGGTATACATATAGAACAGGACTATCTGTATAACAGGATACAATTTTATATAATGCGGCGAATTTAAAAGTTAAGCAAGTATAACAAAAGTCCTTTATTTGGTATATATATTCCAAAACTGGAGAGCTTCTTTCCAAAACTTTTAACGCCAAAAGCGGCTTTCCAAAGTCTACATAATTTTTGCAATAACTTTATGTTAACCATAAAATATTGATTTGCTATAATTCTATGTTTTATTTTAAATAAAAATGAAAAAAAAAATATTTTAATGCAAAATCCCTAATTGAAGAATAATCCAAATAGTAATGAAAAAAAATATATATATATAAATAGGCAAAAATTATTAAAGATTAAAATAGATTCAAAACAATTCTAATAAATGAAAATAAAAAAATTGACGACGTGATGCCCCTTCCTCTTGAATGCATAATGACTGCCAAATTGTTTTGCATTCTCATAGCCATTCCATCCATGGAAAATTTGAAATGAAATTTTAATTTTCAGTCCCATCTAAACCTTTGGGTCTTATCAAATATTCATAAATGTTACGATATTGCAACAGAAAATGTAATCAAACTTTTAACCGACAAAACTGCTTGCTAATTGCATATTAATTGAAAGAAAATTTCATTTTATTGCAACATTAACAACCCAAAGCAGCCAACCAACCAACCAAACAACAGACTAGGCAGGCAAAATGAAAAATGAATTTCAAATGATTCTAATTACAAAGCCATTAAATTCATACAATTCCACTTGTGTTGAATATGGATGGCAACTCGATTACAGGAATCAATGTAAGATAATTAAATTATTGATACAACAAAAACGAAACAATAGCAGAGAAAAAAGGGTAAACAAACCCTTGGGCTATAGGTATATATAAATAAATATTTATGTGTGTAGAGTGAATTCATATAACAAATTGTAAAATGAAAGCTATCAAAATGTGCCAGCGACCTGGTTTTGTTGCGCATAATTTAATTAAATCAAACCTTAACAAATGGCCATAAAAAACGACTCTTTAACAAACAAACAAAAAATATATGGATCAAAAAAAAAAAATGCTATGGATGACTTTTAAAATCCGCTCAAATTTAATTAAAAAAACTTGGCCCCAACAAGCTGTATTCAAACAAGCACACACACACACACACTCAAAACAAATAAAGCTCAATCAATTGAGCACAGACAAATAAGCCTCCGGTGCAAGCAACAGCAAAACAACAATTGACAGTATAAAATTCTAACAAAAAAAACCCAATGTTTGTTTGTGCAGTTGGTCAGCCGACTTTGTGATACCTTTTACCTTTTAATACACCAGACAAAGATATTTCTTGCTGTAATCCGTGGTTCTTTTCATTTATATTGCTAATCATTTTCTAAGGGGCTTAGATTTTACCCACAGTTTAAACATATCATTCCAACACGATCTAAAAACCAAGTTTATGTTGAGACTTTAAAAACTTGTGATCTGCACTAATGTACCCACTCCGTTTTTCAGTGAAGGATATAAAAATAGGAAACCAAATCCATATAAACTGAAAACTGCGGCTATAAAAATGCCAACCAAAAAGCAAGCATTCACCAAGGATAAATGCAAAAAAAAATTGGTTTCAAAATAGGCGCAACAAAACATAGACAAAATATGCCTAAAAAAAAAAAAAAAAAAAAAAAAGGAAAACCCCCCTTAAGTTCCCCTCCAACTAACACATGCGAAAAATGGATAGATGAATAGTCAAACGAACTGCAGAAGCTGCACGCTCTTAAAAGTAGGCTACAAAAAACAACAGCATATACACAAAAAAAAATGAATTCCAACAAAAATGTGACGGCCCAAAAAATAAACAAAGAAACGAAATAGAAAAATGGTTGTTAGAGCGATGGATGACTTTCGGTTAGGGAAATGTCGAGATAAAAATGATAGTGACATGTGATAGTTATACGTTTTAGTGAAAATGAAATGCATACATAAATAGAAGTCAGCCATGGGAAAAACGATCAAATTTAAAATTTTATGTCAGATTTTATTAAATTTTGCGTAGCAAGCCAAATATATGCCCTACATAGAAAAACTTTCAACGAATTCTGTCAATATTTTGGTAAAGTTTTATTTATGTTACCTTTTTTTTTTCGTTTTGTCCCATTTTATGTATCACATTTTCGTTTTCTCTAGCTTCGTTTACTGTTATAATTTTTTTTTTTTTTTATGTGCAATCTTGGCTAGTTAAAAACCTAAGCGAAATTTTACGCTTAAACAAACAGAAGGCGGTGAATGAAGAAAAAAAAAACAGCATTGAGAGAAACTATGTATGTATGTATGTATGTGTGGAGGCAAGTATTTGAAAAGCCGCAACAGTTTAGAAGGAAATGTGAAAACTGTTCCGGTGCGGCATAAAGTACCGGGGCCAAGCAAATCTCCACAAAATTCAACGTAAATGAAATGTGTTTGCGTGCCATATAGACATGGAAGTGGGAAGGAAAAAGGAGCAAAGAGAGCGAGGGCAAGACCAAGACCAAGAGCGAGTGCTAGTGCGAGTGAGGTGTATGTTAGTGTGTCAACTGCAAAAACCACACGTGAGTACACACACACACACACACGTACACACAAAGGCTCAAACCAAAAGCCCGTATAGCATATAACAAGAAAATCAGAAATATAGCTCATAAAGAAAAGATGCAAATACTCTGCAAAATTAGGAAATAGGTTAAAAGTAATATATAATGTTTTCTACAAATGTTAAAAGGTAAAAGACATAGATGATAAAATATATTTCATTTATTTTATCTTTTATAAACCAAAAACATTCAAAGATTGTATTTAAAAAATATTCAAGACAACCAAAATGAAATTAGTGACACTACATCACTAAATTCATGACATTTGCATTATCTTGTTTTTCAAATTTATAAATCAACATTCATAACAAAAAATATTGTTCGTTTGTGATTAAATTTAAAAAAGTTTTAATCAAATTGGCATAAATTGTTGTTGTATGAATGGCAATTAGAAACATTTTAGTTTCATTTTAACTTATTCCAAGGTATGAGTTTTTCTTTTTTTTGACAAACTAAAAAAATTTCTCAGATCAAAGTCAAAAAGAAAATAGTTATACCCATTGCAAAAATCACATACCTAAAATGTCACATGCAACAATTTCCGTGCACATTTTAAAGACTCCTTTTATGCTCGCCATTTTGTGAGAGTGAACGCTAGTTCTCACGTATGAATGTGTCTGTATGTGTGTGTATGTAGCGTTGAAATTTTATTTGACTTGCGTGTAATGTTCACTTTCAGATAGAAAACTACAAAGTATGCCATGCCTATGACCATAAAGCGCCATCACATACGCCTATGTTGAAATGCCAAAAATGAATTCCGTTTTCCGCTCGGACTCTTTTGTTGTTGCATCAAAACCAACTAACCAACTATCTTCATTACCAACTCCAGCATCTGCATATGCGTAGATGCATGTCGTCATGCATTTTGTATAAATCCAAGCTTAAAATGCTTTTTGCAAGTCTCTTGCTTCCTCTCGCTATCTCTATGAGATTATAAATGTGTTTAGTTCTCCACCTTTGGGCAAATGTGCTAGCAAGGATTTGCTGCCAAAAGGATTGCTGAATATAATTACATTTTAGTTTCAAATTCGAAAAGTGCAACCGTGTAACAAGTTAGCATCGAGTTGGACCATAATTACACAGAGATTTGTGGTAGCTGAAATAGCAAAATGGTGAGGAAAAGCTGAAAGCAATTCCTAGTTCGTTAATGGGTCAGTTATCTTTGTAAATTATACATAAACTCAAAGTCAAAGGAAAATTTCTTTAAATAGTCGCTACATAAACTACACTTGAATGTATTTGTTTGGAAACTTATTTAATTTAATTTCTGTGTAATAGAAGCCTTGCTGATTAACTGATTCATTTCATATTACTATTACTTACTGCTAATAAGAGACTTAAAGTCTGACCCTTACTGTAAGTAAATAAATATATATTTATTGCATTTTTATCCTTGCAAAACTTAATCAACAAATTAGAAAATAATACATACTTTGAAATATTCAATTATTTAATTGTCCAAAGCCGCTTAAGAGCTTTAATTTATTAGCGTTGTAATCAAAAAGGTAAATTCCCCTAATAAAAGGTTTTCAAAATGCCTGTGGCTCACACACAGTCGCACACAAAGTATAGTAGAGGGATGCAAGTTGTCTGTGCCAATTAATTTGTGCTAATTCAATTGACACTACAAAACAAAATAAATCCCCGTCTTTCCACCCACAAACAAGCAACCACTTACTAAAGTCAACCTAATTATGTGTAATAGTTTCCATGGCTGCCCGCCATAAGAGGGGATGAGAGGAGGAGAGTAGAAATGTGCGTGTGGGGAAATGAAACAACCGCAAAACAGCTTAAGTTTAGTTAATGAAAGTTTTGTAATTCAATGGAAACAATTTATATATGTGTATACACGCTGAGGGTAGGGGCAGCATGGAATTTTAGGTACTGACCTCAATGCACTGACTAAGCCATATAACGTATACGCCGTGTGTAATCCTCTACATGTTCCATGTGTAACAATGAAACCGAAAACAGGAAAAACAAAAGTTTACAAAGTGTAGCCAGCTGACTAGTGTTCTGTCTGGCCCAGCTAATGTACAGCCGGGATACATTTGCATAAAACGCATGTGGGAAAAAGCATGACCAGAAAGTTTGGGGGGCTGGAGTTTAGGTAGATCCTAATGAACAAGTACCGCTATAAACACCATTTTTCTCTACTCCTTTTTTTCCTGCTGCTGGTTCTCTTTCATTGTCTTTATGCCAGGAATGAAAGTGATAGTAAAAATGTTTGTTCATTTTTTTCACTTGGTATTTTTGTTGTTTTTCAACCAGTTCTCACGTCCATATAATTATGTAGAATGGTCTCGAGTGGAACGAGAGATGAAGACAAGAATGGGCAAAAGAGTCCAACCAAACAAATGAACAAACGAATGAATATGAAGAGGCAAAAGCAGAGGGTGGAAGATGCACACACACACACACACATACACTTACATGATATTACAGTTACAGCTTATACCAGCACAAAATTACACACACACACAGAGAGACAAATACACGTGCTCGTGAACAGACAAACGCAGAGATTTAAGCGCTCGGAAAATGACACATTAAACACACGGAAAAAATGGTCTGGGCTTAGGGGGTTGGAAAAGAAAATGGGCTGGGATTCTGGGCTAATAGTGAGGGTGCGGCCTCTTCAGTCTTAACTAGAGTGGTTCAGAAAAATAAATTATCACTGAATCTTTAGTAAAGTGCAGTAAGTCATATTTATCTCTTAACACTTCATTCACTTGATAAATATTTTGAAAACATTTCAACAGACTTTTCGGGACTTTTTAAAAGATATGATTTGTACACCTTAAACAGAGCGGGATTTACATTTTAATTCAGAGTTGAACTTAAAAGCATTTAAATAAATGAGATGCCATTTTCGAAAATCAGTTGAAATTCGGCAAATTAACAGATTCGCATAGCTCAGAGTTTTTAAGAATATTTCAAATTTATCAATAAATAAATAAACAACAAATCATGCTTTGAGTAATAAAACATTTTTTTGCAGAGCTCTGATGTAGCTGGTCGTATCCGGTAGCTAACTCTTGCCTTCGCTTAAGCTGTTTCTAACATTATTTGAGAATGTTCTTCATCAAAAGCTTTGACTTGCAAGTTTTTGAATTATTTTACTATATCATATTATATATCTTTTTATTTCAAATAATATTTTTTGTATAATAAAGTGGATTTACTTTTACATTGAGTTTGTTTCTCTCTAGTTGTAAAGTTTCTATAATAAAATTTAAAAACATTTTGCTATAAGATTGTCAAGCTGAAACTGCTTCTGGCTGTCTCTATTTTGGACCACTCTAAAGCCACCGCCCTTTAGAAAATCCATTGGCCAAAACACAGAGTACGTTAGACTTTCCACTATATGAACACACTCAGACACAGTAGCATCACATCAACAGTGATGTTTTCTCCACCAACACACTCACCCATACATATACAATATAGCTTAGGCTGTGGGCCCTTCGCCCATAACGCTCATATGCAATCACAGTGACAAACTGGCTAAAAGGCAACGGCAACACAGCTGTAAGCTCGAGGCATTGGGACTGGGGCCAGGGAGCACGGAAAGCAATTAAATTCAAATAAATGAACTTAATTGAAGCAGATTAACCCAGAGCAGCCGTTGGCAAGCACTGGCTGGGCCGATGCACTTGCTCAGGAAGCGAACTGTTCGTTCTTCTGGTCGGGGTGTTTACTCTATCTGAGAGTGTATGTATGTGTGTGTGTGTGTGTATATATTCTGAGTGTGCATGCAAGTGTGTTTTTATGGTACATGCACTCAATGTCCTTGTCGTCCCGGCGACATTTGCCCTGCTTTCACTTCCGTTGCCATATCCGTCGTTATTTGACTGTCAAGTGCTGTTTGTTTGTGAAAAAAATAGTAACTGGGAGTAGTTTTTGCCTTTATTTCATAGTTTGAAGTTATTTAATGAATTATTTTTGAACTAACTTAAGAGAGAAAATGAGAGAGAGGGGACGAGGGAAAAATATGGATTGAAATGGTGTGCGTGTTTTTGTTACCCCTAGTTAACTTTCTTCATTTTCTCTTTCTGTGACTACCGAGTCTTTTCTGCATTTTTTTAATTTTCCTTAACTTGTCGTGAGTTAATGTGCTGCGATGTTGTTTTGCTGTTGAAGTTGTTGCACCTAACCAGCTGCATTTGCAACTGCACGCAAGAAAACACACTCATACTACATGCATATATATGTATAGTATGTTCTTGAATAACGTACATACATATGTCTAGGGTTATCATATTCCAAAAATTATTTCATCTTCTTTACGGTTTAAAAGCCTTTTAAGGCTTAAACCAAAAACTTGATTATACCTAAAATTTGCTTTAGTTTGGGAAAAATAAAAAAAAGACACAAAAAAAAACAAAATATTCAATGAAAACATTGAGAGGAAGTTCGTAGTAAGAAACTGTTTACTAAACTAGTCAGTCGATTAAGAAAATGAAACTTTTTTTGTGTATTTTTTATATGACCTACCCGATGAAATGAGTTTTTCTTTTAATTTTGTTATTCTGTAAGTCAGAACATCCAAGGTAAGTTTTGTTTTCTAGGTACATGTATTAATTTAATACTTCTGCTGCAATGCACAAATCGTGCCTTAAAATGCTTAAATACTATATGTATATATGTATGTATGTACATACATATATATATATATTTATTTATGTATAAGGTAAGTGGACTTGCGTACACACTCACACACTCAGGCTATGCATGCACACTTGAAGGATTAATTGATGGCATGCGAGAGGTATAAAATTACTAGGTCGCTCTTGTGAAAATACTTAAAGGGTTTTAGCCAACAATAAGAGCATACACTTTGTTAAATGTTTATGCCAATTGCAAAAGTGAAAATTATGGTAATTTGCAAATGGTGCGTAAATTAAGAAAACATTTTGTATATTTTAAATCAAGATGTTAATGTAATTGTATCTAAAACGTTTATGAATACATACTTCAAATAAGCATTCACAGAAGACAACGTTGAACTTTTTTTTATTTTCCCGACAGAGCCATTTTTATTTCAAATAGTATTATATGGAAAATACCCAGTTTACCAAGCATACATGAAACTGCAGAGCAAAATCCTATTTTAAATAATCCTCAACAAGGACGACCACGTCATAGAAATCGGGATGCTAATATGGATTAAAATTCACTACGTATATGATGTCGGAAATTAAGTAGCCATAATCTATCTCAGAGGTTGCGATTTATCTCCAAACAAATAGAAAAATGGAAATGCTAAGTGAACGGTGATGAGTGATCCTACCCTACTAGCTAGAAACAAAGACTTGTCTTTTAATATTTAAAAATTGTATGTACCTTTAACAACTAATAAAAGCAGCAGTTTACAGACTAACCCAAAAAAAGGATTTATCTACATATGTAAAGAAAAGGATAAACTTAGTGTATTTTGAAACCTTTTCCGTTCTAAGAGCCATTAGAACTTTTACAAAGCTTTCGTGTTCTAAAAAGGTTTACGAAATCAGCTTTCAGAAACTTTCTTTGCAGTGGAAAATTTGGAAAATTATAATTTTTCCAAATCCAACAACTTGAAAGCTTGCCAGACAAAGCTTAAGAATATTGTCCCTACGAATTGGGCCTATCAGCACATGTAGAAAATATATACATATATGTACATGTGATCTATGATATAGGTAGAAAAATATTTGAAATTAAAGGAAATATAATTTTTCATGACAAATATTTTACAAATTGTATGAATTCGTTAAAGTTTCCACAGGTACAGAAAAATAAATTGAAATTTTCGCTAAAAAAAAAAAAAGAAATTTCTAAAACTCAGACAGCAAACAACTTTCACTTTGCTTCTCGTCCTTCCTTCTGGAAGGTGGGTGTAGAATAACACCATAACGAAAACACGAATGGAAAAGTTCAGGCTGCAATTGTAACAGTTTTTCCACCAGCAGCAGCAGTGGCTCCTGCACTTTAATTTGAATTGAGCAAAAATAAAAGTAACACGAAACGGAGGGGGCTAAAAAAAAAAAAACAACGCTCTCCTTAACACACGAAAAGTGAAACTGACAAGAGTAGCGGAAAAGTTGCACCATGTTGTTGATGTTGGGTATTGGTGTTGTAGCTGTTGTTTCCCTCCTTATTTAATTTTTTTCTTCTGTGTGCTGTGTACTGAAAGTTGTTGACGTTTATGTGCGACGCCATGGCGACACAAAGTTCAAGGTCAGGTCAGCAGAGCAAAGGGTTAAGGGTTAGGTTTTTTGTGGTTAAGGCGTGTCTCGCTGTTTGGGTCACCATCATTAGCGAGTCCCAAGTCACTGACCCTCAAATTAATATTGTTGGCCAATTTTTTGATTTTAATTAGGGCGGCAATGGCACCTAGTCGGCGGCCCCTATATATACTTATATTTACTCAACTCCATCCAATAAATGTCAATGGAAACTGAAATTCTATGTGTCAAAGTTTCTATACCCTTGTTAGTATGGTTATCAATCAGGATAGGGGATATGAATTAGGTTTTAATAGGTTTAAAGATATTATATATCAATTTATTCATCTACTGTTGATCATTTGCTGAAAATTAAAATCCAACATACTTAGTAGTAAACGAATAGATGTATTTGTATTTTATTTTTTGTCTCTAGCTGAGATCTATAATATCGAGAACAAATTTGTATATATTCCTCAAGATTTTTCTTTGCTTTACAAAGTTCTTCAACTTCTCATTCCATCTTATTTTTTCTGATAGCTTAGCCTGTTTCAAGACACACTTTATACCCATTTGTATATTTTAAAGATGAACTTTTCATAACTCAAACTGCAAGATTTTTTATTTGGCCATGCAAACTTGACTTTAAAGTAGGATAAATTTCTTTTGTAAGGGTATAAATAAAAAGATTTTAAACAACTTTGCGGTTCAGTTAGCAATCAATGTCATGTCCCTTTACCCGAGCCGTCTTCAATTATCTTGATGTTGTTTTTGCTGTAATTTGCTACTAATGAATGCTGACAGGTCCTAGTTACAGGACTTTAAAAATAAACGTTAAGGCTACGAGCTAAGGCGCCTGGATGAGTAGAGTTTTCAATTTTTTTTTCGTCGGATTTTCGTTGTTGTGATTTCATCAAGGCAGGCAATGACGTATTCGAGGCTTTTCACAATGCTTGTCATTTTGGTTCTTTAGCCTTTTTCTATCTCTGCGTGGGGATATGTGTTTCAGTGTGTCGGTGTGTGCGTTTGTTTGTGCTTGTGTGTGTGAGTCTTATTGGCATTGCTATTCTTGAAAACGAGCTGGGGTCCTATGTAGCAACAGTGCACACCTTTCAAATGCCATTGTGTAATTGCTTTTGCAATTTATGCCTGAATTTGAAATTTGAGGAGTGCAAAATTGTCTTAGCATGGCAAAGCTTACAAAAGTATAATAGAACGACATTTTCAATAAAAACGATTTCCACTTTTGTATTTTTGGCCCAGATAAGAAGTACATAAATTGATCTAATCAACAGAGACAAGGATAATCCTTATTAATTAGGCGGTTAATGAATTTTGTTTGTTAAAGTTTTGTTAATTCGCTTTTATTATTTTCTTCAAAATTACGCATTATGCGTAATTTATGATTTAAAATCTTATAAATTAGTAAGATTTATTGACGTGAAGCCGGCTGAAACGCAGATTTGATTTAATAATAATTTTAAATCCAAATTGAGAATGATTTAAATTTAAATCTTTACCTTTTTTTCAATATGTTTGACTCCTTGGATTATTTTAGCTTACTTGCAATACTTATGCAGTAGTTCAATTTGATTTAGAAATAATAATGATACATTTTTTGAAATCTAAATTTTACAATTTTCTCAAGCAATAGTCAGTCCCTTTAATATCTTCATCTATGTTCATTTTTTGTTGCCGCTCCACTTGAAGTTAGTTTACCTTATGTAATGATGTTTACTACTCGCAAATCTTTTGAGTCTATTTGGCAGAGAGCCAAGCACATGGGCAATGATATTGCCATTCACCTGACAGGCCTGAAACTGGTAACACAAACCAACATAGGCAAGGCAAGGCATGGCAAGGCAAGGCCAAAGCTCTTCTTGCTAATAAACCGTAATAAACTGATGTCCTTCTCGTTCGGCTCTCTCATTCTCTTTCTTTTTCTCTTTTGTTTGTGGGTTTCTCTTAGGTTTACCTAAGCATACGACAAACATTTAATCTGCACACAGACGCGCTTAAACTTTTTCACGTCTCAAAGTTGGAGCAAAAAAAAAAAAAACATAAAGGACGAAGAAGTCTTCTGATTCTGTTGTTGTTGTTGTTTTTGTATGTTATTTTCCTTTTGTAAAAATTATGCGCCTTGTTTGGCATTTTGGCATCGCTGCCAAGCAAACACACACAGCGGATGATTATGAGATCACTTTGTATGTGACGTGATGCTGCTGCTGGCAAGGCAGGACACTGCCAATGCTGCTCCTGCCATGTCCTGGCTTTAATAAAAATAAATGTTACTTGTAATAATTTCTTGCACGTCTCTCGCAATTTCCTCGCCATTCCGTTCCGTTCCTTTCCTTTTCTCCTCCTTTTTCGCCTCTTTCTCATTGGCTTTGTTTTATTCTCTGTATTTAAGGTGTGTTTGCTTTTACCTTACCTGAACGCTTTTGTACGACCTCCACCCCCAACTCTGGTCTCCACTTGTCTGTCGCTTACTTCCTGTCTGCGCCATTGTGTTTATTCCCTGCGGGGGAGGGCATTAAGGAGTAAAGAGGAGAGTGGAGAAGAGAGTGCATAAAATATTAATAATTGCACGCGTGGTGGTAATGAAAATACATACAAAAACATAATGCATACATTTCGGTTTAATAATACTGGGCGAGGGGTTAGAATCGACGGGGGGGGGGAACAAACATCAGATAAGCGGCATAATGATGAGGTTGAATACTAAATGGGGATATATCAGGAAACACAACGTCAGGAAGGGCGTCAAACGGGAAGACTTTCATCTTAGGCTTTATGATGATTGAAAGGCAATTGAAGGAAGTCAAGTGGCGGCCAATGACCTTGAGCGTTTTCTCTTATTTTCATTGTAGGAAGAGAATGGAGGATGGACCAAGTTGCAATTAAGTGGAATGCTTATGGCTCTTTTTTATGGAAAAATTTAAAAAAAAGATATATTTCTTTAAATGTACAACATATTTAAAAATGTAAAGCGACTGTGTATATAATAATATATAATAATGTGTATAACTGATTTATGACTACATTTAATAGAGAGTTAGGTGAGGTCAGCCATCTAGGGATTGATATTTAATGTTTACAAATTTTTGTTTTCACTAGTTCACATTAGTCGTCCACCTACTCAGACTTATTACCATTGTAATAGATGTTTCTATCTTGTGATTAAATTCTATTTCTATAGGGTCAAAGCAAAATTAAAAAGTAAAGTACCAACAAAAATATTAAAGATTTTATTAGCCTTTAGAAGAAAACTAAGTTTAATTAACTTAGTCTACTTTACTCCATATGTTAAGTTATGAACATATTCTTCAAGTTTACAAAAACTGCTTGAAAGATTACCTCAAAAACTTGTAGCTTAAATTGTTACCTTTACCAAAAGGACATCAAAATTACATTTACTTCTTTCTATTAGTTGCTTGTGTCTTGGGTCTCAATAATTGCAGTTACATTGGCCGCCACGTTGCGGCCATTATGCTGCATAGTTAAGCATGCAGCTTGGCTTAAGTAATTAGAACTCGATTATACACATACAACAAAAGAAAAAGAGAGTGAAGGAAGTGTGGGCGAAGAATGAAAGAGTAAGGTTGGTAGTTGAGAGTAAAGTGGTTTGGAGGCATTCTACAAACTTGCCAACAAGTCGAGAAAACATTTCATGCGCATTCAAATGCTAAAGAGCCAAAACTAATGCCAGAACTGGCGACTGCAACTGCCAGTTAACTTCATGCAAAATGCAGAAGGCGAAAATCCTGGCAATTAAAAAACAAAAATAACAAAAAAAAAAAAACAACAGCAAGCAATTTACTTGGGCGAAAAGAAAAAAACACAAACCTGGAACTGGAAAAAAAACTTTGCCGTCGTTGACAGTTGAACTGGCAGCTTGGCAAATGGGGGAATAGGAATACGAATACATGCGAAAGGTGCATACAAGCGACCACAAAAAAAAAAAAAAAACAGTAAAAGGCCGCGGGCTAGGCAACAATTAGCCATAAACTTCCCGACCCACCCTCCTCCCATCCATTCCACACTCCCGCTACTCGCGAGTCGAGCCATGCAAGTTGAAATATTTGCTCACATGTTGACGAAAACAAAGCAGGTCGTTTTGTAAGGCAGGACTTTTGGGACATAACAAATTGCTCTGAGGATTCGTGTCTAATTTTTACCCAACAATTGCTGCACGTTCTTAAAGATTTGTTTTTTTAAATTTGTACAAATTTATCCCCACTGCACTTCACTTAATTGAACACGACTGAGAAGAGGAAAGGGATGTGGCGAGTGGCAGAGAAATTCCCACATACCTTGTCGCTGTCTGTCCTTGCTTTTTCTCACTTTTTTCCCCAAGTCTGTGTAGGTATTTTCGTTTGTATATGTATGTGTAGTTGCCTCTGAACATGACAGACAGTTCGCAGTTCAACTAACTTCAGTGTCAGTGTCACTCAGAGGGCATCAAAAGCATAGGAAAAAGGAGGACGTTAACTGTCATTGAAATTTGCTTAGTTGAAACATGTGAGAAACTGCAATCTTCCAGGTACAATTTGATGGCATCCAAGTCTAATGGAACAACAGCAAAGAAATGCCCAAATATGATTACAACTGATACGATCAAGGATACGTTCTGCGGAAAAACCTTAAAAGGATTTAATAGGACTATTTTCAAAGGAAATACGAAGTCTTTCTAAATCCAAGATATAAAAGTGGTCCCTAAATAGTTTAATGGGTTTATTTTTTCTCCCGAACATATGTATATCGTCGTTTTCAAATCTTATTATCCAATTTTGTATTGCTTAATATTTTGTGGATTATAAAAAAATCCAAAATACACAATAACTTAATGAAAATTTATCTCAAAGAAACAAAATTGTTCTGTACTATGCAACAAAGAAATTCATGAATAGAAAATACATATCATTTGAACCCTATGGAACCCTAAGTATAACTACCAATCATTGTTGATTAGATTTTATTGAAGCCTTAAATATTATTTTCTATAGGAAAATTTTGTGAATTGATTGGTTATATTACCTATGTCAATTTATACAGAACAATTTATTCCTTTTTATTTAAATTGAATATTTCATATGTGTGAGTACAGGTTGTTGTCATATTTAGCTTTGTTTATGTCAAAACATAAAAACACAACGCTACTTATGCCTAGGATATTCAAAATATAATTAAAATTTTTCACGTGTATTAGAAGAGGTTGACTTAGTTTTTTGCTGCAGAAAGCTGTGTCTAACAAACCAGAAATGGTTTTATTTTTTTCTTTGCTTTAAAGCAATCCTTGCATGATATGTTATCTAAACAACCATATCGGCTGGATTATGTCAACTCTCTTTTTGTACCACTCTTTTTCCCACTCCATTTCCCATTCACTGACTCACTCCGCTGTCTACCTCCAAACAAATTTTCCAAAGTTGTTGTATTTGCTTTGGCAATTTCACTGTCATGGATGCAATTTGTGTTTTGCATTTTAATGATGTTGCTCCGCAACTCACCAGTATAGATATGTACAGAAGCATACGTATAGATGGAAAGTTTCTTCAGTCAATATATCCTTTACACATACATTGACACACACACATGCACACTTATAGATTGAATGACATTTGTCAATTTAAATGCAAGTAGCTGGCACAACTCGCGACAGTTTTGAACATTTGCGGTAATGAAGTTGAAATTGAATTTTACTTTACTTGATTTTGCAATATTTGAGCTGTCCGCCCCATTTATAAAAGCATTATTTATATGAAACATAAATCTAATTGAAAAAGTTTCAGTTGGCTACGTTGATTGACCCAAAAAAAAAAAAAAAAAAAAAACAGAAAAACAAGAGGAAACAACACCCACTCCTTCACGGCCTCAAGCCTTTTGATGTGAAATTTTCTTTGTCTTGTTTGCCAAAAGTCAACAAAAATTTTCTAGTTTAAGGCTTCAAATTTGGTTTTCACTGTTTATATACTTAACAAAAAGGGCAATATTGACTGTGGTTAGAAGTTTGCAAATATTTTTTCAGCATAAATGTTTTGGATTGGAATGACAAAACATTTATGTCTTCAGTTCTATAGTACTTCAAATTAGGTTTAGAGATGTTTCTTTATGAGGTGTATATAGATTGATATCGATTAGTTAGTTCATTTAAGCATAACCTACAAAAATAGCTTTCAAAAAGACGTTTTAGTTCAAAAACCGTGTACTTATTTATCATGGGTCCTTTCAAGTTGCCTTGAGAGCATACAAACTTCTACGAAAAAAAAAACAAGATAGAGCCGACTGTTTCTTATAGTTTTGTTTTTGAATCCTTTTTGTGTTTTGGTAGGATTCAAAGTTGTGTTTTCTCTATTGCCTTTAGACATTTCTGGCTATTTCCAGAAGTGGAGTGGAACAAAACAACACACAAAAATAAAATGAAACACCATGAGAAGTGAAATTTATTTAGTTTGCAGATTTGTTTGCCTATTTGTTTGATTGGTATGATAAAAGCAATTTGCAATTCGTTTCGACAGAGATGGATGGGGGAATTCAATTTTTGTACGCTGCCTTTGGGCTTTCGAAATTTGTTTAGAATTTTTGATATATATATATAGCACAATATTTTGTTTCATTATTTAGTTATAATTGAGTACTTAAGCACTGATCATTTAATTGATTTGGCTTTAGGCGTCTTTTGAGTTTCTGTCTAAGTATTGCATAAACAAATCTTGGACAATACCTTAATTTACCATAAATATTGCAAAAAGGACTTTCTGTAACGCCTTCAATAAGTGCTAAGTTTCATTTCTTTAGAAAGAAAATACTTTCGGCAAATATTTTTGTCCTTGTTTCTGTCCTCGTAGCAAAAATTGTGTAGTAAGCTTAGGGTTATGGAATTTATGATTAAACAAGTTGTCAATATTAGCCTTGGCGATTCGCAATTCCCATTTAACCAGATAACATTTTCTACGGGGATAAACTGTTAAATGGCTAAGAGCTGTTCGCGAAGAAATTTTTTCTTGTTGCCAAAAATCGATTTCCTCCGTACTTGGTCTAGGGCAATTTACGCTTTTGCGTTCCATACTACTATAACTTTCTAAGCCGAAAATTATGTGCAGTAAGATGAAGGGCCCACCGAGATAGAGAAAGAGCAGAAGTGGCTAAGAACGTTGTGGGGAGGGGGAAAAAAAACTTTGGCGACGTCTTCGGTTTGCTTAGCTTGTGAGTTGGCCGAAAATTGCATTTCTATGCAAATGCCATACAGTCAATGACTTTGTCACGACTTTGTAAGTAGTTTAGACACCGAAAAAAAGACGAAAATAAAAAACCGAAAACAACAAGAAAGATTTGTGACAAACTTCGGCTGATCAACAGTTAGGCAAAAGTTGCCACCGTTAAGTAGGTTCCTACTCCTACTTCTCCTCCATTTACGCTGTTGAGCATAAAGCCAATCACCATTAGTGTAATCGCCTTTGGTATTATGTATTATCGAGTTGCAGTCTCTGGCACTAAGCCACTCACACTGCTCCGACCGTTTCGGGTAGTGGCAACCGCTTCTGCTATGTTACCCGCATAAATTAAACCGGGTCAAAATAGAGTGTCGAACGGATGTCGCCGTGGTAGGTTAGGCTAGAACGATTAACTATGTACATATACAGACACATACAAATATCTATCTATCTATCTATCTGTATGCCTGTGCGTGTCTGTTGGCCAGCAAAAGGGCGACAAGTCCGATTCTCATGGCGATGCTGAACCCTGTTTATTGACCACGTTAATCACTAGACCAGAGTTAGTTAGAGCACAACCTTTTGCCCCTTTGTTCATTCGTGCTTCTTGTTTGTGATAATTTAGTGATTGGTTCAAGTCTTTCAGCTCCGCCTAAATAGTTCTTCGTCTTCTGGACTTGATAAGTAAATTTAAGTTTATCTAAACATAGAAAACATCAACCTTACGCCTTTTGAGTTCAAATTGAATTTAAATTGAATGAAAATGATTTGGAATGAAATGCCGTTTATATTGCCATACTCACCAAACAATAACAAAGCAAAATAAAAAAATGAAATGGGAAAAAAAATTCTCTATTATTGAGCAACAGCAACAGAAAAATTCACACAAAATACTTATGTACAAATATACTTTATTCTCGTATAAAGTGGGAAAACTTTTAGGTCATAAAAATTTCAATGACATAACTGCAAGCGGTAAAAATTTCAAAACGTAAAAAGTTTTTGTATTGTTTCTATTATCGAGATCTTAAATAATGGAGCGCCACAATATATATGAAAACCAGAGGGCCGGATCTAACTTCGACCGCGCCGATGTTTGTATACCCTTGCAAGTTGTTTGGTACTCTCACTTATAACAGTCAAAGTGGAAAATCATTTTATATAAAAAGAGTAATGTTTGCGAAAGAACGGCTCACAATCTTAACATTGGAAAAAACGAAGTTATTAATCAAAGTCACTGTTTTCCACCGATCATTCCTATGGGAACTATATGATATGACCAAATTTGGCACAGTATAATGAACTCACTAATATAAAATTTCATGACAATAGCTGAGAAACTAACAAAGTTATTGAGAAAGGTCACTGTTTGCCGTTTGTATCCGATCCGGCTGTATCAGCGATATACAAACTGTGCAGTATATTTAAACCTACATACCAAATTTTATGTCAGTACCTCTAGCGGTCTATGAGGAGTTCGCGTCGATCCAGACGGACGGACGGATATGAGTTTTATAACTCGTCTCGTCGTGCTGATCAAGAATATATATACTTTGTATGGTCGGAGATGCTTCCTTCTATGCGTTGGACACTTCTGACCAAAATTAATATACGCTTTTGCAAGGGTATAAAAAGCACTGAAATGGTAAAAGGAGTCGCAATAATCGAGAGTTATCCGGCAAGGCTGTGAAAAATTTTGGACAATTGATTTATTTATTTATTTGTGTATTGTACAATATTATACAAAATATTATAATTCATTTACCCAAAGCCTATTTATTGACCAATCGTTTTTATGACGGATTTTTTTTTATAGCCTAATTTGTTTTTTTGCGAATCAATCAATGAATTTCGAATAAAGGTATTGCCTCCTGAAAATTTTCAAATTGATGATGATAATGAAAAGGTGCAAACAAAAAAAACAATTGGCAGTAACATGTCATCTTAGACGATTTTATTTCAGTATTTCTTGAATTGGGACCTTAATGTTAATTCGCACAGACGAACAGACAAGCATTGGCCAATTGCTGCGGCTTTTAATGCTAAGCATCGGAGCATCTTAGGGTTTTCCATCTAATTAATGATGATTGCAAAACAAAAAAAATTGTTTAAGTCTTCAATCTTAAATTAGTCCCATCCACTATTTCAAAGACCAAATGTCTTACACACTAAAATGACAACATAATTCAAATGACTTCCGTGCAAATCAAATGCACGACAAGACTCTCTGGTGCACCTTTCCCTCTATGATCCCCTTTATCATCAAAGGGCCTGTCTAACCCCATATCCCTTATCACCTTTGCTTGTCATGTGAAATATTTGCGCGACGTCATTCTCTCTCTGTATGTGTATGTGTGTGTGTATGTGTGTATTACTGAGCCCGAGGAATTTCACTTTCACAGCAGACATCAACTGCACTGCATTGCTTGGATTTCTACTGGCTGCGGACGCGCACAAGAAACACAAAAGGGAAAAATTCTGTAAAATGAACATTTTTTTCGCTTCGAATAAGTAATACCCTACAGTACCGAATACAGGCTTTAAACTCAATTAACCAAATACAAATTATTGAAGGTATTGATGAGTTCATCACCTATTTTATTGCATATATAAAATAATCTCAAGCCAGCTATTTTTTTTCCATTTAGAATTTAAAAGAATGAAAAACGGAGTGACTAACTAAGGAACAAATTAACCACTTTACATTATAAAATATATCCTTATTTCTGATATCGTAAAAAATACATAGATACGAAAAATCATAAAATTTTCTTTTACTTGAAACTGCAATTTCTGTTCTTTAGTACATCAATATATTTATCTAGGGTTAAGTTGATTAAGAGTCTACTTTCCATAACTATAATATACTTTTCTATTTAGAGAATAACAAGGTATAGAAACCATGGAGTTCCGTTGCACAACAGGCGGCATTGCACTGTAAGAACCGTAACCAAGACCAAGACCAAAAGTGAATTTATTGCTTTCGCCGCCAAAGTGAAACATAAAACGACGTCATTAAGTTATGTCGGCGCTATAGTGCAAAAAGGAAGGACCTACCGGAGCCCAAATCAAGGTGTTGTATTCCAAGCCCTTTTTTTGTGTATTCACCATCATGCTTTTTGGTGTCCCTGTTATGTTTGCTTGCTGTTGTTGTTCCCGGTATCAAGGGGAATTTAACAAAGTGCAGAGCAGATTTGATGATTCGATACTGAACAACAAAAAACAACACAAAAAAGACGCTTACTAGTGAATTTGCATTGTGAATTGATTTATGTATTCAAACAACATGAAGGAATATAGGTATGTACATATGTAGATATGTACACACATATATGCAAATTCGGAAAAATTTAAAGCATATTTAAAATTTACAAATTTAAATTGGAAATAATTTAAAGAATTTTAATCATTTACAAACTTGGAGCCAGTAACTAGTTACTTGAGCTTTGAGTAAATAAATGTGCTATGAAGGGCTTTTTAAACAAAATATAACTTAATAAATTACAGAAATTTGGTTTAAGTCAATGCAAAGAAAGGTGATTTGGGGGTTTAAATTTTCAAATTATTTAAATTTTTCCATTTTTCCCTTATTACACTTTTGATATAACAAACTCTATGTTACACAAAACAAAGATATCCACAAACACAAGTGAAAACTTTAATTATAAAGTAAACTAAAAGTCTAAAAGGACTTAACGTTTATTGTTAGACCTTTAATAATAGCTAAAAATGAACTGATTCTCATTCCCAAATGAATCATTCTGATTCAGTTTAAGCACAAAGGTCTAATAATTTCAGATGTAATCATCGTCGCCTTTAATGCATTTATAGCTGCATATCAATCTATTACTTAACACAAATTTACAGATTTAGAACTTTCTCTTCGACACTTAGAACTTAATAATCAAATTCTCTTTTATTTGTTTATATGAAAATATAATACATACGTAACGTAAATTCTGACACATGCCAAGAAAATGTTGACCAGAAGCAAACAATGGATTACATCTCCACATGCATACATATATGTATATGAAATCCTAATGCATGGAACATACACATTTATATCTCACAGTTGATACATATATCAAAATAGAATTTATTTGTTATTTGAAACAAAATAAAAAAAAAACCACAAACAAAAAAATGCAAAATTGTTTGCATACCAAAATTATTTGCATATTATATAGAAAGACAACGCGTCGTCCTTGCCAGAGTTGAGAGTATCAAAAATCACAACAGGAAAAGCTGAGAGAGGTAAAAATGCAATCAATATATGTCCAACGGGGTTTGGGGCGGGTTTTATGAAATGAATGATGGGGGAATTGGGTTTAGGTACATTGCTCCTTTTACTACTATTAAAAATTCAATTGTTAAAAAAGTGCTACCAGCTTCAATGCATTTTTCTGCTTAGTCTCTTTCTCTCTTCACTCTTTGTATCGGCTGGGCTCTTTCTTTCTTTTTCATCTACTCCTGTTGGCCTCATTGTGTCAATGTGGCAAATTTCAAACTGAAACCGAGGGAAACTCGTAGGAAAAGTGGGAGGAAATGGTGGGTCTAGGTACATATATATGTACCTACCAAGTTTTCAGGCTGCTGCCGTTCTGTTGTTGCCGCGCGCGTCACCGCTGCCATTTGGAAAGTCAAATGTCGAGTGCAGTTCCATTGGGTAAAGTTTTACACTTTGCAAAATTTAAAAACCAAAAATTGTTTGTTTCATGCTATTTTGCCGCCTCACTCCCCGTGGGCTACCCACCACTACGAATACGATACGGGCTCAGGGCACCATAGAACACTACCACAGAGGGGCCACATGGCGCGTATCGTTGCGGAAATAATGAATGAATGTCGTCCAATCGGACAAAAATCAGTAACATGATTTTGTGACAGGTTTCACAGACGGTTTGGTCTGTGTTCGTCCCATGAAAGGTATTCATGCGGGTGGAGCGAATTGCAGGCCGGTTTGGGATATGTGTGAATCCTAGTGCTGTAGTTAATGACAGTGGCCATAACATTTCCATACAATTCGGTGCAAAAACCGCAACAATACCAATGCGATAGAGTCATTTATGCAACAGAACATTTAAAAGTTGTCAATTATGTTTGCTTCCCTTTTGAGATATCAATTTCTGAAATATTCCCCACACACAGATTTTTGCATTAAATTTCTAAAAATCAATAAAACTGACTTTGGCTTGTATTCAAAAAATTATTTGTAAATCTTCAAACAAATCGACTTCCTTCTAAGGAAAGCAATCAATATATCCATGGGTGGTAGAGATATGCTTTGCGCTGTGAAATGGAATGAGTTCATAAGATCCTTTGATTTATGAGATTTATGACAAACCATCAACAATTTTAAATTGGCGACTCATTAAACTTGATTGTATGATGGCTCATGGCGTAGGCCAAAACATTGAGATTGACAATCTTTAAAGTAGATTAACTTACTTCAGGTGCAGATTAAATTTAAACATTTTCTGTGGTACGGAAGTGCCTGAAGAGACACAGACAGACTTACAATGAGAAAGAAAAACAAAAAAGAGAGAGAGAGAGACAGAGTGATGGAGTGCGAAAGAATGAGAGAGAGAAACCTAGTGATAAAGTAAATACACCATCTTCACTGCCGCCTGTCAGTTGCATTTGGGAAAATTATGAAAATTTCCTCTTCAACCGACGTTGACACTTTTACTGAAAAGCCAAAATAAATACAAAAAATAAACCGATTCCGGTAGTTATCTTTAGTCACACCTTAATTTGTATACCCTTTAAAGCGACCTTTACCTCCAATTACCTCCATCTCTGCAATGTTGTAAGTTTTTTTTGGTTAATACGAATTCAATTTCAGTTTAACGAAATATACAATTATAATGTTTTTCATGGAATGTAAAATATATAATTTTAAGAAATTGTCATAATAAAAACCTTATACGATTAGGAGCATTACCGATTTGGAAACCAAGATAACTGTGAAATTTAACAAGGCCTTAGGTAAGGGTATTGTAAAAACATCACACGATTGGGATCATTATGGATTGGGATACCAAGACGCCTGTGCAATTTAACAAGACCTTAGGAAAGGGTATTCAAATAATAATAAAACTTGCCTGCGGCGGCTCATATGCCAGCCAGAAATACACAATGCTTACTCATACATATACATACATAAAAATACAAGCACAATTGTACAAATTGTATGCATATAAGCAAATATATACATACATATATAATTCTGTATGTATGTATATACATATATTATACACATGCATATATCTGACACGAATTTTCACACCTTTAGTGGGAAATTTCCGTTGAGTGGCGAAAGTTAAGGGGTGGGGTGGGGGCTATACACAATTTGAGTAAGTTTGGGGGTAAAAAGCCAAAACAAAATCTTGGCTTATATAGTTAAGTTTGTTCTGTAATGCCTTTTGTGGCTAACCAACTTTTTAGTATGCTCTTAGTGTTATAAACTGAATTGTCGAGAATTAATTCGGAAAAGCTTAAATTTCACTGACAAGAAATGTATGAACCTAAGTCGTACGTTTCGTTATTTATACATAATTCTTATGAATTCTATAATAATATATGTATAATTTTTCTAACTTATTCTAATAATTTGTTCATTTCATTTATTTTGGATATACATACAAGAAAGTAGAACTTTAAACTTTACGTACACCTTAATTAAGGTTTAAAAATAAACTTCAAATCGAATTTAAATCAAGTTACTTGCGTAATGCCGTAAGAGCACAATTCTCTGCACTTATCTCGAACGTTTAAGCATATCTTTTTTTCAAACTTCTTAGATTTCCACAAGTCTTCCTATGTTTTTTTTCTCTCCAATTTTCGTTCAGGTAAAACGCTCACGTAACTACCGCAAAACTTCAACCTTGAAGTAAACCAAGAGAACTAACAAAAACACAAGAAATGAAAAGGAAAAAAGGGAAAGGAGTGAGAAAAAAGATATACGGAAAAATAATATAAAGAGTCGCATTACATGGTCAATTGGGAACTGATTGAGTTTGGCCATTGAGGTAGATATTTGCTGTAGGAAGTATTTCACTCAGATTGATGGCTGTCAGGTAGAGATGCAGCAGCAGCAACAACTACATGGATATACATATATACATATATATGTATGTATACATATATTTCGTTTCTTTAATATACATATATGTATGTGCATATGAGCATATATGTATGTATGTATGTATGGATGAAAGAGCAGCCAACGACCGACAAGTTGCAGGCTTGAACCTTCCTCTCTTCAGCATTTGGCCGCTGGCGTGCCGCAAAGTATGCTATGTTGCCAGAGTTCTCTGTATGTGGATTTTGAGCGATATAAATAAGTAATTAGCACATAGTGCAGAACGAGAGAGTCTACCTCTGCCCAATATGCCACACGTTTAATGGCCTCCTTAAAGTGCAATTTAGTTTCAAGTTCTTTGTTCTTGCATAATGATGTACATGAGTTTGCTTCTCTGGTTTTTTTCTCCCTCTCTCTCTCTCTCTCTCTCTCTCTCTCTCTCTCTCTCTCTCTCTCTCTCTCTCTCTCTTTTTGCTTACTTGCCTATGTAGACATTTCTTTTTATACTAGACTATATTTGGATTGTTTATCTTACTCATAGAGATGTTGGGGAAGGAGCAGTAACCTTAAGGAAACAGTCGATTATGCTGTTCGTTTGTCTTACACCCGCTCTTTTGTATAGCTTTGTACGTGTCTTGACTGTGAAATTAATATGCTTTGCCTGCTTTTAGGCGTGAAATAAGCCATTTACTTTAAAAAGAATACTTTATACTCTTACAAAAAGAAAGAAACACACTGCACATTTTTATGATTAGGATTAGAAATGTTCAAAGAAGAACAGTAAAATCGATTTTTACCTAAAAGTTAACATTAATAATAGGTTTTACACTTATTTTTAGTTAATAAACCACCCAGCTGAAATATAACTTAAAAGAAACTAAGTTGGGATAGGCTCAAAATATACATATAAAAAAAAACTTAAACAAGATTTCGCAAAGTCAAACAACCTTTGTGGTCAGAGTATTGAAACTTTAGGGGTGCCAAATTTAACTTCCGGCTTGTTTTATTTGGAGCTAGATATACATAGCCAAGAGCCCATATGTTAATGAGAGAAAAAAATTATCAATTACCTGACAGCTTCGGTCTTGACTTTTCTTTTTTGGTTTCCGTTTGCTTGCTTAGTTGAACCCACGTCTCTGGAATTCATTTATTTCAGCCTCACTGCATTGAGATTAATTTTATATGCCATGACACAATGATGGAAGACTTGGTCAATTTGAAGGACTTAACAAATTAACCCAGCGTGATGTGACAAAAGCAAAATTTTCAAATAAATAAAACTTGTCTAGCTAATAGCAATATTAAGTTTTGCAGCTATTTTCAAATTTCCACATGAAGTCTAAATTAGGCCGTATAAAATTGTACATGTTTGGCTATTGGCCAATTAATTACAAATTAAACATTTCATTGATAAATATAATTGACACTGAAAATACCATAAAATCAAATTTAAATTTTCATTTATTTCATAATCATCAAATATGCCATAAAAAGTGAAAACTATAGTTAAAGTCAAAAATTATATGACAAAAATTAAAGTCAAGTGTGGTCTTAAATCGATTTTCATCAATATGGAAGTCATTATAGTTATTGGTCAGTCAAGTGAATATAGCTTCTGCCGTGTGCATGTCAGACTGGTAAATTATCTTGTGTCAAAACGGAGTAAAAGGAAGTGAGCCCCAAAAGTCCAGTCTTCTTATTATAATGAAAGCAACGACTGCCGATTCAATCATGGAATTAACATTAATTATGATATGGTACATGAAAACGTACTTCATTTCCTTTCCCTCTACCTTTAAACACACACACACACACAGATAAATTTACAAGTATAATAATATTCTTGAAATTGCATACTCGTATTTTCTGTGACAATTTTCCTTGCTGATTTCCCCATAGCCCATGAGGTTTTTTTTCTCTCTTTTCGTAAATTGGCGTTTGCTGTTTGTAATTAATATGGGACTATATATTCCGACACATCAGCCATGAATTTTTCGGCCACTAATTGGTAGCGAAAATTCTGTTGCTTTTTCCTTCTCTAGCCATTTTCATCTCGCGCTCTATCTCATTCACTCAACCATCTGAATTTCTATACATCTGTTTGCATTGTAACTGATAGTTGAAAGTAAATATTTTGTATTAATTCATGAAAGCGAATTTGGGTTTAGCAAATAGTCAAAAAGCATGTTGTAAAAACGACTTTATTTAAAATTAATATCAATATTTAAATAATCAATGTCAACTAATATCAATTCGGAATTGTATTTTATTTTAAGTATTTTTAAACTAACAAATTGAAGAGTTTAAGTGCCAGCCCTGTACGAAAATTGAGGTATATTTTACATTCAAAACCATGCTTTTATTAGAGTACTATTTGAATAAATTAAATAGAAACAATAAAAATTAAACCATTTTTTCACCTGGTTAACCAATTTGATGTAAATTATTTGGGCAAGAGTTTAATTCAAAATAGTCTCACTAATATTATCATAATTCTTGAATTATGCCATCTTGATAGCATCAGTAACTTAACATCTTAACTTATTGCTTAAAAACTAGTAAACACATGATTAAATCTCTAGTTGAAGATTAAGCCAACTAAAGTCAAAATTTTATAACGTCAACAAAGCATTTCCTCAATTGATTCACTTTGGTTTAAATTTGCAAGTTTCTTAATTACTCTAAACAAGACGTACTCATCGGAAACTAAGAGAGAGAGAAAAAAAATCAATTGTAAATATAAAACATTTTCAACTTCCTCTTGAAGTTGTTCAACTTGCAATTAAAGCACCATCCAGCTTACTCCCATCCACTTTGGGCTTGAAGCCACCTTTTAAATCTTTACGCCAATTCACATTGAGTTGATAAAATTTGCATAATTTATAAAGCAAATCGTTAAGCAAACAATACAAAAAGCAAATGCCACAGAGGAAGCAATTTAACCGCAGACTGAGGCACTTGATGATTGTCTGTCTATCTTTGCCGACTGTTTGTCTGTCTATATGTCGCCATGTCGTCTGTGTCATTGTGTCTGTACATCTCTTAATGAGGAAATTAAAAACTCTTGTCTAGAAGTTTTTCTGCTTCGCAATGAAACTCAATTGTCGAGAGTGTAGAGTGTCAGCCTTTTTAACTTTGCCTGCCTCTCTATTATATTCTTTGGCTAAGTTGGCGTGAAACAATAAATCCAATAAAACACACATTAGCCGCGACACATTTGCCGCTTAACGTGGCTTACACCCACTGTGGATCTCCTTCCCGCAGCGAGATTTCACTTTGACTACCATTAACCAGAGAAGCGAAAGGCAGACAGAGAAACACAGAGAAAAAGTCTTTTCCATCCACTTTCTCTCACTCGTGGATACACACATATAAACTTTTTTTTTTTTTGGCTTATTTACCGCCTGCGGTGTGTTGTTCTTTCGTTTCCTCCACATTCACTCAACTAAAAGGCTAATCCACTTAGTTATTGAGTAGTTGAGTGCTATCGAGACTTTAAGTAAGTAACTTTAAATTTATCAAATTTTCATTGAGCATGATGGCTTTTGAATACCCTGCATGAAATACTTCTCAATAATTTTATTTCAGAACCATCAAATTCATTTTGAATAGGGGTCATGGAAAAGATAATTTTATATATTTTATTTAGTTACATTTACAGTGCTACGTGGACAGTTATGAAGCTTCCGCCTTCGTCTAAGCTTCCATACATCCTTTTACAAATTATCTTCATAGAGATAATTTTATTTGATCCAACAAGATGAAGCCGCATTAGCATTGAAATTGGCGCCTTTTACCATTAATATAGATGTAATTAAGAGGCATGGGAGGCATTGTGGATGGTTAATTAAGAAATAAGACTAGCAATAAGAAGGAAGTACCTTATATTAAAGCAGATTTGGTCTTCTTCCTTTCGTTTCTTAATAAAGGTAAGTTAGCTTCATGTCAGCTCTTTATTTTCCCACCTTGTCGACCATTAAAGAACACCCAAAAATGTCCCAATGACCTGTGACCATAAATGCATTCTTCGTTTCATGTCTTTGATATATCCTTTGACTCTATGCGTAGCGGGTATAAAAAAGAAATTCGTTGATTAAAATCACAGACTGCAATCACAGAGCATTTTTGTGAAATTTTCAAGTTTGTCACACATGCGAAAAAAAGGTAGGAGAGAACAAAAAACGAAGAGAATATAAAGGATTGCCTTTTGGCCTGATGTGCACACACGTGGCATTCATTTTTTTCATTTTTCATTTGTTGATAAATGGCCAGTGTGGGAATGAGAAAGAGAACGAAAGCAAAAAAGAAACTCTACATAGCTACATATACATACATATATGTGTGTCTATGCATGCATATGTGATGGTAGTGAGACGTCAAATTAATTACACTAATTGACTTTGAAAGCTAACAAACCGAAAACGCGATAAAAACAAAAAAAAATATATAGAAAAGAATTGAATGATGCAAAAAAAAATGTGTACGCCAAACGTGAGAAAGTCTGATTTTTAGTTTCAGATGGGCCAACATTTTTAACAGAAAGTTTTGAACAGTGAATAGAGTCATGAAATGGTATAGAAATATTTAAATTTTGGTTCATTTGGCAACCTATCGAAGCAAATTAAGAAAAATAAACCTATAATTTATTCAATACTGAAAAAAGTAAGGTTTCAACCCAGAAAAATCTAAGTGTTGTGTTTTATAGTGTGGGTTTTACGTTATTTGAAAACAATTTTAAATTATTAGCATGAAATTGCAATTCTATTCTTCTATTCAAAAGAAAGCTTTTAATATAAATGCTCCGATTAGTTAACGTATGGGTCATTTATTAGCTAACGATGATTACAAAAATATTCATATTTTTGCTACTTGCTGACTGTTCTAAGAGTAATAAATTTTGTAATCCAGATCTATGTGAAGACGGTGAAGAACATTTGCTTTGTAAGGATAATGGGGTAAGTAAAACCTTAAAAAAAATATAATTTAATTAAAATAATATTATTCTTTATAGAAATACAATTACGACTTCTGTCCACCAAAAGCTACTCGGCTAGTAAAGATGTCAAAGGAATATATCAATAAGATCCTTCATCTTCATAATTTTTTTCGCAATTTGATTGCTTTGGGCAAAGTGGGTAAAATGCCTAAGGCTGCACGTATGTCCTTGCTACAATGGGATACAGATCTGGCCAATGTGGCCGAAGTGGCTGTGCGACAGTGTCAATTCGAATCTCTGAAATGTGCCTCAACAATAAAGTATCCATCAACGGGACAAAATGAAGCTATCAAAATGTATTTCTGTGTGACACCTACTTTTGATATAATAGAGGATCATATTACATTTTGGTTAGCTCATTCAGATTTAACATCATCTGGAGACCTAACTGAACCAAATTTTTCCGAGTGAGTAAAATAACTTATGAACATTCAAAACAAATTTTACTATGCATAATTTTTATCTAGTAAAAATACTTCATATTTCCTGCAAGCAGTAAGGGATCGTGCTGATCGCATTGGTTGTGCCGCAATACGTTACATAATACCAAATTTAGTTTATTTATTATTCCGATGTGTTTATAGTTGTGGCATTTCAATGTGTTCATTGCATAATCCTATTTATGAAATTGCCCAAGAAACTCCCGGTGAAAAATGCCACACGGGCATGAGTCCGGAATATCCATATTTATGTTCAAATAGGGAGATTATGAAAAAATGCGGTGATAAGGATCCAATTCAGAAACCAATTGAGCCACCAAGTTCACGAGAACATTCTGCCAACAATGATGAGGATCCTGATGATGTTGAAAAGCCCATATGGGAGCCACATTTTTCTTCTGAAGAACAAACCGAACCTCCGAACTAGGTCAAAAATACAAAAAACTTACATTATCCAATTGATCTAAGAACATAGTTATTAACGAAAGTTTTGCTTTAATTTTGATTTCAGTTTTTAAGACAAAAATAAACAACACAACTAGACAAACTAAAATTGCTCTTACTTTGAAATGAATTTCTTACAATTAGACAATTTTTTGATTGTACTTTGCCTCTATTATCTTACGATTTGACATGAAACCTAACTAACCATAAATAATCTTGAAAATAAGAGTAAAATTGTTTAAAACTTCAGTAATTTTGCAAAAAACAAAAAAGAACAAAAGTAACTAAACAATAATTTAAAATCAATGACAAAGCATAACAAAAACAAATTTGATTCTTCTGTACAAATGATATTTGACACAAAATTTCAGTAATTTTATAAACCAAGGCAACTAAAAGAGAAAACGAAAAGTTAACAATAAGCAAATGAAAGAAAAATGTGCATCAAGAACAGAATCAAGTGGTGCCTACTTTTATCTGGGTAACCACAAATAAGCCCAAGAACCATCCAAAACAGGATGCATAGGTAGGCACATTTTATGAACACAACCAAAACCGACTAAAACTCTAGCTCCACACAGACACACTTGTCACGGAGGCGAAATGGGAGCCTGCTTTGGTGTTCATTCTGGTAGAGAAGAGCAAAAATTTTGCCAGGCACAAAAATATGAAAATATACGGGCACATGTGGGTTATTTCTATTTTTCCTCTCAACCGCCACCTGGCATCTGGGGAAATCAAGCAGTAAAACGCTCACATGCAGGCCACCTTTCTTTATACCTTAACCTGCCATCTCCTCGACAAGCTTCTCTCCATATCTTTATCTCTGAATTGTTACTGTAAATGAAATGAAAACGACCACAGACAACAAATAACAAAAGAAACATAATAACAAGTTTGCCTCTTGTTGTATCTAAGAATATCTACCAACACATATATATGTATGTACATATGTATGTATGTACATATGATGCAATAGATGAGAGAAGAATAAAAGACCTTGCTAGTTTTTTGTTTTCAACTCTTTCGATCATATAGTAAATATAATTGAAATTCTATTCAACATCAGGTGAACAAAAAGCTAAAAGTCTTATGCTTCAACGTCTTCTAGTTTAACCATAAATTGAAATTTCGACTTGTCCTCCTTGGTCCTTTTTGATCGCCTAGAGCTTTAGTTTATTTTTACTAGCCTTTGTTTTACCCACAAGGCTTACTAAACATATTTTATTGCTAATGGGAAATGCTAATACATCCGTTGAAGCAGCTGCCACAACAGTGAGAAGAAAAAGTTTATGCTTTTGTCTAAAAGACACTTATATATAAAAGTTTACAGATCAGTTACATATGTGTATACAATTCTACATATACTAAACAAAATATACACATGAAATAGAATAGAAGTATTTAACATTCTAACTAAGAAACTTTCAAAAGGAAATTTTTTGAAATATATACATATATGTATATATATTTTTTTAACTACGTAGCTCTCAAGCAATTATTTATTTTGGCTTGGGTAAAGAATAGGATATATCATCTAATCCGACTATGTAAACTGAGACAATTTTAATAGGTACTAAAACCAAGGAAGTAAAAACTTTTTTGAGATCGTTATGCTTCATACTCTTTTGTTCACAGTTCACTAAGGCATGGTAAAATAGAGAGTGAAAGATAATCGGAATAAAATAGCAAACATTTTGACGGATTTTTCATTCTCGAACAATCTCAACTTTGCGAATCGATAGATCTGTCAAGGAGACAATTTTTTAAATATCAAAACATATTTTGCCATATTTTCTATTTATAATGTTTAAAAGATTTTGAAAACTTTTTGAACAAATAAAAGATCGTTTGGAATAGTCAAGAAAACGTATTCTTTTTATTTTTCAATTAAGTTTTCCAACAAACTACAGTAAATTTTGAAGAATGACTTAAAATTTTAAAAAGTTAATAACACCATTGACTAAAAACACTTTAATAAAACAAAGAGTTATAGAAAAATTCACATGTTTTGTTGTTGTCAAAATACACAAATTGCAAAAGACAAACAAAATATTTATATGTAGAAATAAAAATACATATATAAATAAAACAATGTTTCTTTTGTGCATAAATATATAAATCAATTTGCATTTAATTCAAATTGCATTCCAAAAATGGACTAATGGCATAACTCAATTATCGCAACTTTCCCCCAGTGTGTCTTATAAATAAATAAATAGCTAAACTAAATCAACATTGAGTATCAACTGGAGCAAAAATTAAATATATTTATTTATTAATGCAGTTAAATTGCAATCGCAAAAAACCTTTCAAGTTGTCTACAAAATTTCAAAAACTATGCCACGCCCTCAACCTTTCTGTTGACGCCCCCAATCCGCCAAAAAGTCTGACTATGTTAAATAAAACGCAATGTTGAGCTAACGTAAGGCTGGATGGAAGCTACATAAGCTGATCCGATGATGGCAAAGTGGGTGGGGGAGCATAGGATACAGGCAGCTAGTTCTAACCGCAATTTATGTCGACTTCACTTCCGGTCTGTGGGAAATAACTCTTGCTGGCTCTGGCAGGACCTAAGTCCTAGTCGTAAGTCCTGACCCCGAACCTCCCACTGCTTCGCTTCTATCACAGTCCTTCTAGCTCACAGTGTGAGTGTGTGTGCGGAATTTCTTGTCATCATTTTCAGGCAGCTGCAAATTAACTTGCATAATTTAAAAGGCAGTCCGAACATTTTGCCTCTCAGTTCATCAGCGCATTTAAAATCATGATGAAAAGTGCTCGTGGCCTTGGCTACTAAATTATGAGTGTAGGGAGCCGCATAAATCAACACAATGCTTGGTTGGCTTTTGGAATTTCTTACCATAATTTTTTTGTAGCTTATTTTTAGTTTCCATTCCCTTTTGTTTTATGAGGTCAATCAATAGAGAATGTTTCTCGCCTTTAGTCAACTCAACAGTTAATTGGTTTAAAGAAAAAGAATAAATATTTTTTCTTTATGAATTGTCACAATAAAATTGCGTTAGCGGTGGCGCCAGAGAAATCCCAATTCAGAGACATGCATAAATTCTGCTGCATTTCAGTTTTCAAATTCTCTCCTCCTCCATCCTCCATGGTAGTAAATTGCACAAAATTGTTGAGCCACATTCGAAAATTCGAAAACCAAACTGGAAAAGCCAATGACTGCCACTTGGCAACATATCAAAATGTGGAAGAGAAGCAAAAAAAGAAAAAAAAAATACTAAAGATACGATGGCGGCTCGTTGCCGCCATGAAAATTTACGAGTGACACAAATGGTTTTCTTCAGCTGCATTGCAGTTTAGGCTGCAGACCTACGACAACAACTACTAAAGAAAAAAACCTCAGAAAAAGCAAAGGATACTGAAAGAGAGAAAAGGCAAGAGAGACTGTAATGCGAGTTTTTCCTTCAACCAAACTTAATGACAAGACAAATTATGAAATTTTTAAGATGCTTAATTTTAGTTGGCAAGCATTCAACTATGAATTGGATTTGCAAAGGCACAGCGAAAGGGAGATAGAAATGGATTATTCCCTTCCATTTTTTCTAGTTTGCTTCTCTTATCTTAAATATTAATATTCTGCGGCTATTTGGTGGACTTCTTTGTACCATTGCACATAAAAGGTCGAGGTCATTGCATAAGCATTTAGCTAACTTTTAAGCAGTTGTTCGAATCAAAGTTTCATATCAAATGAAGTTGCTTTCGAATTGAACGTCATCTTTCAATTTCATAGAGAATTACTTTTTTTCCATCACAAAATCCTTGGTGACGTTGAGTGTCACAAGTTCTGTGGAAAAAAATATGACATTACCCATAGCTCATGTAGCCTTAGGCCACAAGCAATTGAACAGTTACACTAATTAGGAACACAAAAAATGATTGAATTCAATAGGCGATTTATTGTGCCCAACCTTTCTTCGACTGTTACGAGGGCAGATGCGGTGTGAATTTTCTAAAACTATTCCAGATCATTATCCATACAGTGTAAGTAAGTATTAAATGTTTCTTGTTGGGGGAATCTGAAATAATTACTGGTTATACTTCACAAAGGACACTTTTCAAACGCACTAGTCCTACCGTGGGTACAGCGTAAAACAGCTCTAGAATTTGTTTCCGCTCTCTTCTTCTGGATTCAAACGTTCTTAGCAATACCTTCCGCCCCAAAATCCTGGCCCGCTTGGCCCACACCAGGAATTGAATGGTCCATTGTAAGAGCCAAAGCAAGGATCATAAAAGCCGCTAGGCCCACAGCCACCACAGGAATATAGAGCAGCCGACGGATAACAAGGATAATTGCACATGCTAAATATAACACCGTATAACTGTATTAAATTTTTTCTGTATGACAAAATGTTATCACCACTTACTTTGCTTGTGTTTAAAAGAAAAAGAAGGTGTAAAAATGTTTAGCCGAAAAATGTATTTTTAACTCGTAACAGTCCGAAAGGTATGGGATTGAGAAAGAAACTGATTTGGATCCAGTGAGAGATCAGGTACATTGACAAAATAGGAAGTGGATTTAGAGTCAAGGCCTTCTAGATTTATTTTTTTCATAAGTAATGTGCTTTTTGTGCTAGTGATTCCAAAAATCAAAGCAGACAATCGATAAGAAATTATCGCAAATCGATTAGACGCAAACTAAATTTTTGTTTTTTGAATTTGTGAACAATATAACAGAACATTGTCCTTGGCTTATGGAATCGGAAATGGTTTAAAGAAAAAAAGGATTTTTAAAAGGTTTTTCGAAAGTGGTAATTGAGTTTTCTTATATTGACGATGGGATTGCAAAATACCAATTGACCAAATATCAAATATACATAAATATACAACATACAAAGAATAAACATATTATTGAAGCAAATTTTTTCTCACTCACTCATAAGAGATCTATTGCTAATCCATGACTTCTTACTAACTAGGCCAAAAAACTATAAATTTAATTTTATTGATATTGGTTTCGAATGTGTGTGTATAAGATATTATAAATAAAATTAAAGATTAAAATTTAATACAAAAATGTGAGATAACAGCAAACATATTTTATCTTGGGATAACTGCTATATCAACACATCAATGAATAAAAATCTAGAGCAAGCTTTAAGGCCAATACAATCATCTCTTAGTAAACCGCAAACAGAACTTTTACATTGTCACATGCGAGTTTATTGTATGGTCTAAGGCTTGAGACAAATCGAGGAAACAACAGAATAAGAGGGGAAAAAAAAAACCCAAACAGCAGCCGATCAACTTAAAGACAAAAGCATTTGCCACATATTGTGTCTCCTGGTGTGCCACAAACTGTTCGCTCTTGATATAGGGCAAAATTCGAGTTTTCTTCATCGTTTCGTGCTTTTTTTTTTTTTTTTTTTTTTTGTTGGCCGATGCATACTTGGCATATGGCCATGTCAGCACAACATTAACAGGCCACCAAACAACAATAACAAATATTGAAGTGATGAAGTATGTGCCGGGTCCTGGGCCTGGCCAACATTGACGACTATTGTTAACAAGAAGAATATTGTGCCTGACAGTCAGTCAGGATAAAATTGATGTGGGGTATGCGGGTTGGGGTTGGGTTGGATTTGGATTCGTTCGGGTGGGGGTCCCACCTAGAGAGGGATATTTGTATTTGCCACTCGAAACAATAAATCCACTTGAAAGGCAGCAGGCGCAAAAGGAAAGCCGAAAATTGTACAAGAAACAGAAAGCCAACACTTGACAACCAAAAAGAAAACGAATGAAAGAGAGAGAGAGAGAGAGAGGAGGATATGAAGTGGGCTGAGGGGTGAGGATGAGGTGACAAAGAGGTGAATACAAGAGAAACTCACAATCAACTGACCAAGAAAACAAATCAACTGAATTATTGCTAAACTTCAAGTCAAACTCTTGCTAGGTCTTACACTCTGACCCTCAAGATGGCCTTTCATATTATTATTGAATGAGATGTTAAATTGATGAAGTTGATTTGGGTCAACAATTTGGCTAATTGATTGAAATGTGCAGTGGAAATTTTTGAAAGAGTTATATATGTACTTACTTTTTTAAAATGAATTATTCCTTTAGAGTCATAGTCTCTAATGATATCTAATGGTAGGTTAAATACAAACGTAATTAACTTTTTAATTAGATGCTTAGTTTGTGGATGGTCCAGCGAAATTCTTAACCATCAAACAGATTTTTTACTTTATAAATTAATACTTCATATCTGCATTGACTTAATTTATGATGAATAAACATATATTATTGAAAAGATGAAAAGTAATTAAGTCTCTAAAGTGGCCACAAATTTAATTCTACTGCCTAAACTAACTTAAGCACTAAAATTTTAAGTAATCAGATTAATGATTAAAGAAACTTAAGCCATTTAACAATTGAAAAAAGCTTTATTGTCAATTTAGTTGACTTTTCTTGTTCTGCAATTATTTTCAAGTAATTTTCTTTTCCATACATTTTTTTTGCAAGTCATAGGAATTTCCTTAGCCCATTACCTTCAAGGGCATTCTATCTTCGTCTATTCAAAAATTCCATGAATTCCATTTTCAATTACCATACTACTTAGCAAGTGAAAATAAAAACGCTTTTTGCTCAACTAATTTATTAACCACTAATTGCATTTGGCACTAAAATCAATGATTAATCAATCTACCTCTCAGAACACGAAAAGTAAGTACATTGATTAATTGCTTCAGCAAAACTGAAGAAAGAGGACAAGAAATTGTTTGGAACAAGCTTGGAGAGAAAAAAAAAAAAGAAAAACTGCATATTCAAAGTGGACAAAAGTCCCGAACACAAGTCAAATCAATCTTCGTTCTTGCACTTTTTCCCTTTTGAGTAGCTTTCTCTTTATTTTTTCACAATATTTACGCCTTCTTTTTATTTTTTTTTTACTTGAACTCTTTCGAATGGAAATGGCAAGAGCAATAAATGTCAAAGGCAGATGGCAAAAAGGCTTTTAAATATGATTTAAATTTTAAGCTTTTTGAACTTGAAGGAATTATACATATGTATATATATTTCTAAATATAGTTAGATTTAGTTGGGTTTTAGCTGACAAAAGGTGGTAAATCTTGAGTTTTTCGTCATCGTTGTCCTCGTCTGGGCTGCGGCACTTGAGACTGACATATAAAACATGTCTAGCTCCAAGTGTATGAGTTACACTTGTTAGCATAACAGACATACACATGTACAAACATATGGCAAGACACCGTGAAAGAGTCGACCAGACAGACAGTACAACAAGCCATATCAAGCCCCCTACTTCATTTTCTCCTTCCCAATACTCTAGCTCAATTTCCATTTTCACATTCTCCATTGTCACAGGCAATTTGGTGCCTGATATTTGCCATTTAGTTCAATCAATTTGCCACAATTTCCGCTGGGTGCATTGAAAAAGAAGAACTCAATAACTACCAACCAAACAAAAAAAAAAAAAACCCACATCATATGGTAAGGAAGAGGATGAGGTGGGGAAAAGTTAAAGCAAAAGCACGTAGGTCATTGATCAGATCTACGCGACAAACATAACAATGTGGGCTGGACTTTTGCTTGAGGAGGGCAAAAAAAAAAAAGAAAAACAGAATAGAAAACCCAGCACGTAACCATAAAATTTGTAACTTGTTGAAAGCATTTTCCTTCGATTTAATATATATATTTTTTGTCGCTGGTTTATTATTTTTTAAGACGGCCAGAAAGTAGCATTGCATACCTGGAGGCGCCTCTCTCTCCCTCTGTCTTTGCTTCTTGAGTTATGACTTAATGGCAACACACATACATACACACTCGCACACTATTTGGCTGCATCTTCCATTAAAATTCAAGTCTGTTTGTGCTATGGGACACGGGGTAGAATGAACGCCTCTGCTGTACGGAAATTACATAGTAAATTTACCACAAAGTCCACGGTGTGCACAAAAATTTTGCAAGTCCTGGTGAAAGCAATTTAATTAAAAATTGGTAAGCATAACAGCAAAACCAGACCAGACCAGAGCAGAGCAGGATGCAGGGCCCAGTGCGAAAACGGAACAGGACCAGAACGAAGCCGTTGCAATGCAGACATCGTTGCGGTGCCAATTTTTGTTAAGTTCTTATTGCGTTATTTTTTTACCATATGGTCGTGGTCCTTTAATTAGATGACAATCTATGTGTGCCATAAAAGTCAAAGGATTGCAGTTGCTTGAAACTGGTAAACAACTTAAAGGTTAATATAAATGCAGAGAAGAGAAAGAAACTAAGTTTAAATTTTTGGCTGTTGTCTCCTTCAATTACTAGAGCTTAGCACTGAGCTTTAACTTCTTAATATTTCTTTTTTCAATCAATAGACAAACACACTCACATATATAAGAGAATCAGAGAATAAGAAAGTTGAGATCTCTGCGATATGGAAATGGAGATGAATCGACAGCTATTCAACTATAAAATGCCCTTAAGTTGTCCCAGCTGCCTTTTATAGAAAGAGACAAAAGCTGCTTTCATTGTGTGAGTGTGTGTCATAGATATACTCTATATACATATATGTATAGTAGATATATATTTACGATTTCAAGCTTGCACTATGCAGCAAACCATTGAAAGATTTATATAAAAATTCAGGGATCAAGTTGCAAGAGCTGGTAGTTCTGACTACATATGTATGTATGTATGCCTGGGTGTGCGTATGTGTGAGTGTGTTCTGGTATGTATGTATGTAAGCATGACATTTGTCGGCTGCAAGTGGCTGATGCTGTTGTTGCTGCTGCGGCTGCCAACGAAGCAAACTTGTATGGAACATAGCATTGCAATGCAAGATGTTGACGAGCAAGTTATGTCCTTAACTAAAATCCATACATATATGATATTACAGTAAGAACTCCCGATGAGTAAACACTTTAACAAGGGGAAATATATTAAACCGAAAATCATTATCTTAAAAATATACACACATACATCCTTAAACATTCTTTTGGGTAGTGAAATGGGAGGCCCATGACCCCTAAAGTATATAATAGGTAATCTAAGAATTTACTTATTGAATCATGCAAAGACATTTTGGATTACTATTATTGCTCAAAGCAAACATGAATATAGGTAACAGTTTTTCTTTTTGGCCAATATCTATGCCAATTCGATTTTAATGGACATTTTGATTTAAATTAAATCACTAGACAGAGAGAACAGACCGTTCTCTATTCCACTATAAGGGACAAAATTCTTTGCATTTGTTTTGCACTGTACTTTTGTGGAAAGATTTGTAGTTATGTTGCAAAAACTTGGCATTTTTTCATTGCTTTATTTTAATTTCCACTTGTGACTTGAATTTCTTCCGGTTGCATGTGAATACATATATATGCCCCGATGTGCAAGCACACATACTCACACAGACATTGTCGTATAAAAGTAGAATGTGCATGCAAACACACACATAAATATATAAGTAGGTATAAATGCATATCCTATACCTACTCTACCTATATATGAGAGGCATCAGTTTCCGAAAAGATAGAACGAGAAATATACATTGGTCTCCCCTTGGCGTTTCCCCACTGTCTGCCAATTTATCTATCTATGCCTGCCTCTCGTTGGTGGCGCCATTTCGTTTTTTTTATTGAGTCTGTGCCCCACTTTGTCTCCGACTTGCAACTTTTTGTTTTCTGGCAGCAGAATTTTTGCTGTTGTTGTTGTTGCTATTGTTGTTGTTGCTGTCCTTTTTACACTTTGTCGCATTGTAAGGAAGTGTGCAACACTTGAAAACTACTTTTACTTTTGTGTATACGCAACACTGTAAACTGCAGCTGTGCTCCGGCACGCCTCCAACGTCTCTTTGCCTCCTTTCACTACCATTCGTTTGCTATTTACAACAAGTTTTCTTGTACGTATGTATATACTTTTTTTACTTTTTTCTTGCAGTTTTTGTTCATTTTTTTTTTTTTTGTGTTGTTTTTGCAATTTTGACTTTCGTCTTCTCATGTATCGGAATTCTTTTCAAGCACCTCTAAGACAAGTTCTGTTTGTCATCCATGCCCAGGCATCGTCTCTTAGAGTCTCCATTCCCATCGTCGTTTCAAGCACTTCATTTTGTTGGATGTCCTTGTGCCTGACTCATGCATTGAGCACATTTGTGTGTATGTGGTGCAATTAATGCCTGAAGTAGGTGTGAAGCAAACAGCAAAAGGGCAGATGAGACAAAGTCAAACTAGCACAAGCAGAAAATGGAACGAAAACAAAAAAAAAAATGAATTTGCGAAAACTGTTTACATTGCATTAAAGAGAACACATTGAAAAAAAAAAACCATCTAAAAGTCATTTTGTTTAAGAATTTCATGGTGGAGGATGTTAAGTTTTACCCACAATATTCCAATTTAGTTTCTCAAGTGAAACCTCATAAACTTGGCCGATAGTCAAGCCGATGGCCAATAAAAAAAAACGCAAATAATAGGGGACTCTTAAAAACAACATTGTCAATGATTTTCCAGTAGTTCGTAGTCCACTGGTAACTGTAATATCACAGGGCCCTCAATCTGAAATAAGTAAAATTTTCTTATAATGAATATTAACGTATTATCTATGTAAAAAGCTGGCTAAAGTCTGTCCAGCGCTTTGTTACAAGTCAATTGTATTGCGTTATAACCACAAGCTCTCTATCTCAAGACAGCTATACATATGTATATTTGTATCATATTAAATCATTTAACAATGTGTAACCCTCTGGGCCTAAAAATTTTGTTCGATTAATGAGTTTCTTAAATAATTTCTTTGAATACATTACAACTGTCTACCTTGTCCAGGCTAGCCCACTCAACCATAATTAAAGATGTTTTATTATTTCTTATCGAATTCAAATATTTCCCTCTGTCATCTGTTTCCTTTTCGTGCCAATTTATTTGCACTGATCTTGAACTTTTAATTAAAATATGACAAACAATAATGCAATAGTTTCAAATAAATTCGATTTTGGTTTTGCTAGACATCATTTAAAATTATAAAGCGAACGTAATAAATTTAATGTACCTACTGAGAAGGTCCAATAACTCAATTGTGAATATTTGCTTTTATTGCTTCTTTTATTGTTTCTGACCACACTCTTTATAAGCTTGACACTCCCACAAGTGACTATTTAATAACTACCCATAAGAACTCAGACAACATTTAAGTCAGAACCAATTTAATAACTGAATAGAAACAACAATTTCAATTGTGAATACAGGTCAGCAAAATGAATGCTAAGAACTATGGAACCAATAAGAGACAGACCAAAAGAAAAATTTAATAAGAGACATTCTGTTTTGCCTAGACCAAAGGAGACTAAAGCAATTAGACTTGAATAGTCAAAAAGAACGACAAAGTTGGCTCTAAATTGTCAGGTCAGGTGTGTCCCAGTCGCGACATTATGAACACGTGACTGCAAAATTTTTAATTGCCCGATTTTAATTGGGGCAAACCGTTACCATAATACGAATTACGAATGATAATACAGGTAATAGAGAAACGAAGGAAACGAAATAGAGGGCGAAAGCAAACGCCATAACAATAAAGTTTGTTGCGACAGATATTAATGTATATATGTATATATTTATATATACAAATCATTTCTAAAGGTAGAAAATAATTCCAGTGAAAGTACCAGAAGAGAATTCCACATAAATATCACTAGTCGGTTCTTAAGCCGACTCAAAGATACCTTGTAATGTGTTGGGGCAGATGTTTTCATTAAGAATTTAATGAGTACATTGAAGTTCTTCTAGATGTTAAATGAGGCTCCGTCATTACAACAAGGTTAAATCAAATCTGATGCTCCTGATTGAAAACCGTTCATATTTTGTAATCTGCATTTGAATTTGAAGATTGGCATGTTCAATTAACCCTTTTGGATCCACTCCTTTTTTTACAGGGCATACGAATAACCAAAGTAAAGTAATAAAAGTTGAATATTGCGCATACGCCGCGGTGCCTGATTTTTATTTTTTGGTGGGCAACGGGTGGAGAGAAAGAGAGAACGAGAATCCAGTGCTTTGACTTTCTGTTTTGTGTGGTCCATAATAAAGTTGTAAAAGGCAACTATTTATTGCCCGAAAATGTTTATCAAAGTGGCGTGAATATTTTTTTTTTGCTTTTTCGGTTTTTTTTTTTCATCTGTTTTCTGTGTTTGTATCAACATTTTGTTTTATGGTTTCGTGTTTTCGTTTTTCGTTCTCTTTATGTTGCAGCTTTTTGTTTATGAAAATTGTTTTAAAGCCGGGATTTTAGCTTTTAGTGGGCGAACTTTTTTATACTCAGATTATATGTGTTAATATTTAAAAGTTCATAAAATCAGTTCAGCTCCATTAATAATTCGATAGATATAATGGGTAAACTTTGATGATTTTCTCCATAGATTAATATGTCGCCTCACAAAACATAAAAATTCAAATTAAATAACTTTGCTGTTCTGATTTTTTAATACTATAATACTTTGATTAAAATCATTTTGCATAAACATATATGTACATACATACATATGTTCAAAGCAGAATTTTAAGTGTGACTGTGGGCAGCAATGTGAAAATAATCAAAAGAACTTATTGTTAGAGTTCAATGTGTACTTTGTGATCTTAACAAAGAAAAAAAAAAAAAAACTATAAAAGCAATAATTAATTTAAATTCTTTACTTAGAATCTGTTGTTACTACAACAAATAAATTGCGTGAAAACTTATAAATTTTATCAAAAATAAAATTTGATAAGACAATCCCAATCCCGTAATGTCATTTTTTTAACAATAGTTTCAAAGTTATGTAATAGCTTAATTTGCTTTATAACAAACAACTTGTGTATTGACTGGTCAATAAAATCTTAATTGTATCCCTTAATCCAAATTATGCTATACTAGTATATTCAAAAATTTAGAATTGTTGAGATTTTTAGTATCAATTCTTTTTAACAATTCTTTTTTACAGCACATAATGTATATGACGATTAAAAATTTGACACACATTCTTTTCTTTAAATATAATTTAGTTCCTACCGCGAAATTTTTTAATTTTACAGATTAAAAAAAAACAAGTTTTGAACTTTAATTTTTATTGTGAAAACTTATGTTTCCTATTTAAAGATTTACATAAACTTAAAGTTATCTAGAACAATGGTTAAGTTCAGTTTATAAGGTATTTCGTTAGGTTGAAATAGATTTATCCAAGAAAAATTTATGAAAAAATCATAACATTTTTGACTTTTCAAATAAAAATGAAGTAAGTAAGTCGTCCCGCCGACCTACCAGTAAAACATACACATACCCATACACCAGTAAAACAAATATTTTAAATTTATAATAACTAATGCATTTGCCTATTTTAAAAAATTCTGTTCACATGCTTTTTTTAATATCTCGCGCACTTATGCATATCACCCTAGCGCCCCCACCCGCCAACGGACATCTCCGGCCTTATGGAGAAACGTTTATATGCATAACTCAGCTATTTCGAGTTTTTCAAATTTCGGGCCAAGCCCTTGGCAAAATCTTTATACATACAAAATGTGCGCATTTAGTATGCAAATATACATACCGAATATGGTGTCTCTAGCTGCAATAGTTTTTGATATAAACGTTTTTTTTAATTGTGTGGGCGGAAAGGGGCGTGGCAAAAATTTTAAATAAACTTGATCACTCTACATACTACACGAACCTACATTCCAAATTTGGTGGCTCTATCTCTTATAGTCTCCGAGAACTAGGCGTTCATACGGACGGACAGACGGACAGACGGACGGACGGGTCGGAAAAGCTCCCTGCTGCCTGTTACATACATTATGGCGACTTTAATATACCATTTCACCCTATGGGTGTATGGTATAATAAATGTTGAAAATAGTCTATAATCTGATGCTTTTAATATTTGTATATACAATGTATGTATAGACATACATACATATACTTTTACATATGTATGTACACATATGAGAAAAACATTCAATTCAGTGTTAAATTTGTATTACCTGGCCAAGCGTTTAAATAAGAGTTCCATCCTTCCGTTGGTAATTGTGATTGTCTAAGTAAGTATGTACATAATGTCATGAGTGCATAAAACTTTGGAATGTTAGCTTACGGTCTATTGTTAAACCTCAATCGGATTTGTTGCCTAATTGCCCCACTCACCCGGCATACACACACACACGCACACAAATACACAGACATAACCGCGAAACTGGGCGACAAAAAGAAGTGAAAGTGAAACTTCTTCTTGGTAATTGGATGCCAGAACAAACAGGCAGTAAGCGGGAATTCAGAAAAAACGGGAAGCATTTCATGACGTGTCTGAAATGTGCAAAAGACACGCGAATGAAAATCGCGTGACGCGTGTGGAAAAACAAAGTAGAAGAAGAGTGAAAAAAAGGAAAGAAAGAAAAAAATGACAGCAGCCGCTTTGCGTTTTTTATGGCTCTTTGAGTAGTACAAGCCAAATGACCCAGACGTATGGCCAACAACAACAACAACAACCTCAGCATGCGATGAGTGACCGACAAAACACTTTAGTCCGCCACCAGACTCTCACACTTCCTAGATTTTAAGTGCTCAATAAAAAGAGAAGAAAAAAAAAACCAAAACTACGGAAAAGGTGGCGGCAAGACAAATTTTATATGCATTTTGGTGTCGACGACAACTTGCCCCGAACTTGTTATGTAATTAAGCATTCTTATTTAGTGCCTTATAATGAGCGAGTTGAGCGATCATCGAGGTCGAATCAGGCGCCGCTTTATCAGTTTGGGAGGAGAAGGTTTATTGAAAAAGCACTCAGGTGGCATTTTGATGGCTCTTAAGAACCTGTTTCATTCTTCGAAAAGTTGTAACTTTCAATAATTATAGAATTTGGAATACATATATTAAACATAGATATATTTTAGGATTAGGGCATTAATAATTTATAATAATTATTATAAATCATGCAAAATATCAATTCAAACAACTCAGCTTATTTTCTTATTCCTCGAATTCTAAGATTAGGAAGATTATTTCGATTTTAAATACATAAAGATGAACTCCTATCCATAAATTGAAATGAACTCCTATCCATTAAAACTTTATAGTTATGGTATATAAAATTTAAAACATATTAAAACAGTTTAATTCTTATATTTAAATTCAAGATCAATTAATATCTAACTTTAAATATTCTCTACCTCACCCTCCCAGACCAATGTAAGAACCCAAAATTAAAAGTAGCTAAAAGTTATAATTTCAATTTCAGACTCTAACAACAGAAAAACTTTTTGCCGACTCGAGCAAATAATTAAATAAGAAAATGCAACAACAAATATATAATACAAATTTTTGCCTTGCAACCCAACAGAGGAAACCAAAACTAAATGCTAAACGGGGCCTCAAGTGAATCGCGCACAAACAATCCCAAAAAGAAGATGCAAAAAAAAAATAAAATAAAAAACCAAAACCAAAGAAAAGAAGGGAAAATTAAAAATGAGGGGGAAACTTTAACTTTAACTGCAACTGCAAGTGGAACTTGGCAACAATTGCATATGCACTTGTATCCCTTAGTGGGCCAACTCCCTCTCCCTACTCTCTCTCTTCAAAGAGGATGGCTGAAATCTGACCATTGGCATCTGTGGAATATACTAGTGGAGCGACAAAAAAGTTTTTCAATTAAATTTGTTTAGAATTTAACTTGGCAATTGGCTCTGGACAGCCAACAACAGCGACGACGACGACGACGACAACGACAACTTCAAGTGGAAGTCAAAAAAGTTGACCAAGAGTTCAAAACTTACCACTTCAGGGAATGAAATTGTGGGAATAATAGGGCCAACAAAAAAAATGAAGTGAAGATATTCTATAAATTAATAATTTAACCATTTGGACATTACATTGAAATTGTGTTGGTTTTGTTTGTTGTTGTGTGTGTTTATGTTCAATTAAAAATTGATAGATTTCTGATGACAATAATTGAAATGCAACGTGAGTGAAATACACAAAACTGTCGCAAATAAGATCAATTAGCCATACATATATAATTATATACCCTATTAAAATTTGAGAGTACTGTGGCGCATGTATACATAAGTATTGAAAATAATGCCAGTCATGTTTATTTCAATTTCCTTTTCAACTTTCAGCTTGTTGCCACAGTTGTTTGCGTGCTTGTATCTTGTTTGTTGCTACAAGTCCTTCCTTTATTCTTGCTCCTTGCTACAGTTGGCACATTTAATTAGTCTCTCAATATGCTGCCATATAGTTGTACATATGTGTCCTTTCTCTCTCTCCTCTCAATCTATCTGTCTCTGTCCTGGTATCTGTCTGTCTCACTTGCTGTAGTCAATGTTAAAGTCGATCCTTGTCCATATTCACTCAATCCAGTGAGAGTGTGTGTGTCTGTATCTGTATCTTTCAGTCTCTGGTCAGGCCTTATCATTGGTATTGAGCGTTAAATCCATTTTACATGCTTCATGAAACAAATTGTACCATACATGATTTTAATAAATTACATGCAATAATTTTCATCTTGTGTGTATGTGCGTCTGTTCATCCGTGTGTGTGTGTGTGTGTGTGTGTGTTCCATTAACAATTCCCATTGAATTTTCATTTTACATGCCAAACTCTATAAAATATGTTACTCGTTGTTGACTCTTTTGTCTGCTCTGATAGTGTACAACTCTGTGCATTGTGCATTGCATTAAGACAAAAATTGAATTATAATTACTAAATAAATTAAAGTTAATTAGCATTAATAATATTAATATCTATGGTGCAAACACGTTCTGTATTCGAATTGAACTAATTAAGTGGCTCAGGTTATAAATAAATATATTGATATGTATAAATCAATATCAATATTTTCATGATCATAATTATTTTAATATCTTTCAGTCTCATTTTTTTTATTTATGTGATATACATTCAACAATTAATATAAATAGGTTTTTTATTTCTGATATCATTTTAGAAGACAGTTTTATTATTATCTCGAAAATCACGATTTTTATTAATTTTTTTTAGGCCTTTTTTTATTTGCTTTAATCATGAGTTATGTTACCTATTAGCATTTATTGAATCAACCATCGGCAGCATTTTAATAATTTTTTAGTCAAATTTCGAATAAAGTTAATGGAAAAATGAAGAAAGAACCTTATGTACTATTCTAAGAAAGTAAAGATGTTTAAAAGGCACACAAAAAGATGGAATCAATCAGTGAATTAGTGGAAAACATCTTCGGTATTATAGCGGGTACCTAACTTACATATATGGCAATCAAGGATATTCTCGTGGCAAATGACATGTGAGACATCTGAGGATAAGTCCTCAAGCTTCATATTCTAGCGTAAAAACATTTAAAATAACAGTTCGACTTCGATAAATCGCAAAATATTAAATCTACTTCATCCAACCTTCTTACATTTTCTACATCATTTTTCAGATCAGAAAAACTTCAAAACATTTTTAATGTATTTTGTATGCCGCAGATTAAATTATGTATAATCTTTGATTATTTTAAAAGATTTATTAAATTTTGTTTTATGAATCAACGACTATCCCTTCTTATCTTTTCTTTTCAAAACCGTAAATAACTATCAAAAATAAATTGTAAGTGTTTATAGCGCCAGAAATATAGTTTAACTAAAACTCGGAATGATTTAAATCTACAACACAAGCTGCCAATAACATTCAATCTCTTAAAATAAAGGCTACACGAAGTTTGAGCAAATATACATCTAAATCTGAGAAACCGTTTGTTCTTTATATTCTGCACTTTAAAAAGCTGCTATTGCAAATTTAAAATATATTTTTTTTACCCATGCAATTGTAGAAAACTTTCTAAATATAAGCCTTGAAAAATTTATTTATAATCTTTTTCCTAAATGATGCAAAGCCTTTATTTATGTTTTTTGTAGGTAAGTTAACAACTTAAACACACAACACTTGTTTCAATTACATGAAACAGTAATATGATTAACTTTGCAAAAAAAAAAAAGTGAACAACAAAAATAATTAGCAACCCATTTCACTGGAATTTTCACACTTTCACCCTGACCTTCCTCAACTCGGGCCTTTCATCCAACAGCAACATGCATAAATTTGCTCCCCAATTTTCATCATCATCTTGTACACAAGTGAAATACGAAATTAGACAATGTGGCATCAAAAAATTAAAAAAGACTAATGTCTTAAACAGTTTTGTACCATAAAGTTGATTGCCCAGTCCCAAGTCCTGGGCACAAAGTATGAGCAGCAATAACAAGAACAATAAGATACCCCAAAACAAAAAAGAATTACAAACAAAATGCAAAAAGACAGCCAACGATGTTGCAAGAAGTTAACCCAAAAGCAGAGAAAGAAAAAAAAAAAGGAAAAATACTGAGCAAAAACAAAAAGTAAGAAAAAACTTTATGCTAATTTCACTTTTCCCGAACGAAGCATAACCCAATTTTTTTTTATTTTTTATTTCTGCTTCTCTTGACTTGACTTGAGCAGCGCCGCCAAATAAATGGCGCCACGACAAGATGGAAATGCAGACCGAGAGTGGGTAAGGTGGAACCAAAAGAAGAACGTGGGTCGCAAAATGATAATTTTGAACAATGAAGGCCAAAACCATGGCGAAGACCAAACCCAAACGTGGCATAAGAAATACTGCTAAGAAGGAACAGAACAGGTCAGCATTTAGTTGGGAATTCAAGATAGAATACAACAAAAAAAAAAAAAAATTGGGAATAAAACAACAAACAAATTTGTTGGTGTGCCTGAGTAAAAATACAATATGAATAACTAATTAAAGAAAGCGGGAGAAGAACAAACAAATGCGGCTAATTAACATCAAAATTCTTTTTTATTTTTGCGCCTTTTTTGACGCGTCATCAGTCAGTCAGAAGAGTCAGGTCGAAAGTCATCTTCATCTACTGCTCCTCCCTCTCATCTCCTGTCTATCTCTCGTTCCATCCGAACGATTAAATATTTGTAAAAACCAAAAATTCAAAGAAAATAGAAGAACAATTTTTGAAATAGACTCAGTCATTTGAAGTGAGCGCCAGGCCATGAGCAAGACGACTAGGTTGTCCAATTGGAATCGTTGTTGCTGGTTCGGTCCAATTGGAACCCAACACGAAATACAAGTTGCCACACGATTGCCGCTTAGAATGTTGTTGCAACCTGGGGACATTAATACACAGTTTGATTGAATTCTCACTCAAACATGTTTGCCTTGTGTGGTGGAAAATATTCCCCTGAATGTTGCAGACAAATGAAAACCAGCCAAAGATTTCCCCTAAATGTTGCTAGCAACATTTCAGGTTGAGCGTTTACATCGGAAAATCTCAATACAGATTTCCCCGTTTCTTTGTTGCTAACAACGGAAAGTGTTCGACCAGCAACTTTTTTTAGACGATTTTAATGCGCTTATGATTTCATCTTTGTTGGGGGTCCAGCTTTTTTTCTTTATCGGAGGAAATACATTTTGTCAACGCGCTTTCTTTTCTGATCATATTAAAATCAATATCTTTACATATTTTTGGCATTCATTCGGCTCAGGTTTAAGCCTATTAACACCAACTCGCCCCACATATACAAAAGATTGAACAATTTTTTTAAAGATTGTGAGCGATTGGGGAATATTTTAGTGTATTATGAATGTTTTAGTTTTGGAAATTCTTAACACCACAATACCACTTTCAATTTCACAGTTTCAGCTGGGAATATATTTCTGTTACTTTACGAAATACCCTTAAGAAGAAAGAGAACAGAACAGATCATTATGGGAAATATAACAAGATTTTAATTAAGAAGTAATTAAATGTAAGTAGTATTATTACATAAATTTTAAAGTTAATTTAATATGTTTACTTATATTTAGCGAACAACTAAGGAGCTGGGTTTGAATCCTGGGCTAATTGCCATAAAAAGAAACAAAAGTTTACTAAATAGAAAACTGCCGTAAATATTAATTATTGTCTCACGACAGATCTTAATAAATAACTTTAACTTTTCAAAAACCAGAGGGCCGGGGCTAACTTTGTATACCCTTGCAAGTTTTTAAGTAACTCTTTTATCTAAACTAACTGTTTAATCTATAATGGGTAATGTTTGCGAAAGAACGGCCTTCAATCTTAGCGTATGATTTAACGAACATTTTGATGAAAGTCACTGTTTTCCACCGATCGTTCCTATGGGAGCTATATGATATAGTTACCCGATCTTTACCAAATTCGGCACAGTCATTAACAGATATATTAAACTAACAAATGTTGATTTTGAAAGCAATCGCGTCAAAAGTAACGAAGTTATTGACAAAAGTCAGTGTTTTCGACCGATCGTTCTTATGGGAGCTATCTGATATAGTCATCCGATCTTCACCAAATTTGGCAAAGTCGTCTATAGCTATAATGAATTCACTCGATAATAGCTCAGAAAACAACGAAGTTATTGTGAAAAGTCACTGTTCGTGACTTTGACGTTTGTATGGGAGCTATATGATATAGCGGTCCCATCCGGCTGAATCCGAGATATACAACGCCTGCAGTATATACAAGACTACGTGCAAAATTTCAGCTCTGTAGCTCTTACATATATATATATATATATATATATATATATATATATTTTATATGGTCGGAGATGCTTCCTTCTATGCGATGCACACTTCTGTCCAAAATGAATATACACTTTTTGCAAGGGTATTGTATTTAGTATTTTTTTCAAAATGATCATCTTATTTCATGAGGTCATTTTTTTTCATGTGTATTTTAATTGTATGTCAAGAGCTTCGGCATATTGTTTGGGTTTAGTGTAGTAGTCCGAGTTTGGTCCTAAGAACGTATAGCAAATAATTATGCTGAGTAAAAATTCGCTTTATGAGATGCTACAGTGTTCTGATCATAAGAAGTAGAGTTTTCATATGGAAGATATTAAGAAAAACCTGTGTAATCGCAGAATGTTTTAATCTAAATATATTACATTTTGTTCATATTATTGTTGCTACACGCTGGGTTAAATCTATTTTATCCCTTGTCTAAAAAATCTATAAAATATCTTCTATGTCAAATAAAGTTAGTATGAACTTCTTACTTATAATATTAATACTCACAGTATCAACTTTTTATTCCTGTAAATTTCTCTAAATGCCTCAATTCCTTTTATTTTAATTCATTGCAATCTTTAGTTTTGCATTTCTGAATTGAGATTAATTTTTTAATGGCTTCTTTTCCGGATTAATTTTTTATCCCTTACTCTCTAAAGTAAGTGAAGTGAATATATAATTTAATGCCAGTCTTGTCTACTTTTCTAATTTTTTGTAATTTCCATTTTAGTTATTAGTTTTTTATTTTTAATACAAGCATTAACAACAGAACATTAAAACAATTTCATTGTAATATTCTTGATTTTTATTATTTAATACTATGTACATAAATTGCTCATCACTTTAATGCAGTTATCTACAAAACAACCCATTCGTTAACGTTCTGGTGGAACCAATATTTATAATTCCCACGATATTTCACAATCAAAATCACGCACACATTCAAATCACATCGATGTTGCCTCGGGCCCAAGTACGACAATAATTGTGAAACCCAAAAACGCTTACCAAAATTCAATAATAATGCATATTTTACATATAAAGTAGTTAAAAAAAGAAAAAAATAGAATGCATATTGTCAGCCCACTTTATGCGGCAATTGAAACCTGCAAAGTTATGGTCATAATTAAAGCGTCATTGTTACCACTCATACATGTTCAAACACCCACACATGCACACACAAGAATAACTTAATCGTAATGAAAATTGACTCTGAGTTGATTTTAAACTAAAAATGTTGCATATGCCTTCAATAATGGAGGCTCGACACGCTTAAATAATTATAATACTTATCGTTTAAATTTGGTTGTCTGTCTAAAAAAAAACACATTCTGACAGACACCGAAGCTGAATGGTGAAAAAATCGTTTTTTAAGCGGCTTACAATTGACGCGCCTAATAGCAGACTACAATAAATGGTGTAAAGTTGCTTTTGCATGGGGAATACTCTATCCTGATTTAATGTGGCCTCTTATAAAAAGAAATTCGTTAGCAAAAAGGAAATATGTTTTTCTCAAATTGAAGCTTGCAAGGTAATTTAAATTGTTAAAGAAGGAGAATGATGACAATCGGCTAAAATTAAGCTATTATTTTGTTCTGAAGCTTTAAAATAATGAACTATTGCAATCAAATGACATAAAAGTTAAAATCTTCATAACATATCACAGCCTTATCATCGATTAGAATCTTTACCTGTTTAAATGGATGTCAAAAACTGTTGCCAATTCTTTCTGTGATCTGAAAGTGATCAAATTTCGAAACCCATGAACGACTTTCCCTTCAAAAAAGTTCAGGTAGATACATCACTGCCTTAATCTTCAATCTAAAGCTAAATTTTAACTGATCGGCACAATGATTTAGAGAGTATTGACACTTCGCTAACGCTATAAATACATTTTCTTTTGGGATTTTTTTTCTGTTGCTCTTTCTTGTTTTGTTTTTGGCATGTTCTCTATTCGGCTATTGCATTTCAATTTCATGGCTCTGTGCGTAGGCCATTTCGCTCTCTGTACAAGTGCTAAATAGTTGACTGAATTACACATACATACAAAGAGTACACACACACACATACATGTACATATATGCAACGGCACATTTTGCAAATAAATGAACTGAAGCGTAGATAGCCTCCCCTTTGTTGGATTCCTATACCCGACACACTCCCGCCACACCGAAAACATAATGAAAACTTTTCGATCGAATGCACTTTTGCCCAAATGAACGAATGAACAAAACGAACGACGGCTGTTGATGCTGATGATACGGTCCTGGTCCTGATGCTCTGCTCTGCTCGGCTCGGCAATGCAAACACATAATTGTTCATATGGTCAGGATATAGAGCTACAAATGCAACAAGAACAATCATCAAGAACAGCGAGAGAGCAAGTGCTGCAATTTCAAACAGACCAGTAAGTTTACAAATGTGTGGCAATTGCATTTAAAAGTTGATGCCCCCTAGTCGATACATCGACAGGGGGGATGTTTTTGCCATTAACATTTGGCATATATGCTGAATATATACATACATTTGTATGTATATACATGGCCGGGATAAAAATTGTTATGAATGGGGTCATATGTGGGCAATTTGTGCTTTTTATACATTCAGTACATATCAGTTGAAACAGTTCGGTTGACTGACCAACATGATTATATAATTTTAGTCATAAGAGGAGAAGAAGCATTACAATTGCAAAGAAAATATTTTAATATATTTAACTTACAATTAAAGATATTACTAAGCTTATTTTAGACATTCCAATGTTTATTGGCTAACTAAACAATGTTAATTAAATGTATTTCCAACTACAAATAAATATTTCGATTTTTACAAAAGGTTCAAGTCACTGACATTACAGTAAATGGTGTACATACATGTGCACATGGTGTACATGGTGTATATTCTTTGGTAGATATCTTTTATTCCATTTATTTAGTTTTCTATTTATTCGATTTAGTCAAACATTAAACGAGAGTTTGTGAGTTCGACTTAAACGCTCTTGAATTCATTTCATTTTAGCCTCTTTTTATTCGATTTATTATGCTACTGAATGTTAGAAATATTGAGTTCAGAACATACATCTAACTCTCTAGTGTTCTTACACAAAACCCACTCAAACTACAACTACAATTCAATTCTCAAAATTATCTTAACTTTACTCATTATTGATTTACCCTTTGGTTGCAAAAATTTTTATAAATTGTGTATAAACTTACATTTATTTGAAAACTCCGATTATAAGTTGAGTTATTTATTTGATTGTGCGGTAAATTTGTAGACTTCATATGCTATAAAACAAGAAAACTCATAAACTTGAATCTGACTTGTATTTAAAACTACTAATAGGTAAAAATCCCTACTAATTAATAGTAAATGTAAATATCGTATTGATAAAGAAGAATTTTATAATCCTCCTACCTAGAAAACTAAGTTTCCTTTTAATAAAAACTCTTCCAACTTTGCTGAAAAAACTGTTGTTTCTACGTCAATGTCTTATTTGAATTAGTGTAATAAAAAAATGTTTAATTTTTAATCCTCAAAAAAAATATATATTTTCCCTTTTAAATAAAGTAATACCAATGACAATAAAAATTTCCATAAATTCCCACAAACTCATTGTAGTAATTATCCGTAAAAGGTAAATATTTGAGAAGAAAATGAAAAGTTCTTACACCTTAAATAACTTACCATTAAGCCGATAGTCGCATACTCTGGGTTTTCAAAACTATGCATAATTCAAATAATTTTACAAATAATATAGTAAAGAAGCCATATTTTTTAAGTTTAATAATAGTTTTAATACGTTCTTGACTGACATTCTCTAGGAGTTCTTTCTATTCTCATAATATAAAATAGAAGTATACCAGTGCAAAATTGTCTATTGTAATAAATAGCTGATAAACCCTTTAATACTCTCTCGAAGGGTATAAGATGGGATAACGCCGCTGATGATGAGTAGCCAGAAATTATCACATAACTTTTCATTATAGGGTTATTATTTTATTTTTTTTTTTATTCTTCCACTTAATATGCATAAAACCACACGCGAGTATTGGGACAGAAATTATAAAAATGTTTAACCATGACCAATTGAAAATGTATCTCTGTCTTTCTGTGTGTGTGAGTTTTATTCTTTTGTCTACCTGACCATGATATGGATTATGGCAGGTTCATGCCACACAAAACACTTTAAAAAGGAGTTTACTTCTTTTTCTTTTTGGGTGTTTTTTTTCCTTTTTGGGACCGCACACAAACACAACCAAAGAACAAAAAAAGAAGAAACAAAAAAACCAACAACTGCTAGCCCCTTGATAGATGGGTAACATATTGCCTTTTATCACCTGAGGAATGAAAATGTTCAACAATTTGTAAGCAGTTATCCTTCACTCTCTATCTAATAACGAAGGAAGAAGGGGTAGTAGGGAATGACGAGAGAATGAGCTAAAGAGCAACAATTCAAACAATTAAGATTTAGATACACACGCACGAGTTGTTGTTGAAAGGTCGCATTCCTTTTTATTTTAAGAGTTTTTGGGGTTTTCGGGTTCTTTTGCTTTCTTCTTCTGTGTTGGTCGACCGAAACCGGTTAAGGCAAATAAATAAAATTAAAATATATAAACTCGTGCATATTTAATAATGAAGAAGAAAAAGCAAAAAAGGTCATTTGCCCATATACAAATTTGACTAATTGCCTTGAGATCTTTGACTGTCTGCTGAATTTGCATGTCACTTTTCGTTTGGGTTTTCTACCTTTTTATTTTGGTCAGTCTCGGAGAATTCTCACTCCCATAGACAACAAGATTCAAATGCAGACGGCCAACAAGAAAACTGCATTAAATGGACGGCAAAAATCAATGTAAAATGGTAATTCTTGTTGGTGGTTTTGTTGTTGTTTTCAGTTTTGACCACAAGAATTTCCAATACCCTGCACTTAAGGTACATTTCTTTTGTCAATGAAAACAAACTATTTTAAAACTTTTACAACTGACTTTCAATATTTATTTGTGTTTACCTAATTTTTTAAGACAAATAAAAGGCGAAATATCTATTATTCTTTACAATTCAATTCATTTCAAATAGGGTATTTCCCGAACGGCTCTTTAAATTTCTTTATTATTCTTATTCGTGTGAGGTAATTAAGCAGATACAACAATTTTCTAATATACCGCCCAGGAAAACGAAATGGTGAACAAAAGGGGAAAAAAATTATTGATTTATTTTAAAATTAGTTGTGAGGCCTTTCGAAGAATGTGTTGCGAGTGATTAACTAGATGTGTTTTGATTACAGCCTGGGAAAATAAACATCGACAATGACTCATTTTATAGTTTGATGGCTACTTCTTATGAACTTTTCAGTTTATGCAACTTCAGGTACAAAGGTTCCTAAGGTACAAAGGTACCTAGTATGTATGTATGTATGTTAAGAAACTCAAAACGAACGCTTCAAACATTAAGTTGTTAATTCGGATATAGTTAGATTATGGTAATAGAAATTATTGAAAGGAAACATTGGTTAAAAAGTGTTAAAACCATTTCCAAATGTCTGAACCCATGGATAAGAAGAAAACAAAAATCCACACAAATTGTAAACACAATTGATAGACATGAAACCCAAATGTTAGACCCTTACCACTTTGAATTTCATTAAATCTCTACTGCTTGCCCCCAATTCGCAATGGCATAAAATCTACAACAAAATTTTCTTGTCTGTCTTGTATTGGTAGGTATATTAAATATTCATAAGCTCAAGTGTTGACATTTTCTTTTTTGGCTAAGGCAATCAAAATCACCACCCACATAAAAATCAACAGCCACAGCACCAAGAGCAGCAACAACAACAACAATAACACGCATTAATATCTTGCATTAGGCCAGCACAAATTTTTATGGGAAAAAAAGTCGAAAAACTATGTATGTATATACTTACCTCCATTCCCCTACCACCACCACCAACCACCACATAGAGACCATTAGACAAGAGCTAATCTTTTTGTATGACCAGAAAGGTTTCCTCCCCCTCTTTGACTTTGTCTTTGGCTTTACTGCTCTCGTGTATTGTTCACATATTTATGATCACTCAATTATTTTGGGGGGAAAGAAAGTAGGTAGAGCCTCCTTCATTGTGCATTTCCATTTCCATTTATGGTCCCATATTATTTATTTCACTGACTAAATTGGCATCAATATGCCCGGCACATCGACATAAACATTGTGGCCCAACTAGCCACGCCCACTATGACGATGTGAGTTTTTGCATTTCGTTTTTTTTCTCTACATACCCTACATAACAGTAAAAGGGAGGGTATATTAGTGAAAAGTATAAAGATTAAAGGATCACAACTAATTGCAACAATTTTAATTTGTTAGATAAGTTTGCTTAGAAAATTTTTTGCGTTTTTATGCCTATTGCAGGGTATCCTGAAGTGGTGGCTCCTCTCAATAATTTGAAGACTGGCTTTGTTTTTGCAGTTGGCGACCTCGTGCTAGGCATTAATGTTAATAATTTATATGGGAAATGTATGGCAATGTTCTCGTAAATAGTTAAAAATTATATTTGATTACAGCGGGCAAGAGAGAGACGAACTCTGTGAGGGAGTTTGAGGTTTGGGGACAGATTGAAATTGATTTTTCTTTCGTTGCGGCGTTGAGAGAAATTGAGATGAATTGTTTAGTAGGCAATTTGTATAAGTGTTGAGATTCCTGTGAGAAAAACCAGCCCATCGTGAGCCTAGAATGCAAGTTAAAAATGTTTCTTATGTGCGTAAAAGGAAGATTGTTACGAGCCTTTTTATGTGACTGTTGATATGGAAGTACAAACAACATTTGGGGATTCTTGGGTCAGAATTCGAAATGTGGCAATGTTTGAACGAAATGAGCGAAAAGAAAAACTGAAATGTGTTAGCTAATAGCTAATCATTTGGGGTCGACAACGTACTTACAGCTACTATTGACTAGGGTCATCATTACGAACTCATTTATATAAATTTTAGGCTTAAATTGACTTTTATCAGTTTGTCGAAACAATTTTTGATAAACTAAACCTTTTTTATTTCTAAAGTGAGTCTAGAAGTCTCCATTTTTGTCTCAAAGCGTTCTTCACATTTCCAAATACTTGAGCATAAACCATAGAATTGGTCTCATTTCGAGTGTCTTTAAGTTTATCTCACTCCTGACTCTTTTGTGATGGGTACTTCTGGAGTGAGCGACACAACAAAACAATCAACAGCAACAAACATTGAGTCGAGGACAAATTTTACACCCTAAAAGTGCGGTAATTGATGTCAAAATGTCAATTACCTAAAATGTTCTTAAAAACACTTGCAGCAACAGCAGCTGGCAAAAGGTACTCAAGTACCCAGAAGGCAGGGTAAGCAGGACTTTAGTTTAAGCCCTTTACAGCGTTGAATGCAAAATCAATAGACCAACAATGTTTAATTGGCTTTTGTGCGGGGCAGGGAAAAAAACTACAAGAAAAAAAAAAAAAACGAAAAGTCGAATAGAATTTCGCCTTAAATTTGCATAACTTAAGTAAAAGATGAAAAACGACTGAGACACAAAGCCTAAATTGCAATTCAAGCCAATGAATGAAAAACAGAACGAATAAGAAAATACTAAGGAAAAATTCCAGAAAATAATAAAGCAGAGATAGAAAATTTCCTTAGACTGAGTTTGGCCAATGGTCTTTCAATTTCATTTCAGTGAATTCATTAGACGTAATTACGCAATCACAAAAGGATCCACAGTACCAAAATCAAGCCAAGGAGCTCTATTCGCTTTGTTGAATGCTGAAAAAGCAACTCAATCGGAGACCCATAGAAATCAGAATATTTAATTGATTAGGAAATGAGTTGAGGCGAAATTTTATAAAAGGGACAATGATGAGAAGAGAGAGAAGATGAACAAAAATTTCTAATATTTTTCAAGAAAAACTTCTTAAAAAATAAAGAAAAAGTGCATCCCAACGGCCTTTAAGAAGAAACTTGCTTCATCTCGTATTGTTCTTATATTTTGTTGTATCTTGGCATTCCTTTTGGGCGTCGAACTGGCGCCTTTTGTGCTTTTGGGGGCAACTTTCTTAACTGTCAGTGGGAACTCAATGGCTCAGCAGACAGCCAGACTGTCAGGCTGCCAAAATCGGGCCAAAAACTGCATACACACAAATATATTGAAATTGTTACAAAGGAAATGTCATTGAATTTTTACACCAAGCCCTTACACAAACAAGATATGTATAATAAAATCGAGCAACGAATTTCAATTCAGCCTTTTGCAACTCGCTTGTTTCACTCGGTTGCAAACATTTTCAAGTCATTTTAGTAATGGAATGACTTTTGAATATTTGAAGAGCTCTTTCGCTGCATCAAAAAAAACTCACACAAAAAAAAAAAAAAAAAGAAGGAAAAAGAAGAAAAGAATAACTTTCCTCTCTACACATGCTGTAGCACATTGCGAAATCCTCAACGGAATCTCCTGGCAACTTCATGGAGTTTCCTTTGAAATTTTCATGAACTTTGTCAGCGATGCCTGCTGTTCTATTGCTTCTATTTGTTTGATCCTTTCGTTAGCTTGTCTTAATTCTGTTCCCTTTATTTTTTCTTTTTTTTTTTGCGAAAAATGTACAAATAAAAAGAAAAATCTCTCTTCCTTGAGCTGCTGCAAAACATTCAGTATTTTGGCATTAAACTATCTATCTTCCTATCGACAGAAATACATCTGTCTATTTCACTTATTAAGTCTTTATCAATTACTTAAATATAATGTGAAGTCAAATTAATATTTGCCTTTGCATATTTTAGAATCCTTAAATATTTTAAGAGTTAAGATTAGTTTTAAATGAGAAAGTCGAAATTAAATAATTTTGTTTTTTTTACTACTATAATTTTATTTTATTTTATATTTACCAATTATGAGTACAGAAAACGTATCTACGTGAAAAAATTCTTGTATATTATTGTATTATTTTATTAACGTTTTAATAAAAGAAAAGATTTTTAAAGTAAATCAATTCAAGAGACATTTTTTAAAATGATTTTATTATTATTATTCTTTAATTTACTGATTGTATTTTTTAGTAAGATACGGGATAATTTCACCAAATTATCTCAAAGGTAATATAAAAGATTGATGATCAAAAAAACAAAATCTCTACTAATAAGAAATAATTTTTTAATTGCCGAAATCCGATTTAAAGCCACAACAAATTCGTAACAAAGAACTTTTCTTTTTGTTTTTGTCATTTCTATCTGTAATCCGAGACCAATCAAATATTTTACATTTTCATCTCATATTACTGAAACGTTTGGATTTAATATTAAATTGCAACATTTTGCCACATAACTCGGCCAATAAAATCAACAATCAACAGTCAACAGAGGTCAAAAAAAAGCAGCAAAAATAATATTATATAAATAAAATTCGCATCATATTTTTATAACCACGTAAACATAAAGATTCCTATCGCCACTCCGAACACACATAGAGAGCGGAAGGGAAAGGAATGGAAAGAAATGAAGACGGGGGACATCCTGGCCAGGATGAATTCGGCTTTCGCTTTGGCCTTGTTGCTGCCTGCGCCGCTTGTTTGCTGTAATCTTCGTTTTGGTTTCTTTTTTTGCCCAGCTACGTTTTCATTCTATTTTTTTTTTTTTTTTTTTTTTTGGTTTCGTTTCGTTATGTGACCAATAAAGTAGGCGGCGGCACACTTGGACGTCGGCCCTGCAGGCAATGCACAAATAAGCAACAACGCTGAGGACATTGGACGCGTTGTGGGCGTGGCCATTGGCCAGGCGTACAAAATTGCCACGTAAACCCCGACATAAGCCAAATGTGCAATAAAAGGATTTGTGTGAGAAATTGCATGAGCACGCATTTTAAATCCACATTAAGTATGTATGACCATAGTGGGACTAGGATCAAGGGAAGACAGGGAAGAAGCTTCACACACACAAAAAAAAAGAAACAAAAAAATAAATAAACATAGAAAATAAATATGTAATGAAAACCAAAAAAGAAGAGCAAAAGGGGAAAATAAAAGAAATAAATATGTAGCCAAGGGGGCAAGGAAGCATTACAAATTGTTGAGCTCTGCATGGGCGAGGTGATTGGGAAATGATTTGTGTATGTAAGGGGTTTGTGGTATGTACTTAAAGGGGGGATGAAACAAAATGATGCTTTACTGCTAGAATCAGTTTGAAATATTATAAATGTCTATAATGTATATACAAAGAAAACTAAACTCTTATCCTAAAGAAGCTTCAAAAAAATATCTTTATTAGTAATATTTCCAAACAAAATCTTTCTTAGTTTATGTATGCCTTTTTAAACTCGTGAAATGGGCTTTAAAATATTTGTTTTTTTTTTTAACGAAAATTTGAAAACGGAAAACCAATTATACTAATTGTTTCTTACCTTTTTAAATGGTTAAAAACGTTAGGGTCGGTCTCTCAAATATATAACTTCAAAATAATCCAGCAGTTAATTGTATGCGTGCTATAAGCTAAGAACCGACAAAACATAATAAATTTTTTATATTATTAATAATGTAAATTATTACAATTAGATTTACTTTAGGAAGTCAAAGATGAAATAAAATTAAATACTTTAGAAATTATTAGGCTTTCAATAATATTTATTTGTATAACAATAGAATATTCAAACAAGTTTTAATAAATACTTATTTGGACTCCCATAAAGATTAAATAGTTTTTGTAAAATCGTCAGCTCAAAATTAAATGAAATGAGGACGAGCACTTGAAACTTTTTGGTCCGTTGTTGCAGTTATCCTTGTAGCTGGGCTATAAACAAACATAAACCTTCTCTTGAAGGGCCTCACTTGAATGGAGAAAGGAAGAGGAAGATACATAGATACAATGGGGATTCCCACATGTGTACTTTTTTTGTTTTTCTTTTACTGTGGAAAAGTTTTCTAGTTGTGATAAAAGTTTTTCCCTTTGTTGCATTTGTTTTAACTTTTTTTGCGTTTTGTTGATATTTCGTATGTGGTGAAAGGGAAGTTGAAAAGATTTTTCAATTGCTTCCATATAATTTGTAAAGCAATTTAAAATTTTCAATTATTTAAAAGCCAATAAGTTAAAGAAAACAAACTAAAAGTAGACAGCCAAACGGAAAAAGAAACAAATTACATGTATGTATGTATATTGTGAGCTTAACCCAATGATCCCTCAATCAATTTATTAACATTAAACAAACTGGCCCCGCCTTCCATCATCATCATCATAACTGAGAGCTCACAGACTGGCAGAGGTTTAAAGGCGTCAACGTGAATGAAACCTTAAAAGAAGAACTTGATTTATCTTCAGTCAACGTACCAACGAACCTCTTTGACCTCACACGAAGACTGACTTACCTTTTGTGTATTTATACTTATGTATGTATACATACATATATTGCATATGGAACTGTATTGGCAATTGTAGAGTGGAGTGAATGCTGATTTTCTGTATGTCCAGTTCAGATAAGTTAAGGTAGGTAATGATAGCCGATGGCCATTTCATCATGGGCGTAGCCACACCACTTAAAGAAAGGGTTAACTAGGTGCTTTGCTTGCCTTGCCTTGGGGATTGTAAAAAAAAAAAAACAAATAAGTAAAGAACACAGTGTTGACTAGCTAAAAAAAAACAAAAGATCTGGTTAGGCAACTGAGATCTGTCTAAACAAACTTCGTTTTTTTAACGATAGACAGTTTTTTTTTTCATTCATTCTAAGTCAAAAAAAAATGAGATTACTTTGGATAGCTTTAGGTACATCAAACTACATAATATATTCTATTTTCTATGCATTTTTCTATAACTAATACAAAAAATTATACGAAGCTAATGGAAAATAAAAGTTGCACTATTTATATAATAAGCGTTGATCACCCATTTTGAGATATAAAACTCTTTGAAAGTATATTGCTTGAGGGTGACAAAGCCCAAAAAACTTGCTGGCACATACATAAATTAAGGTAAAGTTTCCGCTCTTGCCAGCTAGCAATCATTCATTACGTCAATCAAACTGGCACTCAGTTTTGCCTTCGCCCCTGAATTCTTCTTTTCAACCCTTTTGGCTTCGTTTCGTTTCGCTTCAACTGCAGTCGCATTTCAATTTAAATTAAAAACTTTATCTTAACTTTAAATACAGCTTACAATAGAAGCAAGGGAAACTCTCCTCTAGGATCTGCGTGCTGCACTTAGCATCGCTTCAGAGCTCAGTTAAAATCCAACGCTTGGTTGGCCAGCGAAGAAGGCGTAAGTAAGTCGATTCGAACTTTTTATTTTCCTCCTCTCATATGGGAAAGCGTGTATGTATGTAAGTGTGTAGTTCGATGGATGGAACTGCAGTTAATGCCTGTTAAACTTCATGCATTTACCTAAAACTAAATCGAAAAAAAAAAAAAACAAATAAAAAAATCCAAATTTAAAACAATTTGCCTGACCACAAAAACTGCAGCAAATTCACTCTGATTTCATTAACAAACGAAATACAAAAATAAAACACAAGAGATACAAAAAATTCCAGACACGTTTTTTGTGTCAAGCACAGCAAAAAGAGAAATACACAAAAAAAAACAAAATAAAACTAAATTGGCAATTTGACTAGTTGACTGGTTGACTTTTCAGAAGGTTTTTGTTTTGTTCTCGTTTCGAGTATGGCCTGTTTGCAAAAGACTTAAAAATCGATAGAATTTCAGACTCGGGATATGGCTTGGTTATCACACAATTTTCATAAACTAATTTATTTAATGTGCATATAGACATATGAGTCAGATGAACATTTGAACATATAATAAAGTGGAATTTCCTTTATTCTCGTTGTAATATAATCGGAGCTCATATAATCAATTCGCTTTGAATCTTATCTTATTCTTAACTTAAGTATTTTAATTTAAGTAACATCTATTTGTTTAGATTGTTCAAAATGTTAAGGTTAAATGAATAATTGTTTAATAAATAATTGATTATTTCTATTCTATAAATTTGGGAATCACATTGACTTAGAACATAGGACATATAATAATGGAATAATCAGACTTGAATCCAACATTTTTAGAAGTTATATTTTTTTTGTCTTACTGCTAGTAATTGTAAGAAAGCTAAATATAATTTTGCATCATTTTGCTGAAATCGCAATATAATTTATCATAAGTATCTCTTAATTTATAGGTAAACATTTTCATAAAGTAATGTTAAAGAACTAGACAAAAACCCAAATCACGATAAATATTTTAAGATTTTGTTACCACTTAAAATTGCTTCCTTGGAAAATATCATATAAATTTTAGTATATAAAATAGATCAAAATTTTAAAACTTCATCTATTTTGGGTCACTATGAATTTTGGAGAATCTGCCTTGTTGTGTTTCAACAACCTGTAAAATGCCGCACCTGTGTGTCCTTCAGCAACAGTAAAATAAAAGAATAAAATAAGAGAGAGATAGAGAGATAGGGGAAAAAAAGTTGGAAAATAATATAAACTTAGCCAGCTTCGTCTGCTGTCCAATAAGTGTCAATTACAATCAATTTGGACTGAAGCTTTTGAGTCTGTGTCTTGCCCTTTTGTTACCTGTCGTCGTAGTCGGTGCTCGGTTCTGCTTGTCCCATGCTGCGTATGCGCAATTTTTCCCTTTGTTAACGCTGCGAAAATGCGGTTTTAAAGTCACTGGCAGACCGTAAAGCGGAGTTGGCTTGTAATAAATGCTGATTGACAGTTGAAATTAAATTCACAGCCAAATGCTGAAATCTTCTTTTCTTCTTCTGTTTGTTAACCAAAAGACAGAGAAAGAAAATGAAAATGAACGAATGAGACAAGCTTGGATGCCAAGAAGGCGAGACAAAGAGAAAGACAAACTCATAGCATACTTTACAGATCAAACAAAGAGCATTGAGGGGAAACTTTAAGCATTTTGCCTTTTTTGTTTTATGCATAGACCAGCAATTCCAGGCAATATGATTGATTGATGATTAGCTATGAGGGTCTACCCTCACCCCTCGCCACAATCTGCACCCTGCCTATTGCACAACTTGTTCGCGTTCGCTTTGCTCCAGTTTAAAACAACAACTGGGAAACTCAAATAGAAAGGCGTCTCTCCCCCAATTCGCTCTCTTCAACATCTACTTCTCCATCGGCTTCTGCTCCTGCTGTGCTGCCTGGCATTATGGCAAATCAATCATTTTCATCTTCAACTGCACATTGTGCTTAACAATTCCTTTGCAAACACAGAAACACACACACACACACACACACACCGAGTGAGAGAACGTTTGTTTGAGCTTGCAAATCAATCTTCACTCAACGCCGCAACCAACTAGCAAAAACAAGAAGAGAAAAAGAAAATTTCAATCAAAAATCTGATAATACGTATTGTTGACAAATTGTTTGGCATTAACTTTCCACGAGTTGGTCGATTGATGATGGAGGACTATCGTTCGATGGTGCAGGGCTCGGGACGGGATGTATGCATGTAAATGTATGTATCATTTATTTGGTCTCTGGCTACTGGTTGCATAAATTATGCGCTTGATGAAACTATGATTGAAATGTGCCGCATAAATAAGTAAGTAAGCAAGCGAACGGTAAAGGAGAGATGAGTTGGCAACTTTGTTGAGATAATTTGTGTTTAACAAGTTGCCATAGCTGTTGGGGAGAAAGGCTGCGGTGGCACATTATAATATGGTTATATACATTTACATACAATACATGTAAAATTTACTCACACATGTATGTATTCTCAAAACTAATTACTTATTCTTCACCTTTTATTTATTATATAAAAGTATTTTTACGCAAGTTTTGCCTCAAAGTTTGATTTAAAAGTCTCTAAATAAAAGGTAATAAAGTAAAAATACATCTTTAACTATATGGAACGTATGCCGATTGAATCTTAATTAAGACCTTTATGAAAAACCCACTGAGGTCCTAGCTTATAACATCGTCAAGCATTAAGTTGAAGTTTTAAAATTTGAGTAGCATGCATAATCTAACGATCGGGAGATAAAAAAAAAAAACAGAAGCAAATCATTAATTAGGATTTTAGATTAGACCTGAATTAAATATTACGCAAAAAAATATTGATACTTTACTAAGAAATTCGCACTAATCAGAGTTGATTGAGCTAAATATGAATACGCGGAAGTTGGTCTTGAATGAAACTGAATTGAATGAAACCATGAGCATTTATATAGATTAGTAGCGAATTACCTTAACATAAAAGCGAAACATTATCCTTATTAAAAAGCGGGTCTAGAAGATGCAACCTTTTGAGAAAAAAGAAATTTATGAAACCTATGTAGTTTTGTTCTGAACTTAATTGACACATAATTGTTTTTTCAATATTCCCTTAACATGACTCAATTCAGCCAACTCTCCATTAAGCAATTAAGAAACAACAAAAATAACACAACCACAGGCAGTGAGTGACTCAAAACAAAAAAAAAAATCCAAGTGTCAGGATAATAAAAACAATTATTGAAAAATCAAAAACAAAAAATGTTGGAAAGAAACAAAGAAAAATGTACTCAACTCAATTGATTTCATAACAATTAACATTTATTTCTGTATTATGTGTATTGGACACATGTAAATGTGTTTCTGAGTATGTGTGTGTGTGTGTGTGTGTGTGTGTGTGTATGTGTGTGTGTGAAAAAGTCCTGGGCATGTTTATTATTGCTTTTGACATGTCAAATTGACAGTTGCAGGGAACCCGCCAGACATTGTCACATTCCCTTCTGGCCATCGTCTCTTAGCATTATGCTGAAACCGGAAAACAATTTTTAAGTGCCTGGTGGGTGAGATTGGTTCGGCTTTCGATTCGGTTCAAAATGAAGCTAGTCCCAAGCGTAATCAATTACAATGCTTTTGTGCATGTGAGTGAAGTGGGGAAAGGAATGGCAGGAAAGGTCATTCGTATAGAGTGTGACGGAATATTTGACATTAATGGCTTTATAATTGTATGCGAAAGACCATCAGAATAAGGATTGCATCTACTTGACAAGTCGCTGAATCATATTCAATTCTGTTGCTTTGAATTTTTAACAGATCTTATCAAAATTTCATATTTATAATTTAAATTAAAAGAGCAAGCAAAATAAAACTTATCTAAAATGTATTTACACCGAAAGTAACTGCTGACTGTGTGCAGACATATTGCAAAGTATTAATTTCATGAGCTTATTTCGTTTATTCACAGCGAAAACCCAGAGGCATAGGTATTCAAAGAAAATTCATGAGGGGGTCACGCAAAGCAAAAAAAAATTAGAAACGAAGGAAATGTTAACCTTTGTTTTTGTGTTAAATATTTATATTTGGGGTCAAAGCATTTTAAGATGTATTAATCCAAGTTTATAGTTAAGTCATTATGAATTATCTTGATTTAGCTTTCTAAAATGTAGCTGTATATGACATTTTACCCCATGGATGATTGGTTCTTTGATTAAAAAAATCTATCTGTTTTGGAATCGATAGTATTAGCATCACTTTTCCAGTCAAAATTACAATATTGTTCCATAATAATATATCTTTTTGCAAATCAATAACAATTGTTTGACTTTAAAGGACGCTTCAGTCCGTCGTTGCTCTAGTAAACCAAATATTAAATTACAACGAGTTTAATATAGTATAAACTGAATTATCGCAAAATTTTGTTCCTTCAAAGCAATCATAGGATTATCTATTTTTTGTACACTTTGAGATCTTACAATTTTAACTTTAAAATATTTTATTCAAATCATTTTCTGAGTCGAACCCCTTTTACAATTTGGTTACGCCACTGACCAAATATACCTTGTGGAATAGAAGAGGCAAGCTGTTCATGTACCCTTAGAATGTTTTCAATTGCTAATTAATTCATATGCATGGTGTCAAAAAGTTTGCCTGTAATTAAAGGTGAATATGTATGGGTATGTGTGTGTGTGTTTATATGAGAATTTAAATGTATATGTATGGGTGTATGTGCGTGTCAACCCACAAAATCTAATTTGCACATTTTCGCACTTAATTCATAGAAGCGAAAGGAGCGGAAAGAGTTAAGGCAGCAGCTGACAGCAGCATTGACAAGTCGCTGTCACATGCGGCGTATGCGTTACGTCAACAAAAACCGCACAAAATGGCGGCTAATATCATTTCATTTATTCAGTTGTCTGTGTGTGTGCCTGTGTAAGGATGTACAGGCATTAATTTCCTCTTTTGCCGGGACGCTTCCAAAAAAAACCCAAAAAAAAGAAACCCCTTGCACTTTTAATTCATGCGGTTTCTTAACTTAATTATTGACTTTAATGACACTTTTTGAAGAAAACGAGTTGCCTTGGCCTTAAGAGGCTTAAAAGCAATACATTGGCCCCAGTAAAGTCAAGCGGAAATTTAATTAAAGTGCACGAAGTAAGGTAAACGATAAATAAAAGCTAAAGGAAAGCCAAAATACCTTTCTCTTATGCTCCAACCAAGAAAAATGAAAAACTAGCGACCTCAGACAAATCTTTTAGCCTTCACATATTCTTCATATTCTCATGCTTGAACATACAGAGCGCAGGATTTGCCCCATGCATGTTTTAAAAGAGAGTTATCATAACCTGTAATGAACGCATATTTTATGAGCCGCATCGTTTTACCTAACAGAGCATAAAACAAAACCCAGACAAAAGCCAAACAAGATACACATATTGGCATTAACAAGGTGTTGGCTATTATTTAATGGAAAGTTAAAACGCACCAACCAAAGGCTTGTGGTTTTTGGGCTAATAAGAATATCAGTAACAAAGACCCATTGGCGGTCGACATGTTTGTAGACTAGTTGAAGTCGATTATTTGAATGCGTGTTTATTTTAATTTATTATTTAATAATTACATAGGCCGACATGATTTTTGGTGACGTTAACTTGAGGTTTTCTTAACTAATTAGGGTGCTGTTTCTGACTGCATACTTGATTTTTGTACATCACGTCCAGATTTTGTGAAATCAGGGGATCTGGGGTTGGAAAATAGGCACCCAAAAGTATACTAGAGAAAGTTTAATAAAAAAATCTTCAAGATTTTAGAATATCGTGTGTAAGATAAATTGCTCTTGTTTGCAGACATTACTAATAAACAATTGATAAGATGCATAAGCGTCCTTTTTTAAATTAAAGACAGACAACTCTTGGAATCACTATAGTATACTTTTTTGGTGCAAATCTAAATCATTTTGTAAATTACTATTAAATTTAATCTAAATAGGTTCAAATAATACTATTTTTAGCATATTTTATGTACATATATAATACAATAGAATACTGCGAATGAGGTAAATTTGAATAAGTTCAACACTTCTCGAAAACCTGACGTGATGTGAAAAACTAATTAAAGAGAGAATCAGCGCTTACTATAGGACACCTATAGACACCTTTTTCATGACCTCAAGCAATTGTAAAAAAGCTTTGGGCCTCTCTTGCACAAAAATGCTACAAAAAAGCGGTCATTCACACGACACCAAATGTCCTTAGCTTACAAAAATTGTCAAACTCTGCAAATAAATGGCAAGCTTTATTTATACTTATATTCCCAAATTGGCTTTGTAACGAATATCGAACACGTAGTAGGCAAGCTGGTATCTCCCAGCTCTGGTATGCACGCTTTACTTTTCCTGCTGCTGGCTCGTAGAGTGTGCGTTTCTATTTATACTTAAGACTACAGGATTATTATTAGATTAAATTGCTTTCTAAAAAAAGCCAAAAGAACAACGTAGATCCTCAATACCAAATCGATATAAAGATGAAAAAAATTAACCCAACGAACGTCATAAGAAAAGACAATCTGAACACCATTTTTGGCCTTACCTATACCAAACAAAAAAAAAAAAACAGTATCCGCGACCCGTTTTGTGTGCAGTAGCGGATCTTCGGGGGGGTGAAATAGGGCAAATTTCCCTCAAACCAATTTTTTCCCGATTCAGAAGAGAAGCGAATGTTAATTTACCAAAATGATTGACCATCCTATGGGGCGGCATTCACACATCACGACGTCTTCGGAAGATTCTAAACAAAAAATTAAGGCCTGCCGTTTTGGCCATCCTTATTTATTTTCTATAAAAATGTAAGTGTGCTTTTGTCATGTGTGCTTAAAACATTTTTCACTAAGCATTCCTTCGCCTGCCAGTCCATTATCAATTCGTATGAACTGTATATGGTTAATAGATCCTGTATAAAATTACCAAACGGAATGGAAAAAATGAAAACCACTAAAAATAAAACTACTTACCACACTATTAATTAAAAGCACTAAAATTCTTTCACCTTCAACTTTTCTTCTTCAGCCGTGCAGGTTTAGCCACGCCTTCTACCCAGAAGCCTGACCCACTCGGCCTACTCCAGGAAGTAAACAATCCATTGTTTGGCCCGATACAAGGATCGTAGAAACCACTTGAACCAGAACTCCTATACGGACACAACGCGAACGAAGGGCAGCAAGAACACACATTCTGTAAGCAAAATTTATATTTAAATGTTGATAATTTTTTCAATTGCAAATTTTGACTAACTTGTTTCTCGAAAAAGAAAGAAAAAGGTAAAAAAAAAAAAAAGATTATTAAAAATAAAACTTTTTTAGCTCGCAACAGCCCGAAAGGTTTGAAATGATGATTTAAACTGAATAGAATAGAGTTCAACCTTACCTAGCAAATGAAATGACAGACCATGCTTCAGTCAAAGGCTACTAGATCAACCTTACCTATCAACCATACTCCAGTCAAAGGCTACTAGATCAATTATTTCTTCGATAGATTTGCAAATTTTGTTCAAAAAGAAATTAATGCAAAGTAAGCCTTGACTTTTTTTTTGTCTACAATACCAATTTCAGCATCAGCTTTTCTCATTAGTTGGTGAGCATTCACCTAGTACGGATGTGTTTCGGAATAAAAAAACAAAACAAAATTTCTGTAATGTGTTTAAAAACATAAAAAAAAAAAAAAAAAAAAAAAAAATATCGCAATTCCAATAATGGCTAAGGAGTAAGACTTAAAATTAATTTATCAAACAAGTGCAAAAATCAATTAAAATTCTGTGATTAACAGCTCTTTTTAGATAGTCATTTAAATACTTGCTTGCAGTCGGAGGAAAGTCTACACCAAATTATGCTTCCCCTTAAACGTGACGTTCACGTTCTTACTCATACACAAAATATATATATGTACATATATTAAGGTAAGTTTAGTCCCATGTCAAACATTTGTAATGTGCCATGCATTTTTTTTTTTTTCAGTTTTATTGTAAGTCTTAGCCTCATATTGGAATTGGGATGATAATGACACAACTTGACTACACGATTTACTAAAAAATTATCCTAGTAAGTTTTTTCTCTTATATCAATGAACTATAATGCAATTGATTCTTTTTTGCTTTCTTGCATTTCAGCTCTGGATGATAATTCTGCTGCTACTTAAGAGGCTCTTGGCCAAAATAAATTCGATAATAAATTGCCATTATACATTGCCATACGACAGCCATAATACCTTGCCTGATAAAAATACATTGAATAACACATTGATATAAATACATACACTGTCATTATACACTGCCATTATACATTGCCAGAATTGTTAATTGTTGTTACTAGAATATACGCTGGATGCTATGAATCAAGACTATGAGATTTTTGTCTTTGTAGAGATATATTAAAAACTATTAGAACGATGTGTACCTTAATTTAAAGAGAGCAACTGATAGGTGGCAGGTCGAGGAAGGCCTTAACTTGTCTTTTTGTGCGACAAAAACAATTTAATGTATTTCAAAATAAATTAAAAAATAAATTTCAATTATATGCAAATATAGCAGATATATATAAATTCAAAATCCATGTAGGATTGCAGAGACTATTGGAGTCTAAGAAGTGTGTACATGTGGGACTTATAAAAGATTCCTAATAGCTTTGAAAAATCACATATTTTATTAAAAAACCTATATGATCATAATATAATTCAGGGACGGATGCCGGAACTTGATACTTGCAGGACACGCTTAGTTTCTTACTTATGAATGATGTTTCGCGATAGTCAGATTCGTTCTTTAAATAAAACAAATTTTAAGAGTTCTTATTCAATTTACTGGCTTAGTAGTCGGCAATCGGCTACAAGAATTCGAAGCTATAAGCAAAAATATGCTCCAAAGCTTGACAAAATCCTATTTTGTGGGTTTTAATTTTAAGATAGTAAATTGCTTAAGTCTGTAGACATTTTTTGATTTTTTTTTTTTTGTTGTGGTTTTTAGTCAATTAAAATTCTACTCTGAAATGATTTATTTTATTTATTTAAGAGATAACTTAATAATATAAAATTAAAAGCTAGCTTATTACGTGGCTATGTCAGCAAAGGGCTTGTGTGTTTATGTATAAGTTCTCTTAATAGTACTAAATGTTGTATTTACATATGTATGTATATGTATTATTTAGATTAAATTGGAAGTACTTAAATGTAGTGATATAAATTTGTTGTTTTTAAGTATTTTAGAATGTTTGATGGTGTGGGTTGTGCTAAGCATTTTGGTGTTACATATACTTTAGTAACGATATTAAGCAGTCAAGTTTGCCATGACTAAAAAATTAATCAAATTAAATTTTGTTTAGGACATCAAAGCAATCCATGAACCTGAATTTCTCCTCTATCATTGTAATGATGTGAGCACATATTTCAGACTTCATCAGTTCATTTACGGCTCTCACACAGTACACATGAGTTAAAAGAAAAAAAAAAAAAAAAAAAAAAAAAAAAAAACCAAAAGTGTAAATAGTAGATTGTAGTGATTTAGTTTTTTTAATTATGTTTTAAACGGTAAAAGTGCAATAATTAGTTTATAAGGAATACAGAAACATCAAGATTGCTGCTATTGTGTAAGTATTTTTTATTGATGGGTAAGAAGGTTACTTAAAGTAATGTCTTTTTGTAAGCTCATGTCATGTCACGTCATTGTTGCCGCTGTCCATGATGTTCACACTCACAATAAGTAGTGCTTATCCCAAAATTGCTACTTGGGTAAGTATTTTCTGTTGATGGGTAAGACTGTTAATTATAGTCATTTTTTGTTTAGGAACCTTAGAAAGATGTGCTGCTGCTATCCTTGCTGTACTTGCTGCAGTCGCTGTTCGCCATGCTGCTAGATACCCTGCTGTTACCGCTGCTGTGGACCATGCTACACTCCTTGGAGCTCGTGTTGCTGTTATCCCTGCGGTGTTGCCTGTAGCGGTTGCAATGGATGCTGCTATTGGTACATAGACACATACACATCTCACTAGCTCAACAAAAATCCATTTTAAAATTGAACTTACACGAAAATATACGCTGCTTACACTTAGTTCTCCATCCAATAAATATCGAAGTCACAATCAACCACAAATATTCGATGATTTAGTCTTTTAGGAGAGTGTAACGCATACAAATTTGTCTATATATCCTTGCATTTCATCAATTTTATGCAAAAGTCTAGCTGCTGGCCAAGTGCTTGGCAAAAGATACGCGACTTGGCTTTCAATTTGCCTTTCCTGCTGCTTAGTCAGCAGCTTTTCCTAGTCGGGGATTTTGGTTTGCTTTAGTCGGAATCTCGGCTTTGTGTGTTTGCATTTGTGTTGGCCTTTTTCACTCCCAGACTAATGGTGCATAGCGTTAGGTCATGGTCCTAGTCGTCTGCCCTTTCACCCCCTCTTCATCGTCGTCTGCATTTTTTTCCAATTCAACAGTTAATAAATTCACATACGAGTATCTGTGTGTTTGCAGGCCAAGTAAAGTGGCCAAAAGCTCTTTGGCTTCACTTTTTAACCCATTGCAGAAAGAAAATTCTTTCGTGATAAAATGTTTTGTATATTTGCATAGCGTGCATATTTTTTACAATATTTTGTGGTGCGTTTTTATAGGGTTAATTGCTGAATTTCTTACTCCATTGCTTATACATCTTGACCAAGTTCAATGGAGCAAATACAATTTTTCAGCTTTGAATATTTGAACAGACTTCCTACACTACACACTTTTAAGCAGAGTCAGCATTTTATGTCACTAGCAGACAATGGAACAGACAGGAAGACAAGAGCCTTCCAATACTTACCATCTTAAGCAGCTATTTTAGCATTGCGCATACGCCATGTCGCAACTGTAATTGCAATCTAATTACCAAAAATGTAGACCGAATTCTGTTTTCAAGTGTGTCGGTTAAAGCAAAAGCAAAAGCACCAAAAACAACAACAACAATAATAGTTACAAAAAGCAGTCAGCTGCATTTGGCATTTAGAACGAACGCACAGTGCGCCATTCCTCAAAGAAATCAACCGTTTTGAATTTACGGAAAGATTCTTACGTAACATCATGATAATAAACGCATTGGAAAATATATCTTTATCGTATGGGTCTTTCGTTTTTAAAGTCCTTAAGGACGCAAAAGGAATATCCTTGTTCTTTTAATAAATTTTGGTGGACTGTAATGGTATTATAAGTATTTAATTATTAATACTATTTTTTTTTTTAAATATATCGCATTTAAAATTGCGATTTTTAAATGAGAATCGAAGCAAGGTAAAATGTCTAATTTCAGCGTTTCTCGATGAAAGGCTAGCAGACTATAGACACTGCTATGCGAATGCTTTTGTGCCTAGCAACAACAACAACAGTAAGCCACAAAACAGCAATTTCCCAAAAGCTGCAAAATGATTAAGCCTTTTCCTGTTGACCTACAAATGACTTGAACCTGAATGGATGGTGCAATTTTCTATGTCAGAGTTGGACAATGGATTAGGCAAATGAAGACAGCCTTGGCTTAGGTAAAGCGACCTTGTACTGATAGGATATCATTTGTTTTCAGCCATTTATTTTTGTCCATTTTAATCCCATTTGTGGTTCACTTCTCAATACATAAGCCATGGCTTTGGTCAGGGGATGCACACAAAAATTACCATAATCACATGACCAAGCCAAAAGAAACGAAGAAAAACATCAACATCGAATGAGAATGAACTTATTTTGCATATGACCGAAGAATCTCAATGCTTAATTGCAAACCAAAATACTATAAACATGGTCAATAGCTTGGACAGCTGTCACTTTGGATTTGACTGTCAATTGTTCGTTAGCTCACTAATTCAGGACAAGAACAACAACAACAAAAATGTTCTGCAAAATTTTCATCTTAACCAGAAACCATTAATCTTAATTATTATCATGCCCAAAAATTTTGTATGCAAGTCGTGCGAAAAGTTGTATATACATATATTTCAGTTCTCTTTTGGGCTTTTTTTGTGTTGTTTAAGCCGGTGATGGGTTTCGGTTCACTTTGTTTAGAATGTTCAAGGATTGTCAGCCAAATCAGGTGCAAAACGTGATGTGCTTTCAATAAAGTGCACAATAAAAAGACACCAGAACAAAAAAAAACAAACGAAGCGTAGGAGAAAAAACTTTTAACGACGATACAAGTACGGTAAACGGTAAACAAAATCAAAGACAAACCACAAGGAAATGGTCAGCAGTGAAAATTCCTAAATATATATACATATATATATATATGTACACCAGAGAAACGAACCCGTGCGTGAGCAATTTTTCTAAAGAAGAGCACGTTTTAGGTCCTGGCAATGGTCCTTCTTCTTGATAATGACGATAATAATGATGATAAGAATGCTGATGCTGATGATGGCTATGGCTCAGTTGAGTAATGTTCAAATGTCTCTGGACTAAAGGTAAAGGTAAATGTTAAATATTAACCAAACTCTTAATGCACTTACTTATTTGGGGTTCATTCAAAAGTTTCTTAATGGACATTCGATTGGGGCTTATGTTAACTAATGAAACGCAACGTGCCACATTAGTTCGGCTCGATTGAGGATTTTGATATTTAATGAAGAAACGAGGACTTCATAAGAATTTTTTGTTTTAAGGAATAAGCAAATATTGGTTATGTATGCATTGTATTAAAATTGCCCGTTGAAATGCAGAATTTTCGTATCTATAAATATTCATTACAAAGTTTCCGACTTATTTTTAAATCAGGAAGCTTAGGTTTTATTTATCAAAACCATTGTCAATAATCAATTCAAAACCAAACGGCAGTCACACACAACATTTACACACAACAACATTGTTTTTTAAATCAGGAAGTTTAGGTTTTATTTATCAAAAAAATTGTCAATAATCAATTCAAAACCAAACGGCAGTCACACACAATAATTACACACAACAAAATTGTTTTTTCGTGTTTTTTTTTTGCGAAAGCATAAATTTTATTAATAGTATTGGAAATTCGTCCTGTCTGGCCATAAAATGATTCAAATTTGTCGTAAAACTCTTTTGAATTGCTTTCAGATCTGGAGAAAAGGTAAAAGTGTTTATGATTTCACCAAAAATATATCCCTTTAACACAACTATTTCAGGAGTGTCGAGTTCCTACCAGACTAGTACAAAATTCGCATGTGGTAAAATAGTAAATCAAGGTCCGACCAAATCGGATATTACACCAGAATCATCATATGAAACTTATATACGCAAGTCTCCAGTTAGTATTTGTATCGAACAGAATACATCTCGTCAAAAAGATCCTCAATGTGATAGACTTTTCGAGAACGATCTAGCTGCTTTAAAGCAAACGAGATGCGTTGGATTGCTAAAAGATTATTATTTAAATCATCGTTTCAAACAAACGGCAGAAGCGGAATCTTCCAAAAAACTATCAAAGATGGCGGAAAAACTGAATGCCATAATGTCCCTGAATGTGGCTACAACAGAGCCTAAATTTAATCAAGAAAATAGATTCAATGATAAATATTATTCTGAACGCATTAGCCAATGCATGGACTATAAGCCACAAGCTAATTCCAATGTGAATCGCTGGTTTAAAAAATTGCCGCAATACTTAGAAATTTGCGAAAATAAGGATTCATTGAGTCCCTTGAATCGCCAGGGACGTCCAGAAAAACTTCGAAAATTAGTGGAACTACCAAGGATTACAGCTGAAACACGTAACCGATCAATTTCTTCAATTCCCAATGAGGAAAAGGAAGTTATGCAAAAATGCCAACCTCCGAAAACTTGGCAATTCGGTAAGAGATACAGAGTTTAAGTTGTGTTACAAATTAAACTGTGTAATATCTATTTGTAGGTTCATTAACATTCCCCCGCCTGGATCTTTAGTTTGCCTACTGTCATTACACTGTGATATCAGATCTAGATATGTGTTTGTGTAGCATCATTGTCCACAAAGTTTTCTAAATTCAGCGATTTCCATCATACTTAAAAAGAGTTTCACCGGTCAATTTGTTCAATTCCCAATGAGGAAAAGGAAGTTATGCAGAAATGCAAAACTAAAGAAAACTGGCAATTCGGTAAGAGATACAGAGTTAAAGTTGTGTTACAAATTTAACTGGATAATATCTATTTGTAGGTTCATTAACATTCCCCCGCCTGGATCTTTAATTTGCTTACTGTCGTTACAATGTGATATCCGATTTAGATATGTGTTGTCCATAAAGTTTTCTAAATTCAGCAATTTCCATCTCACTTAAAAAGAGTTTCACCGGTCAATTTGCTCAATTCCCAATGAGGAAAAGGAAGTTATGCAGAAATGCAAAACTCAAGAAAACTGGCAATTCGGTAAGAGATACAGAGTTAAAGTTGTGTTACAAATTTAACTGGATAATATCTATTTGTAGGTTCATTAACATTCCCCCGCCTGGATCTTTAGTTTGCCTACTGTCATTACACTGTGATATCAGATCTAGATATGTGTTTGTGTAGCATCATTGTCCACAAAGTTTTCTAAATTCAGCGATTTCCATCATACTTAAAAAGAGTTTCACCGGTCAATTTGTTCAATTCCCAATGAGGAAAAGGAAGTTATGCAGAAATGCAAAACTAAAGAAAACTGGCAATTCGGTAAGAGATACAGAGTTAAAGTTGTGTTACAAATTTAACTGGATAATATCTATTTGTAGGTTCATTAACATTCCCCCGCCTGGATCTTTAATTTGCTTACTGTCGTTACAATGTGATATCCGATTTAGATATGTGTTGTCCATAAAGTTTTCTAAATTCAGCAATTTCCATCTCACTTAAAAAGAGTTTCACCGGTCAATTTGCTCAATTCCCAATGAGGAAAAGGAAGTTATGCAGAAATGCAAAACTCAAGAAAACTGGCAATTCGGTAAGAGATACAGAGTTAAAGTTGTGTTACAAATTTAACTGGATAATATCTATTTGTAGGTTCATTAACATTCCCCCGCCTGGATCTTTAGTTTGCCTACTGTCATTACATTGTGATATCAGATCTAGATATGTGTTTGTGTAGCATCATTGTCCACAAAGTTTTCTAAATTCAGCAATTTCCATCATACTTAAAAAGAGTTTCACCGGTCAATTTGTTCAATTCCCAATGAGGAAAAGGAAGTTATGCAGAAATGCAAAACTAAAGAAAACTGGCAATTCGGTAAGAGATACAGAGTTAAAGTTGTGTTACAATTTTAACTGGATAATATCTATTTGTAGGTTCATTAACATTCCCCCGCCTGGATCTTTAATTTGCTTACTGTCATTACAATGTGATATCCGATTTAGATATGTGTTTGTGTACCATCATTGTCCACAAAGTTTTCTAAATTCAGCAATTTCCATCTTACTTAAAAAGAGTTTCACCGGTCAATTTGCTCAATTCCCAATGAGGAAAAGGAAGTTATGCAGAAATGCAAAGCTCAAGAAAACTGGCAATTCGGTAAGAGATACAGAGTTAAAGTTGTGTTACAAATTTAACTGGATAATATCTATTTGTAGGTTCATTAACATTCCCCCGCCTGGATCTTTAGTTTGCCTACTGTCATTACATTGTGATATCCGATTTAGATATGTGTTGTCCATAAAATTTTCTAAATTCAGCAATTTCCATCTCACTTAAAAAGAGTTTCACCGGTCAATTTGCTTAATTCCCAATGAGGAAAAGGAAGTTATGCAGAAATGCAAAACTCAAGAAAACTGGCAATTCGGTAAGAGATACAGAGTTAAAGTTGTGTTACAAATTTAACTGGATAATATCTATTTGTAGGTTCATCAACATTCCCCCGCCTGGATCTTTAGTTTGCCTACTGTCATTACATTGTGATATCAGATCTAGATATGTGTTTGTGTAGCATCATTGTCCACAAAGTTTTCTAAATTCAGCAATTTCCATCATACTTAAAAAGAGTTTCACCGGTCAATTTGTTCAATTCCCAATGAGGAAAAGGAAGTTATGCAGAAATGCAAAACTAAAGAAAACTGGCAATTCGGTAAGAGATACAGAGTTAAAGTTGTGTTACAATTTTAACTGGATAATATCTATTTGTGGGTTCATTAACATTCCCCCGCCTGGATCTTTAATTTGCTTACTGTCATTACAATGTGATATCCGATTTAGATATGTGTTTGTGTACCATCATTGTCCACAAAGTTTTCTAAATTCAGCAATTTCCATCTTACTTAAAAAGAGTTTCACCGGTCAATTTGCTCAATTCCCAATGAGGAAAAGGAAGTTATGCAGAAATGCAAAACTAAAGAAAACTGGCAATTCGGTAAGAGATACAGAGTTAAAGTTGTGTTACAAATTTAACTGGATAATATCTATATGTAGGTTCATTAACATTCCCCCGCCTGGATCTTTAGTTTGCCTACTGTCATTACATTGTGATATCAGATCTAGATATGTGTTTGTGTAGCATCATTGTCCACAAAGTTTTCTAAATTCAGCAATTTCCATCATACTTAAAAAGAGTTTCACCGGCCAATTTGCTCAATTCCCAATGAGGAAAAGGAAGTTATGCAGAAATGCAAAACTAAAGAAAACTGGCAATTCGGTAAGAGATACAGAGTTAAAGTTGTGTTACAAATTTAACTAGATAATATCTATTTGTAGGTTCATTAACATCCCCCCGCCTGGATCTTTAATTTGCTTACTGTCATTACAATGTGATATCCGATTTAGATATGTGTTTGTGTACCATCATTGTCCACAAAGTTTTCTAAATTCAGCAATTTCCATCTTACTTAAAAAGAGTTTCACCGGTCAATTTGCTCAATTCCCAATGAGGAAAAGGAAGTTATGCAGAAATGCAAAGCTCAAGAAAACTGGCAATTCGGTAAGAGATACAGAGTTAAAGTTGTGTTACAAATTTAACTGGATAATATCTATTTGTAGGTTCATTAACATTCCCCCGCCTGGATCTTTGGTTTGCCTACTGTCGTTACTATGTGATATCCGATTTATATATGTGTTTGTGTAGCATCATTGTCCACAAAGTTTTCTAAATTCAGCAATAAACGACTATATGTCAATCTTGATTTCCTTCATACGTATAAAGAGTTTCACCAGTCTTTTGGCCTGAATGTAATGCCTCCTTGCCCTTCTTAAGAAACACGGAATTTCATTTCGTATTTATATGGTATGATTAATTCTTTTGCTCCTTTTCAAAGAAGGTCACAAGTGGTTTAGGTTATCATTAAAATTGTATTAAGAAATCCTCAAATTTATTGCACAATGGCCCCCAACTCTCTGTAGCTCATTTCATTCTTTTTTATCTCTACTCACACTCAAGTGGCTGACCATGTGTTTGACATTTGTCATACCATCCACTTCATAATGAAGTCCAAGTAGCGAAACACTACTACGACTACTACTACATTATATATACTCAGCTCAGAACAATGCGAAATTGTGGAGAGCCTGTGAAAGCGAGGCACTCGAAAACTTGAATAATTAAAAATACGATATTGAAGTGCAAACAGTTGGCATAAAAACTGGAACGGAATGGTCTCTACTTTTCGTCGTCGTCGTCATCATCATCCTGCACTTAGCCAAAGATATCCACTTACAAGAATGGAAGGGGACAAGAGTGATGCTGACACTGGAAATGCTGACAAGCTGCCCAAACAATCGACGCAAAAAGAAAACAGGAAAAAAATGAAAAGAAAAAGAAATCCAAAAGGCATGGGAATGAAAAAATGCAGTCTGTGATTCTGTTGTAGGCAAACGTGAACAGGATATGGATGCAGGATAGTATCCACTAGAAGGACATTCCGAATGCTTATGGGTCAACGCCAAAAACAAACTGGCCACGAGTCTGTGTGTGTGTGTGTGTGTGTGTGTGTGTGCATCTGTCTGAGTATGTGTGTGTACTCTTGTGGAAAGGGACAAGTGATGGTAACGTGATTTCCTTTATTCATTTATTTAATCATTTATACCAGGAAAGGATTCTCGTTGTAAAGAAATGGGCAAAGTTTTAGTGAAGTGTCATTGATTAAAATATAGTAACACGTTTGATCCCAAAATTGTACTTTTTACTGTAGTCGAACTTTCGAAATCAATTTTTGTAGACGTCTGGAATCCATGAAGGATCTGATAAAAAAAAAAAACTAATACGATTTCTAACGGCCTTTCTAGCTTTCTTCTTTTCCGATAATAAGTTTATTTCCGCCACTCTCTCTTAATCACGTATTTCAAGGATCACTAAACGAGGATCATTGACTTAAAAAAATGAATGCATTCTTTTGCAGAGCTCCATAAGACAACTGACGAAGCCACCGTGATATTTTTTCCATCTATAAATAATATTTCTAGAATCTATAATATTGAATCTACATATAATCTAGGCAAGTTGCATGATATCCTAGTTAGCAAAGCTCACAAACCTTTCCTTTAGTCTGAAAATATTTAGGCGAACCAGAGAGAAGCTTGAAATTCCTAGAAGTAACTATCATTTGAAAAATGAAAAGAAAGGAGGAGCAGAAGATAACAGGTGAACGACTAGTTATCGACAAAGATGAATTGGTAAACAATAATTACCAAATATAAAAATTTGTTCTTTCGTTATTTCAACAGAAAAATACATAAAATTGCAAAGTAAAAATTAACTCTTAGAATATAGGGAAATGTGTCATGGCACAACTAATTGGGCAAATGAAACAAGGTAAAAACTTCACTGCAACACTTCAAAACAATCTGCCTTGGCTATTACGAAGAAAACTTTCATTGATGGGATGGTTTGATTAACAGTTTGAAAAAGTTTTCAAGTTTTACTGTTTGAATAAAAGCCCGTATAATAATATATTAATTAAATTGATGAGAACTATTTTCATGTTCATCTTTCATGCTATCAGCTAGCATCTAGGCTTGCCTCATCTCTAGGTCTTGAACTGTCATTTAAACGGAGTCCTTCCATTGTCAACGCTGTTGGCCAGCTTTGTTTTGCTCTCTTCACCACTGTATTTGCTATTTTGCTGTTTTTCTCTTACTGTTACTGTTTTATTTATTGTTTGCGCTCATTTGAGTCAATTACGCCAAACGGAGATTGTTAATTGTTTTGCTTTCTGCCCGCCCGCTCAAGTCCAAGGCAAACACAACTCAAGTCAAGTCACATCCTCCTCTTTCCTGTGTGTCTATCTCTCTGGCTTTCACTCACTATGTGTGTTTGTGTGTGTGTGTCTGTGTGTGTGTGTGTGTATTTGTCTGTGTGGTTTGAGGATGAGGCTGGTTGAGTTTTCCATTCCATTTTGTTTCATATTATTTATACATCCCCTCATCTCGTCTCTCTCTGTCTTATTGTCTACTTGTCTTGCTCTTTTGTTTTTCACTGTTGCTACTGCTGCTGTTGCTTGTCGTTTTTGGCCTTTGTTTGTTTGCTTTTGGCCAATAAACGGGCCATCTCGGGGGCCGCGCTAAATGGCGCGTTTAACATTCGGTTGTCATCTCCCCTAGCTTTCAGTCACAGACTCTCAACTGACTTACTCTTAGTATCTATGAAGTCTTTTTTCCTTTTTTTTTTTTTTTGGTTGGTTGTTCATCGTTGCTCTTGACTTGTTGTCGTGTCTCTTGCGTAAACTTTAATTGACTGTCAGTTCATTGAGGTAAGTTTTAATTAATTTTTGGACCATACTTGGCTCTGGATATGTGTCTGACATGGCTTGGGTTTCACTTCCCCTAGAGGAACTATATCCATTCGTATGTATGTATTTAGTTAACTAAGTGGTACGCTAAGCATGACACTCAAATGTCCAGCTAATTGTTTGTTCAACATTTTGCCCATTTTTCCCATTTCCGAGTGGCAAATCAATATTTTTTCTTTTATTTTATGTTTTTCCGATTTCATTTGTTTTTCACACACTCACAAGTTCAAGTTTTATTATCATTTGGAACTTTTACATCAACAAGTTCTTAACGCAAATTATTTATGTTCATTTTTATGGTACTTGCAAAAAGTCGAAAGTGAAAATGAAGATATCCTACAAAGTAATATATGTACAATGAATATGATGTAAGTCCATAATGATATATAAATTTAATGTGTTCATTTCTTTCTTGAATAATGAATAATAAGTGAATATAACTGAGATAAATTTCACTCCAGTTTGTGCTTTAAATTGTCAAAATATGCAATAGCAAATAGAAACTGATTAGAACAAATCCAAATGGCTGATTTATGTAAGTAATCAGTCCAATAGAAGTACAAGTAACACTATATCTCTTGTTTGATAAGTTCATTGTTTTAATTACATGATGCTAGCCCATACAGAGTCATTCAGAGATCTGAAATGACATTAGCATACTACCGAATGGAAGAAGAAAGTTGAAAACCAAATATGCCATACCAAATATATTCAACTATCATTTTGAAAAGCCTTCAAGTGGGCTGACATTACCAGTTGAATGGCATATTGAAAATTGTATGAATGGCGGATTGGGTGAAAGGGTGGAGAATGCAGAGAATGGTAAATGACAGAACGGCTGCCAGCCAGGATTCAACTCCATTGCGCCATCTTTGCCAGAGCAAATTCATCATCAACGTCATTTGCAAATTTCGTGGCGACGGCAACAGCAATATCTGGAGAAATTTTTTAAGAGTAACTGCAAGGCAAAGGCAAGACAAGTCGGCAGACAGCTATAGCTTCACAGTTACTTTTAGTGCCAGCCGTATGGCCGCATGTCCTGCATAAGTGTCGGAGTGCTTGCCGCAAATAAATTTGATTTGCATGTGCAAATGAACGTGGAATTGAATTTTCTTATGCATGAAATGTGCGCATAATTGGTCTTTGGCTCCTCAACACTCATTCCCCCGTTTCCTCCCTCGCCCCACCATTCCATTCACACATACACACAGAGACACAACCACACATTCATACACACACAAGAGGAGCACAGGAGCAACAACAACAAACAAAAGCACTCTGAAGGACTCACAGAAGCATCAGGCAACCATCAGATGTGCAGCCTTTCACGCCTAGACAAGTGCCCCACTTTACTCATGGCGGCAAATGCTTTTCGTAATTGCTTATGTATAAATTGAAATGCACAATTTATTTAACAATTCTTTAAGAATGATTATATTTTAACTTATGGACAATTTAAGAACAAAGAAAACCCTACATATAATTGCAAAAACTAAAAAAATATTTTATATACATTTTATTGGAATCAAAAAATTTTCAATAACAAATTAATCCAAAAATTGCCTGCTAAATAGGTAGAGCAAGATTAATAGTTATATTAATTTTAGAGGATTAGGTCATAAAACGTCAACCACTTCGACATCGCCGATATGCGTTGCACACTTCTGACCAAAATTAATATACCCTTTTTGCAAGGGTATAAAAATATTTCAGAGTTAGTGTAAAGAGTGTAAAGAGCCACAAAACAACAAATATTTTGGTTATTCTATATAAAAGTAACATATTGGTAACTACTTTAGTACAATTATTTCTACTAACCATTTGATAGGAATATATATGTAGAATTTGCATTAAAGACATATGAATCTCATGTTAATGACAACTAATTGATTCGCCAATCAACTCACGAAATTTTCAAGGTTTAAAACGTATTTTCAAACTGACTCAAGCCGTTGGAAATTTTCGCTTCATTTGCTAGTCAATAGCGTTCTATTTGCCTGTCCTATGGGTAGGCTCCACTTTAAAATCATTAAAAAACATTTTGTGGTGGGCATCAACATTGCTTTCTGGTCTCTCAGCTTCGCCTCTTGCCAAACTTCTGTTAAAACGCGTTGGGCCAGGAGCAGCGGGCAGCTAAGTTATCATTAGCATTTCACTACGGGAGAGTCCTGTGTGGGTTTTGCCAGTGGCTTAGCTAAATGTGTCGCAAGGATTTTGCCTCCCTCGCACTTTAGTGTCACGCGAGTTTCCGCCCGCAAGGCTAATGTGATTTTTATTGGATTTATAAACTTAAGTGTCAACTTCCGGACTTGCTGGCAGCGCATTTGCATTTCCCTCACTTCCTTTCATCAGCGTTTTTCTTCTGCTCGTTTTTCCTTTCCTTGTGCTCCAAGTTGGAAAATTTAAACATTATTCGAAGCATAAATATACCCACTTTTCCTCAATTGTTCCAATTGAAAATGCATTGTTCAACGTTACGTGGCTACACACTTTTACATTTCAATTTCAGTTTGGATTTCTTGGTTCGGTTTGCGTTGAAAGTTTTCGACAGTTAGTCAAAGTTTTCAAGTGGGAAACAATTTAACTACCTCTAAAGTTAATCGTATTTGTTTGTCTAATTCAGATGTAGAAGCACACTGTTCATTTGTTCGCACAATTCGATTACACACACTCATTAAATTAAATAAGAAATTCCAAGATTTGCTTATTAAGCATTTTGCTCGCTCATTCGAATGGTTTTATTTCCTGCTGATTTATTATTTCATTTACTCTTTTTTGAATCGCAACTATATCGAGATAAGTATAAAGCAATCAAAAATTTTAAAATTCGATAGATTTTTAATTATTATTATTTTCCCCAAAAAAAAAAAAAAAAAGATTTGTTTCCATAAAAATGGTTTTTGGAATTTCTTAAACATTATCACATTGGGGTGAAACTAAAAAAAAATATCGTTGTCAAATTAAAAATAAACAATTATTTTTCTAAATTTATTAATATGAATCCATGTCATGTCATGTCAAAAATTTTTTTAAAATATTAAATAATAATAATTATATTGAATATAACAAATAAAAAAATTTAATCTTTTTAATTTCAATATAATAGCAAAATGAAATGAGAATATTAAAAAAAATAATAATAAATAAAGATCAACTGGGCACAGAAACTATAAAAAACAAATATAACAAACGTATCTAATATGTAGGTAAATAAAAAAAAAACAATATAAAAAAATATTTTGTTTTATAATAACATTAATGAAATAAGAGAAATATATGCACGATTATTATGTATGTCTTCATATACAATTCAAAACAAACATTATATAAGAAATATAAATAAAAATATACATATAAAACAAAAAAGAAAGCAAAAAAAAAAAAATTCATAAAATGTAAAATAAATAAAAAGTCATTAAAATACAAGACAAAATAAACAAAAAAAAAAAAAGGAAAAAATAAAAAAACATACCAAAAAATAAATATACATTTGCAAGGAAAAAATTGTATAAATAAAATATGTAAAAAGAAAAACCAAAACAAAAAAAACTTATTAGGGGACACCCGGGTTTGAACCGGGGACCTCTCGATCTGCAGTCGAATGCTCTACCACTGAGCTATATCCCCAGTTATAACATGACTGAATATTTCATCAAACAAAAGAGACATTCACTGCTTATACATTGAGTCAAGTGATGAGTGGGTGTAGTTGATGCTTTTGACTTGCTTCGACATTGACTAATTTAAGTTGGCCATCGCAATCAACCGGATGTTGATAGACTATTTCTTGCTTTGGCCCGTTACACTCTTATCTGCAAGGGCAACTTCTTACTAAGAATGAAGTCAAAGAGAAATTCGACACCAAAAGAAGATAACACACATAAAATGATTTATAATTATATTTATATCTCGAATTGAGTTGACACCAAACTTGAAATCTTAAAAAGGCAATCGACAATAATCTAGAACTTTTATTTTTAAATGTCACTTTTGTAGGCATTATACAACAAAAACAATTTGAAATCAAGTTTTTCGACACGCTCCTTTTTCTACTTTAAGTTGTAGATAATTCAACAACTTTGGCAGTTCCTAAAAAGTACTCTTATAACTATTAAACCCATTGAATATTATAATTTATGTATAAATGTTATTCAGATGATTCACATGTGTCGTTGCAGCATGCGAAAGCAATACAGTCATTAAATTAACTGTTTCCCAATACATTTCGCAGTTCGTATTGGGTGGATAGCATTACCCAGAAATTTTTTTTTGTGGGCACAAACCGACTTTTTGATAAGGTCTTATGGTCTTCGATTTTTTTTTAAGTAAACAAAGAAGTTGAATTGTTTAAATTCACTGACTTAGTTTAAGATCCAAGTTTCTGTGGTTCTGAATCTTCATGAAATTTAAACTGTCTATAACTTGCATGTAGGAAAACCCTTTATTTATAGAATATTCTCTATCGATTGAGAATCAGAAGTAAGAACAGATTGTCAAGCCACTGGAAAAGCTTTAAAAAACTATTTGAAACATGAATTTCATATATTTTTTTTATGAATTAAAGACTAAAATTTAATTGATGTGTTTTTTTTTTTGTATATCATCTAAGCAAACATTACAAAAAAGAGATAAAGTTGCATCTTTTTCAGTTTTATTTCAGCTGATAACACATGATACAAATGTTGGTATGTACGACATATCGTAATTTGGAAGCACTCGATTTACACGAACAAATGTCACATAATTAGCTAAACATTTTTATTCAATTAAATGTGATTTAACGCAATGGTAAATAATAAAAACTTTTTCAACAATTTGTTAGCATGCAACGAAAATTGTAAAATGCATTCCATTTAGCCACATGCAAGCAATTTCCATGTCCATTTCAACTTGTCCAACTATTGCTATCCCCCTCGTTTGCATTATAGTTGTCCCTTTCAGCACTTCAATTAGCGTAATTAATTCGGCCTTTTTGAAAATGGAAAAATGGCAAACCTTACTGACTGAGTCTGTAAGTGAGTGAGTGGTAGAGAGTGTGAGAAAGGTCATGAAAAAGAGTCGGTGACAACTTTTATCAGTTGGCAACGAAATGAAATAGCCAAAGGATGCATCAAACACGTGACATTTTGGCCAAAAAGTCTACATACGTTGGAGAAAAAAAAAAACGGAGGCAAGTGCAGTTAAATTCAACGCATATGCAAAAAGTGTAAAAACTGGGTCAATTGATGAATTTTTATATAATTTATACATATGTATTTATGAAAATCCACATGAAAAAGAAAAATTAATTTCACTGTAATAATAAAAATGCACAAACGTACAAATTGAAATGTACAGAGAGTTCTATATGTATATATACATAATACCTATAGTATATCTTTACGTTAATGTGGTCATTTGCCAATTGAAGCATGACACGGCATAAAGTATGTACTTAACCCAGCTATCTGCCCAATCTCTGTAGAAGCAGTCTAATGATGACATATCGATTGCTTTATCCATGGTCACTTCACAATTTCTTTTTCGTGAAATAAATGTAATGAATGCTTTTTGGTCCGTTCGTTTTTGGGTTTTAGTCGCGACTTTATGCTGACTTCATTGTTGGCGATTTGTTTTCATTTGCCCTTAACAGAGGGGAGAGAGATTTGTCTCGGAAATCATTAAAAATTTCCGGCATATTTGACAGTATCTAGAGATTCTCAGCAAGGCAAAAGCCAAAGAGAAAAAAAAAACGAGAATATGCTGGTGGAAAGAAATTCAATAACCACAAAAGCTTTTTAGGAGTTGCCACGAAACTTCATTTTTTTTTTTTTTTGGTTTTTTACTTGCGGCATGAAGACCAAATCGCTTTTAGCTCTTTACCAAGTTGGCAAAAGCATTGGCCATTGCCATGGAGTTTTTTTTCTTTTGTGTTCCTGTTTTTTTTTTCATTCCTGCGATTCTTACATCCTTGCTCTTTTACGCCATATTTTTCTATTTTTCTTTGGCATCCTTTTTTCTTGTTGTTCTTGTTATGCCTTTTGCGCGTTAACCCGGTTAACAAAAGGGCACCGGGAATATTCCCACAGCATCTCAATCGAATTTCGCCTGAACCAATTTGTACGCAAATCATTTTATCGGCCAGCACAGGAGTCAAAGCCACCTACACAAACAAAAAGACAAGCAAAAAAAAATGGATAAGGAAAAAGCTTTATATGATTGTGGCTTTAATACTCTAACTTAAGTCCATCAGATAATCTGGAGTCAAAGTAATATTAGCCATTAAATGAAGCATAAAAATCTCTTGAACTAAATGCAGTTTCTATTCTGCATTGAATGCAATGTTGACATTAAATTTAAAATATTAAATATTTGCTGTAAACTGCAACTTCCTTCGTTTGGAAACATATAACCTGCGTTTAGAGTTTTATACAAATTCAAGATCCATTAAGAGAGTTTAAAATAATTTTTTTCTTTAGCATTTCAAAACAAATTACGATTAGCTAAGGTATTCTGTCATCTCGTGAGATCGTCTGCTTCCTGAATACTTGAAAGCCTTATCATTATGATCAATGATTATTTTTAGACAATTTTAAAGTTGCAAGACATACAAGAAGTTATAGATTTGTTAAAAAGTATGAGTATTTTTCCATTTGATGGATCTGATCCCCCCAGGCATCTTATTCGTAGTTTCTTAAAAACATTCCACAAATTTAAATTCAAAATGATTTAGGCAAGAAATGATTAAAGCCATAAAGCCGACATATGGATCACTAAGCTTTATTTGGCCGCAATAGTTTGGTTAAATTGTTGGTTTCCCGAAATTATAGAATGCGGATATCATTTGATCACGGCTCATATTCGTTTATTGAAAGTGTACTCCAATTTCACTATACACAACTTGTAGTTTATTCTTTTTTCCTTTCACTTCATCCTTTTGGCTTTTGGCCAGGCGACAATGGCCACTATGCAGCAAGAAAAGAGGGTCCGGGTCCAAAGATGGAGTGGAACATTGGAGTGGAGCAGTTGAGGCAGTGTGACTGAGGGGTTTGCTGTCTGACTTTCTTTTTTTTTTTGCATTTGCATTTGCCATAAAAATATGATTGTTGTGTTTTCCTTTATTACTTTGGCTTTGTTTGTCCCCTTCTAACAGCAGCGACAACAACCAATTCTCCAATTCCATCTTCATCTTACTAGAAAAACTTGTTTATTCTCATTTTGGCCCTCGTCTTTTATTGATGTACAACTTAAAGGACACAAAAAAAAAAAAAAAGAACAACAAGAAAGGGACATGGACATGGCCAGCGGGAATTGACGATTTATCATTTATGATTATGATGATAATGACGTATGCATCGACCTTAGAGACCTTCTCTTTTCGCTCTGGTCGACGCTTTTTGCCCTTACAAAACTTTTCACACTAATCTAGGGAACAACAAAAAAAACAAGAAAAGTCACAAAATTCGTTTTTGTGATAACATTGCATAATTTGCATATTTATTTAAGTTATAGCCATAAAGTTTAAGTTGAGCAAAACAGAATAACAACAAAATCGAGAGATTACTAATCGGTAATTGAGCAGATAGAACTTTAGCATTTCAAAAAATAACCACAAGTTCCAAGAATAATGTTATTTAATATTTATATAAATTTTAATTTTTCTGGACATGGGGACATAGAATTATAACTTAACACAGAGTAAAACTGTTCTTTTAAACAAAATACAAGAAATATGTACAGAGCATAACAAAAATATTAATCTCTTTCACCTTAATAAGTATGTAAAAATAGGTATAACTTGGACACTCGTATCAATTTTTATTGCCTATCTAAATAACGCTTCATTAAGATGTCTTCGCAAAGTAATCTAAACTATTACTTATTTTTTGTTCCTCAATTGTTTATTAATAATTACAAAAATTATTTTGATGTTCTACTAAACTATGCAGACTTCACTTGTTGAAGCCAGATTCAGTTGGGAAATACAATCTGCAAGTTATCACGGCCAAGAAAATAAGTTCTTAGAGTCCACAAATGACTTCAACTTTTGCAGACGATACTAAAGTTAGTCGTCCTTCCTTTTTGTTGTATTATTTTCACTGCATGATTTCCTTTTTTATTTAAAAAAATTAAATACTAAGGTGTTTATTTATATTAATTATTAAGGTGTTTTCTTAAGTTCCCTTCTTAATTTTACCTAAAAAATGAGTAGTTCGTGATCAAAGAACTGCAAATTTATTCAATAAATGTTGATTGCCGTCTTGATTGATTGATTACCTCAAAGTAAACCATGTTTGATATTTATTATTATAAACTTAATTGTTAAGTTCCAAATTTTGAAATTAAATCTTGTATTGCATAAGCTTAAGCATGATCCCTAGTCCGTCCCCGTTTAGTCCGTTCACCGATTTACAGTATAACGATTAAAAACCTAAAACACATTGTTCATAAATTACAAATTGTAGTCCTATTTATTTAAAGCACATGCATCACAATTTTAGTCTTAGTTTCTGCCACTTTGGCAATAGCTAAGTAATATACATATGTACCTCTCTTGTTCTCATCTGGCAGCAACAGTGTTGATAATTGGCAAACACTGACTTGCCACTAACCAATCACAAGATAAACTAATATGTATATAGAATATACACACGCCACATGTGAGGATATTCAAACAATGACAAACAGAATAGAAAACCGCGTGCATCAGTTTGAAAAGTTTCGGTTAGCAAACTGAGAATTGGCATTGGAACCGATTTCATTTAAACTTTAATGATTGTGCGGTGGCGCATAAAGTGCAAAGGCAAAGTACGTACAACATTGAGTACAGTCACACACACACAAATACATATACATACATACATGCACCCAAATACAGACACAAAAGAGGGCGAAAAACTTTCGGCCATCCCTCTTGTAAAACTTCACACGCTCAGTGGACCCCGGCGAGGCAGAAAACTTGAACTTTTAATTTGTTCTAAAGTAAATTTTAGACGAAAAACTTTAAGTCATATTGGTAGTTGTTGGTCTTTCTCTCTCTATGTATGTGTGTCGTTGTATGTGACATATGTGTGTAAGATAGAGTGGCAAAGAGAAGATAGACAGAATGCTTTGTAATGTGCTCCGGCTTGTTGGCATTTCCACTAAAATTGCTTCAATAGCCACAATTGACAACGTCCCCAAGAAAGTTTTTCAATTAAATTTATGTGCAAATAATGCAATGTACAAAATTTGAAACTATTTCTATAACAATGCAATAAACCGCCAAAATCGTTCAACATTTTATTTGCATCATTAACTAAATGAACAATATAAAAACAGATCTAAAAAACAAGTATTCATAAAATAAACATTTCCAAATACCAAAAACAAGTAAAATACTTTAGTTTGTGATCGCCAATCATCCGAAATCCTTAAGATAAAAGTTTCAAATATATCTTAATCATGGGAAATTTTAAGATTAAGATACTTTAAGTCGTTAAACCATTTAGATAAAAAGAAGCAGTATTGGCAATCAGTTGTCGTTTTATAAATTTAAGCCCAAAATCATTTTTATTTACAATTGCCACAGCTAAATTGATCATGCTTGAAATTGGAATTTAAATGAATTGAATCGCTTCTACATTTACATATGTCAAATCAAAATTTCGATTTCGGCACTTGTTTATAGTTAATGCCAATCATGTAATCACATTAAGAATGTGCCATTATGTAAAATAAACTAAATTAAGTCAGCGAACATATTGTTAAAGCGTTGGCGAAACCCTGTTGGCATAGAAAGTGATGGAAAGAGAGAGTAGGGAGGGGAGACTTGGTGCGGATTAAAACCCATGAGCATGTTGATTACATTTACAAGATTAAAGCAGACATAATCAATCTCGGCGATTGCCCCACTGACTGACTGACTGACTGACTAACTGAGTGACTGGCTGACTGACTGGGTTTGGCCCAAAGCAATAGACACCTGGATGAAGGTGCAAAACGGTGCCAACAACGTTGGAATCGCGCTGACACAAAGAGCGACGTTTGATTAAGCAAAACGCCTTTGGCAGGCGCCAGGACATGACACCAACATCTCCTTTTCAGCGTCCCCCTTACACCCCTAGCTTCCACTTGCTCCCTTTGTGCTGCTGCCAAATGCAATCAGATTACACTTCGTTTGCCATTTCTTTCGTTTTCTTCTATCTTTCTACTTTTTTTTTTTTTAGCGCTTCTACTAAATTGTCAGTGATAACACAAAGCGAAAGTAGCAAACTGAAAAATGCAGACTAACCCATAAAAAAACACAAATGCAAAGTTTGCCGTTAAATATCAAATATATATCTCTATATAAGACTTGGTCAGTCTTATGCCTAGAGCCAAGTTGGAATGGTGTGTAGGTTTATTTTTTTCTTTTCCTTCATATCTTCATCGCATTGTTATTATAATTTGTATTACCTCAGGCAACTTTATTTAGTTACACGCACGCACTGTGGTCCTGGTCCTTATGCCATCGTAAAAATGTCAGAGAAAACGAAGGGAGAGAAATATTCATATCATTATTATGTTTATGTTGATATTTTTTGTGCCATACCCTGTAGTTACTTTAGTCAAAGGGTATAGACAGTAAATTTTGCCACATTTCAGACACAACTTGTCATTAATGACTTGAGAATTAAGAAAAGCTTATAAAGCTGAAAAAAAATTATGTTTCACTTCTAGTTCAATTATTCTCTATTATTGAATAATTTCAGTTACCTCATTCTGCAAGGCAAAATTTTGGAAATAATCGTTAAATGTTTATTTTTGGTTTGTATAATTCTCTTATAGAATTTTCTATGTTCGGATCATCATTTAATATAAAATAATATTGCCCTTTCTGAATCAAAACTCATCATTTTTTAACTAATCTTTTAGGATAAATATGTTTAATTGAAATCCCAACATTAATGGGATCTATTTTATGTTTTAGTTTAGTTAATATATGCACTTTTTCAAATGTTTTAGTTAGAGAGACCAATTTGCAGTTAGTCGAGTCATTAATTTCTCAATTTCTTAATTACTGGAGAGGTAGGGAAACCTGACATTTTTGAGGGAAAATCTTTATTGAAGATCATCGAAGTTTCAAATGTTAAGTCCCAGTTTTCTTTTAGTAGAAATGTTGTAAACTTACTATGGGATATCATAAGGTCGAAGCACTGTATACAAAAAATAGTTCCCATTTTTTTCTACACATGTAGTGCGTGAAATTGCTAAAGGAAAAGACTGTCCTTAAATGTGCAGTTGTGGTGGTTTGTGTACATGTATGATAACTGACTCTCATTTGCCTCGGGCTTACCACTTCTATTCGCACTTTTATGTAAACTGGTGTAAGGTTACTTGACCTTTATTTTTACAGATTTTAGAAAAAAAAGGGGAGAAAAAATATTACTTTAAAGAGAACTTTTTCTTGTTCTTATACGGCGGACGCTATTATTATTACAAAAGATTTAACCTTTTTTTAGTGTTTTTAACATAGAACATTTCATTAATTGATTGATTAATTGATGTCTTTATAAAATATTTCCTAACCCAATAATATATTACATATTAGAAAGAAAATGATTGTTGACATGATGCTTTAAATAAACAAAGGCCATTAAATTTGTTAAAGTATTAATTGATTATCTTATGATTCTCCTGACTTCTCTCTGATTATATTAATTAGAATTTGTTATATCTCTACAAATTTGGCAAACTTATTAATCAGTTCATTGCTAAATTTTAAAACCCAAAACAATATTTAATTTGTATGCAATATTTTTTCTCAAACTTATTCTCTCTAAAAATATAAAAGACAATTTCCTAATTTTTCATTTTACATTTTCCATCACGTAATTTTGGTATAAATTGTTTAAACTATTATCACACCCATCCGAATAAAGTTAAAGTCACCATGTCCTCCTCATACTTTTGACTAATGATTGTAAGAAATATGAAAACTTGTCGTCGCTAAAATTAGTATGCCAAATATGAAACGGGTTCCATGAATAAAAATGGCCTGACAAAAATGTCCACGCATATCATTTGTTTTGGAGGCCACCGAAAATTGTCTTTTTGGCTCCGAATATCAAGCTGTCATTTTTATAACTTAACAAATTCTGACGTCAAGGAAAAAGGGAAACTAAAAATTTAACAATAAGAAATCAAAAAGGTTTTTCTTTACCTTTATGAATGATGAAGCTAAAACGAAACCAACTTTGTACTACAATTATATTGGCTTAGACAAAAACATTATAAAATTAAACAAAAAGTTGATTAAATTCAGATAATTTTTTTTTAACTATGTAATTAACATTAACTTTTGAATTTAAATTGTTAAAAAGAAAAATGAAATGAATACGTATGAAAAGAATACGTATACGCAGGGTAACCCGGTTAGGCAAGATTAAGAATGAGCGCAAACTTCTTAATACTTAATACTGGGAGGCAATCGCATAATAAATTTAAAAAAAAAATGTTATATTATAGAATAAATCAAAAATCCAATACCCACTTCATACTGAATATATTTATATATTCATTCATCTTCAAATATGTATTTGCAATTAAATTCCATTTCATTTATATTGAACCATTTCCATCTATTCGGACATTTCATTTAAATTTTTTACACTTTTTTGTGTTCCTTTTGTTTTTTATTTTATATTGGTTTTATTTTCAATTTCAACTGATAATATACATATCGTGTCTGTTTTTTTCTTTTTCTTTTTTCCTTTTTTTTGTATTTGACTTGAACACAACCAGGCACATCCTTCCTGTCCTATACCGACATCCGGGCAACCACAATTGTTATTGTTGTTGTTTATATCTGCGGTCAGTTCTTGGATAAACTTTTCTTTTGCTTCTGCTCCTAGACGAACTGGTCCAACTGCTGCTTCTCTGTATATAAACTGCTTCTAAATTACTTTGACCAAGTTTCTTCCTGGCAGAAGAGCGAACCACCCGCTGACAAGATTTGCACTTCCGCCTAAGAAAAACTCAACTTTCGTTTGCATTGTTTTTCCTCTCTATAGATTTACTCCTTCTCTTTTTTTTTTTTTTTGCATGTGGGGGGTTTTCTATTTTATTTCTTGTGCCTGTTGCCTGCTGACCATTTAACTGCTCATCTTAAACGGGGCAAGTGCAAGTGCAGCAAAAGTTGATTTATTGTTGGGGATTTTTACAACTTTTGGCCCTTTACTTTTATATATTGTTCTTTTATTTTTCAATTCGTCTGACTTTGCTGGTCTCTTTTACTTTCTTTCTCATCCCTATTTTATGTCTGACAGATTGCAATCGCCTTAAAGTTTCTATCCTTTTTTTGTATACATTTCTGCAAAAAGCTTATCAAATATTGCATTTTCATCTGTTCAAGTGTCAATTTAATGTAAATAAATTGCGAGATAATATCTTAAGCCAATATAAATGAATGCAAATAGTTATTTAGAATGTTATGACCTCTTTAGATTGTGAAAGAGATAAAAAATATTTAAATTTGATTTAAAATGAGAATATTTTATGAACAGAAAGTAAAACTTGCCACTAATAAAGTTTTGAGCCTAAATTGATTGTGTGTGGATGATGACTTTGATGTACACATAAAACGCCTAAAGATCGGATTTCATGTATGGCCCAAACAAAAGCCCACATTGATCAATATAAAGTCTCCTATTGTTACCTGCCAATGGCATTGGCTTGTCTCAATTTGCATATACATACGTACATACATATCTCAATCATGAGTGCTCAATCAGCTGAAATTCAACTACTGTGCAAGGCTAATTAATTTGGTTTGGGGATAAATTCACTATAGAATTTGTGGCTTAAAACCAAGCATGATAAGAAGAAGGCTATGAGATATTGGTAGTGCCATTTGTTGGTGTATGTGGAGCCATTTGGCATTAGAGTCAGTGCATAGCAATTCATCATCGACATCATCACGTAAATACATGTATATCGAAGGACATGTGGCATGTGCAATCGAAAAACCATTTTCTATTTTGTATTCCCCTGTGTCAACACAGTGTTTTGTATTTAAACAATAGTCCTGCTTCCACTCTCTCTCTCTTTCTCTTACACTCTACCACAGTTCGTTCTGGCCAAAACTGCAGGACAATTGCTTTGAATTTGCTTTTGCCCATCGAGGCGTACATTACATTACATAAAGGACAGAGCTCTCTCTCTCTGTCGCTCTCTCTCTCTCTCTCTCTCTCTCTCTCTCTCAAGTCCAAATGGTTTCAAGTGCAATGCAAAACCACAAGACAAGACAAGACACGGACTTGAACTCGATGTCTTGGACATGGCCAGGCGCTGACTGACCGATTGTCCAAATGTCCAACAGTGCCTGTCAAGCATTTAAATGCCCCCTCTCACCTCCTATTGTCTCCCACTGCTGGTGCATTAATTAAAGATGCGTTGCATTGTTGAGCTTCATTTTGGCCATTGTTGGACGACTCACAGCTTGGCTGTCTGGGTTGGAATCAGCTCATTGTGTTTTGAATTAATGTCAAAGGATTTGCGTAATTGGCCAGTGTCTTTACTGCTGAAAATTAGCAGGCCTGGCATTCTGCCTACTGGCAATTTGATTGCCATGGAGGCTGATTCCCCTTGCAATTAATCAGCCATAACGATGGTCCCACAATTCGTATAGTATGTACCTACCAACCTACTACCACTTCATCAATTGGATTACACCATCCGAATATGAATGCCAACTTAACAAACTTACGCATATTAAAATGCAATAGATATTAAGCTAGATTTACCTACATGCAGGTCTCTCTTTGGGTAGTTCCCAATGAGAGCTTCATTTTTCGAAAAGTTCGTTAAATTCGTCAACTTTATTATCAATCAAAAAATCACAATAGAAAAAACTTATTCAATAGTGCACGAAATAGTTCTACATTATGGCCATTAATGACTTAAAAATTCTCTGTGAGTACGCACAATCGATATGCATTCAGAAACTATTGAACAGATTGGGTTCAAATTGAGACACCACTGTGTGGAGTCAGGCTCAACTTTAGTTTTGTCTTCTTTTTATGTCGATATCATACTCGAGAGCGTTAATAAAAAGGGTTTTTTAACGGCTTTTCGTGTATCGACCGCAGTGGGCAGGGGCAGTTACATGTCAACCACGTGGTAGGAAATTCATTCATTCCTGTTTCAGTTACAAACGAAAAGTTACTAACGAAATAATGCCTCCTAAAAAAGCGAATTTGGGTCGTCGTACTCCCAGCGCAGAAAGAATCAGAAGAAATGTTTCGAATAGGACTCAAGAAGAGCAGGAGCCAGAGATTCGCGGTCTACAGCAACACAATTGCTTCGCTCGCAAAGAAGTGACCTGCATAGGGGAAGGGTAGCTGAATCCCGCGCACAGATAAGACTAGATCGACATGAGCAATACCATAGTATTGCATTTCGATATGACCCAGCTGGTGCTCATGGATCCACATTGAATGATTTATCTCCAATTAAGTACAAAATTGTGAGTATAAATCTAGCATATTTAAAAATATTTGGAAAACACTTTTTTTCAAGAAATCTTCAAAATTTTTATTACCAGGATTTCTGAACATGTTAAGGTATCAATGAAAACTATTTAACAAATTTTGTTATTCCAAAAGTCTGTTTTTTTAAATAAAAACTAAAAAGGAAATCACTATTCTTTCTTCGACGTTGTTTGAGTTTTCAAACTGCAAGTTTAGATATCTATCAAAAAGGATTCAAAAATGTTTCGTTTTGTACAGTTCTTACAGAAAACTGAAAATGGAAAAATTATGTTTATTTTTTATACTATAAGAATACGTTGAGATTAAAGATAGTAAATATTTTTTCCACGCACTACTTAATTGTAGTACAAAATTCATGGAATAAGAATCCTTTACAAAAATCCTTGACAGTTTAATAATAAGACTAACCACATGAAGATTTTTCCATACTATTTTTGCCTATCTAAGATAAGATTACAAAACCGTTTCGGTTAAATAATTTATTTGAATTCAGTCTTGATTGAGATATTTTTCAGTTATTTAAATCAGAGTATAGAAATATTTAACCATATATAACCATATACAAGAGATTATTCACAAAATATTTGCTTGTTGAAGTTATAGACTCATTTTGAACTTCAATTCAAAGAAGTATATGAAGTATACGATAAATATTCTTGTAAAGTTTATTTTATACATACACGAAGACATTTGAATTTTGGATTTTAAAATATATTTAATTTCTTTATTGTAGGTTTTATTATTAAAAATAGACGCAAAAGTATACTTAAAAAAGAACTAAGATTATGACTAAATTTTTTCTATTAAGGAATATACAATAATTTTGAATAGGTACATAAAACACATTTCAGTTGTTGTTGTTGTGGATTGATTTGGTTTTGCCTTCACCTTTGTGAAGGAATATTACAAAAAAACCTTTTTAGGAATACAAAAATTATATTTTGGAAATTCATTATTGTTTGTCTTGTTTTTCTTTTCTCTATATGCCGTGTTGTTTAAGGAAAATAATACTAAAGTTCGAATATGAAACTAATGTAACAAATTCGAACAAGTAATAAATTCGAAGAGTATGTTAAGTTTTCCGATCGTGCAAAAGATAGGTAAGTCAAAGAAATGCTAGAAAATTTGTAAAAGCCGAGTGGGTTAATAGTATAGTATAGAATTTGTTTTTGCCTGTAATACTTTTCCATCAAAACATTTTTGAGAGCCGACAAATTTTAACTAAATAAGTAAATTAACTTAATTGTTAACTTCTTCTGTTGTTGCATCTCTCTTTCTTATTATTAAGTATTAGGGTATTAATTATGTCTGTCTCACGCAATAATCACAGCAATAATTGTTGACTTTTTTCTTGTTTTGTTTTTCATATCTCATCTCTCATTTTTTTTTTATGTATAAAAAACGAAAGTTATTATAAACCTTGTTCGATTTCTTCTTCTAGTTTGTATATTCAAGTAGTTGTTATTATATTCTTGATGTTGACTGTGTGGGACATATATATTTGCCAGAGTTCCGAATATTTGCGGCATTGGCGGCGGGGCGGTGCAGGGCGGGACCACTTAAGTACGCATCGATTCGATTTAAGTGCAAGGATTGACCAATATAGATAGATATTCCCCTCTTAGCTCCCAGAATCATTTGGCCAAATAGGCTGCCTTCAATTGCTGATATTCCAGAATTCGTGCTACGCCATATTCCTGGAAAAAGTTTTAATATATCGTTAATTCTTGTAAAAATATTATTTCTAAATAAATTTAAAAGATTTCACTTATTAAGTGTCTTAGAACATTCTTATTTCTGTCTATGGAAACTAAATTTTAGGCCGATTCACATCAAAAAGGAGTTCGGAACTAAATCATTTGTTGTGGTTGAGCAATTTTAAGAAATTAATTGTTTCCTATATTCATCTCTAACGAAATCTATATAAAACTCTTCACAGGATCTAGCATTTCTATAAATTACACCCGGCTAATACTTACTAATTCGGTTTTCACTTTAAAGCTTTTTCGAACAATTTAAATAGATAGATACATAAAATATAAATTATATTTTCACGTTGTTTTACTTTGTAATAAATGAAACAAAATGTATAATACGATTACTTAAAAAGGAATTTTTGAATTTTCGAACTGAAAATCTCAACTATTAGACTAGAATGTGCTTAGAACCATTAGTTTTGTTACAGTGTAGCCTGCAATTCGTATCAACTTACCCAATAACCAAACTCAATGGCTGATGTCACATTCACCACCGACCACAGACTCCAAAACAGATGGGAAAACATGGTGAAAAATTGTATTTCCCCATCGACTTGATCCAATTCCTCAACTGTTGGCTCGTAATTCTCATCATCGTGATATTTCTTCAAATAGTTGACAATAAAATCACGTCTCTGTTGTTCAGTGGCATATTGATGCTTAAAATGATGAAAGTATGGGAATTGTGGATTGGTATAGTCAAAGGTCCACTCAATGAAATGATTGGCCAAATCGAAACCACGATAATTATAGGCACAATATTCAAAATCAATGATAATAAGGTCCGGCTCATTATCCAATGTGAAACTGGCATCCAGGGCAGAATCATCGGTTGTGTCCAGCTCGGCGCAGGGCGATGAGGCACGTGGTGATTTGTGGCTATACATAAATATGGGGTAGGGGTGGGGGAGAAATTTTTCAATTAGTTACGATCGATTCAATTGGGTCTTACATGTTTGGCATGGATAACCTGTATTTTGTTTATATGTTTTTGTATTTTTCTATGGCTCTTTTTTACTGTATGTATTTTTAACTCAAATCACGACCGCAGCCAAAATTTTTGGGGCCATCTAGAATTGTAGGTAGTTTTAGAAAGCAATAGAACTTACAACTAATAAGAAATTATACTAGGCCAATCGGCGTATACAGTTAGTGGCCAACAAAATAACGGGTTAGGTGGTAACTAAACTCATTGCAAAAGCATAATTGTACTTACTTGACATCAGGCTCGGAGATATTACTATTGCCATCCAAACTATCACCCAATGTCTCATCAAAGTTGGATCTACAATCGAAACGGGGAATAAACATAAGTAAATTCTATGTATTTTTTGTGTATTTAAATATACTTTACCTGAGACTACTTAACGAAATGCGCGGCGTTCGTTCACCCTGACCAGCTGTTGGCTGACGCAATAATATATTACCCTCTTGCAGATCATTGTGACAAAATACAACAGGATAAACACCTTTCTCGATGACTGATCTCAACCAAGCCATTTCCTTGACATAGTCAATGGTCCGCATTAAGTCACGTTGCTTATGCAAAACAGTTGAATTTGGTTTCGATTCAATTTTCCCCTTCACTATGCTATCCAAGCTGGCCAGCCAACGATTCATACAATTCCAGATCCAATCTGGTTCCTTTGACATTGGTATATTTAGGCTATGAATTTCACCCATTTTCTCGGCAATTTTCATTGATATGCGTGCCTCACCCATTTCCGTAGTGGCCAAAGAACGTGCCTGAGAAAAGAAAGAGTAAAGAGTAAGAGTTTGTATACAAAGGAGTGGTCTAAGGTTAACCACAGGACCACTGATTAAACAAATTTACTTAAGTTACTAAAGAAATTACAGGTAATAACCGAGTGTTTATACAGGCAATCCTTTATTTGCCATTGCATTAAGATAAATATACTTTTTTAGGAGATGGACTTGGGGGCTTTTTATACCCTTGCAAAAAGGGTATATTAATTTTGGTCAGAAGTGTGCAACGCATAGAACGAAGCATCTCAGACTATATAAAGTATATATATTCTTGATCAGCACGACGAGACGAGTTCAAATAGCCATGTCCGTCCGTCCGTCTGGATCAACGCGAACTCCTCCAGGACCGTAAGAGCTACAGAGCTGAAATTTTGCACGTAGGCTTGTATATACTGCAGGCATTGTATATCTCGGATTCAGCCGGATCGGACCACTATATCATATAGCTCCCATACAAACGTCAAAGTCACGAAACAGTGACTTTCTCAATAACTTCATTAATTTTATAGCTATTGTCATAAAAGTTGGTATTTGTCAGTTTTATGTTCTTATTAATGATTGTGCCAAATTCGATCAAGATCGGGTGACTATATCATATAGCTCCCATACAAACGGCAAAGTGACGAACAGTGACTTTCTCAATAACTTCATTAATTTTATAGCTATTGTCAAAAAAGTTGGTATTTGTCAGTTTTATGTTCTTATTAATGATTGTGCCAAATTTGATCAAGATCGGGTGACTATATCATATAGCTCCCATAGAAACGATAGGTGGAAAACAGTGACTTTCATCAAAAAGTTCGTTATATCCTATGCTAAGATTGAAGGCCGTTCTTTCGCAAACATTAGTCTTTTTTGGATAAAACGTTTTTACACTTTGATGGCTGTGGGTAAGGAAAGAATTACCAAAACAGTTGCAAGGGTATACAAACTTCGACGCGGTCGAAGTTAACCCCGGCCCTCTGGTTTCTTATTGGACCAGAAGAACTTTATTTAGTTAGTTAGTATAAAAACATGGAGAAGCGACTATGAGCTTATGATACCTAATCTAGAATCACATTACATTTTCTAACACATAAATCAAAGCGCTTATAACCAAAACGTATCAAATTATTTATTGAATAACTATTTTTTATCTGATGCTTTACTTATAGCTCAAAATTCGATTTAAAATTCGAACAGATATTTCATTAAACTATCCACAATAAATTACATTATTTCGCCAATAATATAAAAGAAATATTTTTCAAAATCGTGATTGGTTGAATGTCCATTAATGCAGAATAGATACAACCGACTATAGCGGGTTATGGTAGTGCATAGTCTGCTGACTCAACAAAGTCTTGAAATAAGAAGAAGTCGTTTTTCCTCGACCATAACATTTCAGTATGCTGATCAGGCACTATTTGTAATACACACTATGTTTCAATATGTTTACATGAAGATTGTTGTTTACATATCTAGGGATTATTATTTGCTGACTTTACGTCTTTCATGGTAAAGGAAGCCAAGGGCTCAATATGCTTATGAACAGATTTTTATTCTAGTGTAAATATGGCCAATTCATAAACAAGCGGAATAGAGGACAATTGATGTGAATGTATTTGAAAGATCTTACATACTTTTAATAATGTTATTTAAAGTTTTTTTCTCTCCTATGTATAATTTTTATCATCTCTATTTACAACCAATTTGTTTACCATTCTTATTTTCATTGCTTGTGTTTTTTTAGAAGCAATTAGCTATCAAAGTTATCTGTTAGTATTCATCGATATCATCTTAAATTTTAATTATATCGAAGTAGTGCCATGACATAAGGAATATCGATCAACTAGGATGTTGATGAGAACATTTTTGTCATTTCAACCAATTTCTCTATTCGATTTCTACACACTCAGCTCTAAAATTTATAAGTTCTATAAAACAGTCACAACTTTCTTATTCACATACGGGATTACTGAAAGGCAGCTATTAACAGATCAAGCACTGAGATTACCCCTTAGTTACCTTAATTAACCATAGATCTTTTACCCACCGGTATATATTGCTCGATCCGTCCACCAGGAAATATGCCATGCAATTTAGGTCCGAAATTTCGCTCACTAAGCAATGCAAATACAACCGATTCGGTGATCATACTCTCCAGCGCATGATCGCCGTGTGTCTGACCGTAAATACGCAGTAGAACCTGTTTTTTGTTTTTAATAGTAAATAGAAAAAGAAATATAAATTATTTATTTTGCATATATGTAGGTGTGGCACATTTCAGATGACCTACCTCACGCGGCTCTTGCTTGGGGGCGTGCAAACGTTTCAATGAACTCGAATCGCCACTGTCGCTATCAAAACGTTGACGTTTATGTGCCTGCTTGGCGCTAATCGCCGCATCGTCGTCATCATCAACCACAGGCGAAGCAGCAGCAGAAGTTTTATGTCCCAATGAGGTCTCCTTTCTGTCCACCGCCAAAGCATCTACAACCACCTCATCGCGTGTATACAGTTTGTTGCTATTCTTAGACAAAGTTGTGGTGCTGGCTATGACGTCTTTGGCTACGTTGACATTTGCCTGCAGCTGCTGTTCATCGAAGTCATCCAAGTCGGGCAGACTTACGTAATATAAAAAGTTAGATAGACCGCCACTGCAAAGGAAAAAAGCGCAATATATAACTCAAGTTCCACTTTGAATTTCATTTCATTTTACTACCCACCTGATGCGTTTTACTATCAACGACTCGGGGGTCACTACTTTCCAACGTCCGGTTAGGTAGTCACGGCAAATGCGTGCCGCTGCATGGCGAATTTCCTCGAGTGTGGCCTAAATGTACAGTAGAAGAGAGTCGAGAAAGAGAGCAAGTTAGTTAGTTAAACTAGTAAAAATTGACCAAACAATAGGCCCTAGCATGTTTGCCGTGTGTCGTGCTAAAACGCAAATGCAAATAAGCCAAGTCGAGGGAGGTCACGTAAACCACTTTATTGATCTTTTCTTGTAGGGCTGACAGGTAAAAAGGCAAAATATAACACGTGTAAAAGCACAAGGTCAGATTTTTTGTTTATTTGGAAGCCTTCTAAAAGTCAAGTTACTTATTACAATTTAGTAATTTTTGCCTTCCTTATAATAAATGTCAATTTATAATTTATTTTAGCAATAATTTTTCGTTATAGAAGAAGCCTAATTGTACTAACAATAAGAGGAACACAATTTGGAACCGTATACAATCGAGATCATTGAAATTTTTTGGTTTGTATTCCCATCTGTCATGATCAACGCAATCTAGATTTGGGGTTTATAACTTACTGATGCCAAGCTTCAGATAAGTTATAGATTTTATGAAACTCACAACGAAATTATAGAAGATCTTTAGTGAAAAAAGAGTGTAACTTTTAACTTGTCACGAATTGTACATACATATATCTTAAATATATTTAGATCTGACTAATACTACAAGATAAGTGGCCGATCGGTGAAATCGGTGAAATTTTATTATTATTATTAAAGTATAGGATATAGTTGTAAACTATCAACCTAACTATATTCTACAAGCACTGGCAACTAAAGGCCTTCGGCTTATTGTTAGATGAAAACTACATCTATACACTAGCCTGAGATTCGAACCCGGATCCTCGTTGTTCAGTTGACTAAATGACTGGGCCACATATTGTGAGGCAACTCAATAAACAGTTAATTATGGTATATCATACAAGAACATTAATCCAGATCGAACCTCTTTATCATGCAGTTTCCATAAAGTAATTATTTTTGGTTTCGTTTTATAAGCAATGTTAACCGAAATAGTTAGGAATTAAGTACTGAACTTAATAGGATAAATTAATTACTGAACTCCTTTCATTAAAATCAATCAATTTTTCTTTATATAGATGCTAAAGAAATAACAAAAATATATTTGACAGTTCAAATATGTTTGTATGTAAGGATATGTGGCGCATTCTTCTTTAGTGTAAATGTGACAAATGGGACAAAATGTCTGTTTAATCTCCAGGTAGCCGTTTGTAAATGGTAGGATCAAGTGACATAAGAACCAAAAAGGGTATACAAACTTCGATATAATAGAAATTATGCCGTGTTTGTTATTATTAAACATTTGTGCCTTACATTTTGTGTATCAATAATTCTGTATGTATACTTTCTTTAGACTTTGAGCCGGCTTATAAAAATGAATAAAAATTTAGAAAGTTTGAAAAATATTCAAATAATTTCAAAAACTTCATTTCACCTTGTACTGTTTTATTCCTATTTTTATATTTTTCCAGACATTTACAAAATAATAAGTATGAAAACGTAGCCAAGACTAGGCAAAATTGTTAACTGGGCGTTAGCCGGCTTTTTTTCAAGAATTTTCAAGAAGAAATCCATCCTTAAGGTTAGAATAATAGAATTTCACACACTAAGAAAACTAAAATGAATATTTCGATGGGTCAATGTACTAAATTTGTTTACAAAAATTGAATTTGCCTTCCATTTGTATGTATGTATGTGTGTATCTAGAAAAATGTGTTTTCGTATACCGATCTATGTATATGTATGTATTTATTTGAGAATATCTTACATTTCGTCGAAAATGTTGCCAAATTTGTTCATATTTACAACGATTGCGTATACAACAATTTCGTTCAATTTGTTGCACTTGCTGCTGCTGTTGGCGATGATTTTTCTTATTTTTATTACTACGATTTCGTTGTCTCATACTATGAATATTTCAGTTTTTTCTTATTTTTTGCAAACAAAATAAATTCAAATATATATATATATAAAATATATATGGGTTTTTGTACAAAATCTAATTATATAAATGAGTATATTATATCAAAGGCACACAAGAAATTGTAGTACAAAACAAGTCTTTTGTTGTCTCTTGAGAGAAAAATAAATTGTTTATATGGTTTTCCCGTCGTTTGGTCGATTTTTGTTGTTCACAGCTGGGCGGACAAAAACAAACTGAGTCATCGTCTCTTTTTTCGCCCAAGCAAAACCCTCAAGAGGTGGTGGTGGGAACTGCAATGCATCCTCTCCCTCTCTCTCTTTCTCTCTCTGAAAGAGAAATGTCAGACCCACAGAGAAGAGAATTTGAGAAATGCCAAATCTTTGCTTTGCTTTCTATTGGCAAAATGTAGACGGAAAAAATGGTGGGTTGCACCACCACCATTTAATCCAGTTAACCACCCTCCTGGCGACTGGTTGCTAAGGTCAACATATGGTTTTAAATAAAGCCATCTTGTTGCCATGTAGGTAGGTAAAATTATTAGATGAGATTTATACCAGATGTTTTCATAATTACAGGTAGAAATAGTGGGAAACTTGTTTTTTCTGCGGTGAAAAATGTTACTTGTAATTGCCTTCTAACATGCGGTTATTGGTTGTAAATCATCGATAAGATTGATATAATAATATGTCTAAATTCAAGTACCAACCACTGATTATTAAGCCTGTTATCTGGTTATCAACAAAAATATTTCTACAACTACACGTGGGTCTAGATTCGCTATGCCAAAAAATTTAATTACGTTCGTTGAACTGTGAGAAAGATATGTTATCTCCTTTCCGATAACCCATAAAAGACGATATCATATATTTTTTGGCTTAAGGATCTTGTAAAAATAGCTGCGTTTTCTTTTACATCAACCCCCTTTGGCTCTCACTCTCTCTCTCCCTCGCCTATTTATCCACAAAATCTACTCTCCTTGTGAAATTTTCACTCTCAACTTTCTCTTAGCCTTTCCATTTCTCTTTCTCCTCTCTTAGTAGTAATTACGTTTCCGCAGTACTGCATTTCGTCAACCAATATAATTAATTTGCTATGGAAATCATACATAGTACCATATTCTACCCTTGAAATCGACGAATGCAATAAATACCAATCGGTAAGTATGTGTCATATATACCAGACACTGTAAACCCTACAATTTCAGTTCATTGATTGCAAAAAAAAATTCCTTTGCTTACAAAATATTGATTTTAAACGTCAAATGAGATTCAACGAATTCAGGACAGGCTCAGATTCTTTTAGATACTTATTTTTTACCGTATTTTTTAAAAATGTAGTAAAATTAAAAAAAAATAGAAGGTCGGGGCGAACTTCGACCGCGACAAAGTTCGTATACCCTTGCAACTTTTTTGGCAACTATTTCCTTACTCATAGCCATCAAAGTGGAAAAACGTTTTATCTAAAAAGGCAAATGTTTGCGAAAGGGCGGTCTACAATCTTAGCAAAGGAAATAACGAAGATATTGATCAAAGTCACTGTTTTCCACCGAGCTATATGATATAGTTACCCGATCTTTATCAAATTCGGCACAGTAACTAACAGATATATTAACAAACAGACGGACGGTCGGCCGGACAGACGGATGGAGATGGTTGGAGATGGCTCTTTCTATGCGTTGCACACTTCTGTCAAAAATTAATATAATCTTTTTGCAAGGGTATGAAAAACTGTATTCTAGAAACCTGCAGGACACTTTCAAACACCATAAATTTTAATAAATTTTTGTGATAAAAAAATTATTGTTTGTTCTTTTAGTTTCATTTTTTTGATTAACTTTTAATAATAAAATCATTAAAATTTAGATCTGGGTTATATTATATGAATATGAATGGTAATATGAATGTTAATATCTTCCAATCAAAGAACATTGTCTAAAAACAAGAAGATAACTCAATTACATTAGACATAAATAAACACCAAAACTTTCAATTTCCCTAAAACTAAAATGATAAAATTTGGAATAAAAAAACTATAATATTATCGGAGTATAATATAATTATTATATACATACATATGTTTTCAATCATTCGCATAATCTAGATGTAGTCAAATATATATGTATGTATTTGTATAGGTAACGAATTCCTATTTTCATTATAAAAATGTATTTTTTAAGCCATATGACATGATGGACCATCCATAAACTAGGAGTCATTCTAAGGGGTATGAGGGGGGCCTCAAAGTTCTTGCAAAAGATCAGGGGGGGTCAATTTTTTTAAATTTATGCCCCACGTGGCTTTTGGAAGGTCCCTAAGGACAATTAGTTTTGACAGCAGCAAACCTTGTTTAATTGTTAAAATTTGTATTACACGAATTTCGATATATCTAGCTTGGCTGCCAACGGAAACAGACTGAAAAGCTTTTTGAGAAGAAACTAAACTAACTAACCATAAATTTAAAAAGCTTTAAACCTTTGCCCCACTTCTGCGTATGGATTAAAGTCTAAGGTCCATAGTTTCGCACAAAATAAGTACACCTCAAAACGTAGATAGGGAAAAAGTACGACAACATGATGATCATACGCATATTTCCATTTAATATTTAACATCCTAATCACAGCTTAAGCATATTTACATTTAATATTTAACATATAATCTCTATTCACTGATCTATTTATAGATTTTAGTAAATAAACTAAATGCCCTCCCATTAAATACTCAATCTAAAAACTGAAAGAGAAACTTCGTGAACATAATTCCATGGAATTTTCCACGCAATCAATTTACAATGCAACGCAACATGAAAATCTTCCACTAAGATTGTTTACCAGAGCAAAATACGACCAAGACAAGACCAAGACAAAGAGTTTCTTTGAGTCTTATCATTAAGTTCGGTCACTGAATGGACTTGTTCAACTGTCTTATCGGAAAAATAACACTTCTATGATGGAATGTGAATGCAAAATAATTGCAAACAAAAAGTACTCCAAAGCACGTGAACTCATTAAGGTCTTAAGAAGTACCTAGACCTAGATACATATGTATATAATATCAACTTATGTATAGTCCTATATACACACATTTAATTAGATGTCGATAATTGAAAATTCAATTATATCAACAAAGACTTTTCGTAGGTAAATAGCAAAATAATATAGCATAGGTCTGTCTCTGTCTCACTCTTCTTTGATAGGCTGTTCCGGAGTACTATCAAAGGCAGCTGTCATTTAAGTTATCAGCAAACTATTTTATTGAGTGCTCAAGACTCAAGTCATTGCGATAACTTACATAACTATATAATACCATAAATATGTATGTATGTATATATAAATGAACCCATACAACAAAAGAGTAAATAGTGCGTAAAGGCGCCAATAAAATCACATTAAAGATTACAAATCTCACAAGAATCTTTTGCTACGTCGCAAAAAAAGAAAATAATTAAAATCAAACAAAAATCTGAAATAATTAGCTCTCTAGTTTAAGTTTATTATTATCGAAAAAACCCACAAATTTTTGTTATTACTTTACTGTCGTTTTATATTCTGCAATGACTCAATGTTTGAGCTGATAAAATTCCTTTCTTTTTTGATATATTGCAAATTCTTTCGTGTTCTTGATCTTTTTGCTTTTATATAACTAGGTCGATATTTGGACAAACGTATTATATAGGTCAGTTTTGGTTTAGTTGTGAGGCTTATTGAACCAGAAAGAAATGGAATTCAAGTCCTGCGTGTGGTCTAAAATTTTGGCAGTTGATAACAACCACAAAGAATTTTTCAAGATTAGATTTCGATTAAGTCGACTAAGCAACTGATTACTTCCTTCCTAGAAATACACGCAGGCGCCTTCGATTTCAAGTGAGTAGTATGAAAGCTAATCACCATTTAAAACAGGGACCATAAATAACGGTTAAACTATAGTATCCTGTCCCATAACTTTTCTAATAAGTTTAGCTAGTTGGAAAAGAAACTTCTTTGATTAAACCTCCTTATCCACGGAACTTATTCTATGGAACAAGATGTTCTTACTCAATCAAACGTTTAATTCATAAGCTGAAAAAACCAGAAAAAAACGGATTTTTAAAGTAAATTATATTCAAGGTAACTTTCAATGACTGATTGACGCCATATAAATTATAATAAATATTCAAATATTTTGTCAGAAACAGAGGCAAATCTGTTATCGCTTGACTTGTAATCACTTCATTCAAAGCTCAATGTAAATATGGGTAATGGATGATTTGTTTAATGATTATCGCGAAACCCACCCGTTAAGGTTGTTTTTTTTATGCAGTCAATGACTATATACATATTTCACTTTCTATACTGTATAGTAGTAATCTGTTCAAGGCTTATAATCGTGACTTTGGGAATTACCTGAAAAGGCAATAACAAAGTATTCCAAGAAAACAGATTAGTTCAGGTTGTTTTATTAGAAGACACGTGACTATAGAAGCATCAATAATTCTCAACCGCAAGTTATACGATCGTATACCTGATATTTATGATGATTAAACAAGATAATTTCTACTTGTTACGTATTTGCACTATACTTATATACACAGTCTAGCCTGTTTAGAAATTTACGCAAAAAAAAAAACAGATATATAATCGCAATACTCTATATGATTGCCCGATAAGCTGGTTAATTGTAGGCGGTCATACTAATGGCTGATTTTTTTTTTTTTTTTTTTTGTGTGTGTTTTCTCTCTACAAAGAAACTCGGCCCAACAACATTGTATTGGAGTACCTCCTAAGCAGCAAACCCAACCGCAATCATCAAGAGAATGATAAGGTCTGAACGATTAGCGGAATGTGTGTGGAATCATTAAATACATAAAGCAATGAGCAAATAATTATTAAGAAAAAATGTGCGTTGAAAAAACGAAATAAATTTGAAGGCAGAGATTCTCAAACATAATACTTCAATAAATTTATTATTAATCTGATTAGTAAAAGTCTAATAATTAATTTAGCACCTGAAAAAAAAGCTACAATGACTATTGACCACCAGATGTAACCATTTTTAGTAATATTAGTTTAAGGGGTCATTAGTCTTTAGATACCTAAGGCCAAACAAAAAGAAGTATATCAAACAGATTTGTAGAAGATTTCAAGAACCTTCGCCTAGAAGTGACTTTGGGAATATTTTTTAAAAAGTTTTGTCGAAAAAAAGTTTGCTCTAAACATTTAAGATTATTTGCGCAGGGATTGAAAGTTAAAGATGAGATTATTAATTTACAAAATCAACTAAATTTTAATTATGCAATATAGCAGGAAAAAATTCCAAATAATCAGGTTAAATTAGGCAGGAAATTAACTACAAATTGTTATTTAAGTTATTTGTACCTTGTTCTGTATGGATTTTAGATCGATTTGTTTTAAATTTATGAAAAGTTATACTTAATAATGCCAAATAGATGTTATTTAATTTGAATTATATATAAAATTTTAATAAATTTGTAATTAATTAATTAGATATTATGATTTGGTTTTGTTTTTTGCGCCTGAAATGGTTCAATTATATAGATACACGACCAAAAAAAAAATATTTTTTTAAATTTTTAATGAAATAATTATGAAAACAGATTTGAAATTTGACAATAACAAATGTTGTCATCTGTTTTTGAATAACTGTAATTATAATGTAGTCATAATCAAATGGATCTCAGATATCCATTTCCACTTGGAAAAAACTGTGTAAAAGCTTTGTGAAAAGTTTTCGACTTGTTCGAAAAATGAGTCATTCAGATCAGGAATACATATAACCACTCATAATTCTTTTAATCGCACATTGTTTTCTGCAGTTTGTTTAAACATTTGTATATATATATGTATGTGTACTTTAATCGCGAATCGGTCAATGTGCAATAATCACAACAAACAAAAAATGGAAAAGAAGAAACAAAAAAAAAAAACAGGTTTAAGGCGCCGCTCAGCGAAAAGTTTTCTTTGCTCTCCATTCTTACCATTTGCAAATTGGTTGACATCTTTTAAGCACTGCACTTTTGTTCAGGTATATATGACTGTATGTATGTATGTATACTCCTCTTCCTCCTCCTACTTTTATTTATTCTCTCTTCTCTCTGGATATTAATAACAATATTTCACAATTATAATCACATAAGTATGAGGCACTTTTACTTGAATTTTAACACACACTTTTGACGTCACTTGCTAATAACTATATGTATGTATATTTGTGTTTAAGTTTAGTTAATATTCAGCCTTGTTTATTCAACGGTTTCGTTATTTTTTTCTTTTGTTTCTTCTTTTTTCACTGTGCGTTTTATATTCTTGTTTTTAAGTTTTTGCCGTTCTTACATCCACTCACGAGTGCGTTTCAATTTCAACTGCCAACAATCTCCCGATCTCTGATCGGAAGCAATGTGGCTAAAGCTTTTTGATAACACAACAACAACAACAACAACAACAACAACAGAAACCGGAGAGTCAGGAGAACTTTGACAGTGACGTAGTTTATATACCCTTGTAGAGATAATATTTGGTTTTCAACAAATTTTTCCTTCCTTTTCTTTTCAATAAATATTATAAATTAGTTAGATTTATTGACCTGAAGCCGGATGAAACCCAGTTTTGATTTTTCCTCAATTCGATCAAAAATTTTCTTCAAAAATAGTCAAACGATAGTAGAAAAAAATTGGAAATTGTAGCTTTATAATATTTCTTAAGTTTTCAGAAAATATTCAAAAAAATATTTTCCTAATTTTGCTTAGTTTTCATTTGGAAACTGGAAAGGAATTCAATATTATTAATGGCTATTAACATCTATGAACAATTTTCATGCAACAAATTCTGCTCAGATTTTTATTTGAATTGCGGATTTCAATTCTAAAATGTTGACTATGATTTTGTTTTCTGCAATCGAAATTGTTTTCTGCAATATTTTTGCTAATTTAGTGACCAACAATTGCTACTAATAATGAAAGTCTCTTCTCATTTATTCTGTTATTATTTTAAATTTCTTGAGTTTTCCATTTTTTCGGTATTCAGTTCGGAGAGTACAAACGAATGAAAATAAGTCAAGTTTCATTATACGGAGAATATTTAATATTAAAAATCATCTATTCCATATTATTCATATATAAATCGAACTATTCAAACCCTTGTTTTTAAACATATGTATACAGAAATGTTACACAAATGAAATATACCCGAATGTTTTTTAGCTTAATGAGAGACTTAATTTTTGCAAATTATTAACAATTCAAGGCTGAATGCTATGAAAAAACTTGTATTATTTTTCAGTTTCATGATTCTCTCCTAAAAGGTCTGTTATACTTCAATTTGAATATATTCGAAATAATATTTTGAAAACCTCAAAAGACAATGGGGAAACCAGTTTTTGTTTACTGCATTTCTAGGTCAGAAGCCTAATCTATTGCGTTTCAAAAATATGTTTACCAACTAAATAAAAGCTTGTGGAAGTTTTCTAGAAAAATATCGTGTTAAATGGCACGCGCACATATTATGTGATATTTACCAGCTGTAAAAGCTCAAGGGCTCGAGGGCAAGGGAAAATATTAAACAGCTAACACAATTTATTAAAGGAAATATCAAAACATTAAAAAGCTTTTGAAACTCTAACGGAGTGGTTATTTCTCTGAAAACCATCGAGAAAACTTATCACTTTGAAGACCATATGATATTATATTAAATATACTCTCTTTTAAAACGAATCTAAATCTAATTTAAACTCTTAAAAAAAAAAACTTGTGACTAGAACTTTAAAACATCATTTTTCTTAAACAAATAAGGCAAGTATTTTTTTACTTTATTTTAAGGTTTAAAAGCCAGTTTTCGATTAAAAACGACGTTTTTTGTTAAGTCTTTAAGAGTAAGTTTCCTAATTAACACAATTTATTGTTCACATATTTAAAACTATACCTCCATTAAATAAAATGTTTTCGAATATTTCTGAAAAAAAATAAAAAAAATTACGTTGCGCTAACAGCACAATGTTAACGAACACCAAGTGGCAACGCTATGAAATTGGTTTTACAACACTGAATTACTGACGAGATATTTAAATATCTTGGCGCTCTTTGTCGGCTCTTTGTTAAATGTTCGTGCAATAGTTTAGTCATAATTTGTTAGTTTTCTTATAGTTTATTCGGCTAGTCTTAAATTATTCTATAGGTGATTATTTAGCTTGCATGTGCATGTGTTTTGTTAGGCGAGCATGTGTTTTGTGACAGGTAAGGGAAATGACTATTGCTCATAACCTCAATTTTTCAATTTTATTTCAATTAGTCCAGATAACCTTACTTTTAAAACTTTCTAGAAAATGAGTCACCTAAAAATTTCAAAAAAAAGCTTTTAATAGAAATGAATCATTTGTTTTCTGAGTAGCACAGCCAAATTTGATCATACTGTATGTGCTAGGAGCCGGCTAGAGGGCCGCCATAAGCGAAAACAGTGTTGCCATTGCCCGTATGAGTAAAAGCAAAAGGCGACAACACTGATGCCAAGTTGGGTTTACAAGTAATTTCTAGAAACGGGCGCACGCTCCCAAAATAAACCTCTCAGCCCCACTCCCCCCACCTAATAACCAAAGACAATAAAATACATAATTTTACTTTGTTTTTCTCTTTCGTTTTTTTTTTTTTGTTTGTTCTTTCATTTTTTATTTGCATTTTTGAATGTTCTCGAATGTATTGTATGTACTTAATGCGTGTTTCTGTTTTTTGTTGCTGTATTTGATTTTAGAAGTTTGTGTTACAACAAAACATTTTGCTTTTAGGCATTTTTATTCTCTTCTTTTGTGTTTTGGCGATAGGGTTTTGAAAACAGATTTTTCATTCTTATTACACACATTTCTGTTTTCTAGCTTACGTCAGCCGCGTCAGCAAAAAACAGAATTTGTTGTAGTTGGTTGAATTGATATATGTGTTGTATCTATATATATATAATTAATTATATATGTATAATTAAATGCTTGGAGAGAATCCCTGCGAAAGGGAGGACACAAACCGTAATTAGTAATCCAATAGATTAATAAAATAAAAAAAAAAACTAATAATTAAGAACAGTTAATTAAATCGATCAAATTGAAATTGTACATTTTCGGAATATGAATTATATTTCAGTTTTTCAAATCTAACCCCAAAAAAGTGGTTTTTGTCCTCAAATTCTTCTCTTACTTTCTATTGTGTCCAGAGAATTCGGTTTTTCTTTTATTTTGTCATCTTCGTTTGTTTCCTTTTTTATTGTTTCTTTAAGTATGAAATGCGTTTTTTTTTTTTTTTTTTTGAAATGTTTGCTGTTTTTTTTTTTTTGTTGTTGAGTTTTGTGTTTTCTTTTCTTTTTTTTTTTTTTTGTATATATATAAATATATTCCATATGTAATATAGAAATTCCATACAATAAAAATTAAAAAGAAATATTCTTAAAAATGACGAAAAAAATTATTACTCTTTGCTTATATAAAGGATTGTGTTTGTTTGTTTGTTTGATGTTGTTGTTGCTTTAATTATTATAATTATTAAATTTGACGCGTTTCTGTTTCCTTTTTTGTTTACAACTTTTCTTTTTATATACTTTCTTTATTTTGTTTTTGTTTTTTTTTTTTCTTTCTTTTTTTGCTTAAAACATAGAGGGTTGCATCTTACTTTTCGCTTATATACTTTTTTTCTTCTTTTTCTCTCTTTAAAGTTAAGGTTTTTTGTTGTTGTTGTTGTTTTGTTGTTGTTTAAGTAAATGATAATGGATTTCGTTTTGTTGTTGCTGGTTGATTTGTTGTTAGTAGTAGACAGTATCAGACAGAGAAGTGTAGAAGAAGAAAGATTGATAGTAGAAGAAGAATCAAGAAATGACAAGGATTTTTTTTCAAAAACGAATCGCGAATTGAATGTTCGGTACCCCGTTTTTCTTGTTTTTGGAGTTTTTTCTTTGCGTATTTCTTTCTTTTTCTTGTCAGCCAAATTAGAACGTTTGGCTGACAACAGACGAGGAGAGCCATAATTGTTTTTGTTGTTTCTTCGTTTTTTTGTTTTATTAGATTTTGTGTTTTTGTTGTTGTTGTTGTTGTTGTTAGTAAGTAGTAATATATTTATGTTTAGAAGTTTGTGTGAGAGGAGAAGCTTATGCTTTTAGGCAGCCACTTCGCTAGCCTCAGCACCATTTTGAACTTCATCCTTTGTGCTGGCGGCATCATCCAGTTTCGCCTTCTTTTCTGGTGTGGCAACGGCCTCATCGGCTTTGGCAGCGGCCTCATCAACCTTTCGCTTAACAGCTTCAGCGGCGGGGGCATCTAAAGGTTGGAGGAAAAGCAAGAACCGAAAGAGAATTCAAGTTAATTACATGCTTGGATTTAGAATAAAAAGTTTTCTTTCACGTTTTTGTTGATCTAATGATAGTTATTTCTCGCTTTAACTATTTCAAATTTACTTCAAATATTAAGCGAATGGTTCTTTTTGTATCAACAATCGTTGTGTGGTGGGGAGGGAGATTGGGGGGTACAACTCACCTGTTGAGTCACCATTGGCTGCCTCTTCAGCTCCATTCTCAACAGCAGCTGCTTCGCTGGTTGCCTTGGCCTCTTCAGCAGCGGGCGCAGACTCTTCCTTCTTCTCATCGGCAGCAGGTTTGGATTCATCGGCCTTTGCCTTCTCACCATCAGCAGCATCGGCGGCGGGGGCGCTATCAGCAGCGGCTGCTTCAGCGGCGGCAGCACCATTTTCCTTCTTACTGCTTGCTTCCTCATCGGCGGCGGCACCGTTCTCTGTGGCTGGTTTCTCAGCTGCTGCTGGTGTTGCTGCTGCTGCATCATCGGCAGCAACGGCATCCTTTTTCACAGCATCTACTTCCTCAGCGGCAACCTTCTCCACAACAGGGGTCTCACTGTAGTAATTAAAAGAGAAATAGAACAAACAAGAAATAAATACATGAATCACAATTACATTATAAAAACATCTTGTAAATTTCATAAAATTGTGCAAATTGCTTTCCAAATAGAATCTCAACGAAATTTACAAAAAATTTTCCATTCCTCAGAGCAAAAGAAATGAAAGACCGGCAAAGCGGTGTCTACTTCCGTGCAACCCCCACTAAAAGCAGCGCAAACACACACACAAAGTAATACACACACGAGGGTTGCTATTAATATTTCTGGCCTACAAAAATAGATTTAGTCCAACACAAAAACTCTAATATAAATAAATACGGCCTACTTTTAGGAAGCTTTTCATTTACGCGCAGAATTTCACCTGACCACATTTTATGATGAGCTACCACAAGAATTTAAGTGGAAACCCTCGTACTAACAACTACAAAGCATTGTTGTAACATCTGCCAACGCCGGCGACGCCGCCGCCGTCGTCAAACGTCGCTGCCCTCTGAGAAAATGATAAATGGGAGCAACAACTCGTGGAAACTGCGACGCAAAAAGAAATACAAAAAAAGGTGAGCGTGCGTTGCCATATAAATTTTTTTTTCTTATTTCTTTTCTTTTCTATACATACTTCGCTTATGTACCTTACATATGTATAAAAGAGATGCTTGCAGACTATGTGCAAAAAAAGAAGCACGACTTGTTCGAAAAAAACTGGTTTTTTATGCGGTAAGCATTATATGGTTGTCCTGCTTGCACTTTGCTTTGCCGCTGTATGCAAGGCGCGCGCGTCACGTAGCATTAAGGAACGAGACACATAATTGTGTCTCTCTCTAACTGCATGCACAAAAAGGAAGCGGCAAAAATAACGGTCAAAAACCAGACACCCACTATGCGGCTTTTATCTAACCCCCCGCCCACCATTCCTTGCACAACCTAAGACAACACACACAGACAAAAGGTATTTTAACAGTTCTCTCCTTTTTCATTTCGTTCTCTTTCTTTTCTGCCACCACCACCTCTTCCACATTACAAAAAGAAGTTGAAAGAAGTATTAAACAAAAGAAAAACCCCAAAAGACCGCTAAAAACATAAGCGTTTTTCGCTGCTATGTGATTATTTTAAGCAATGACAAAATAATACCTGGAATAAAAACGAAACGAAAAAAAAAAAACTTGAGCAACTCATTAGCACAAACAAGCAGCAAGACAGAGAAGGCGAGAGAGAGCGAGAGCTAAAGGTACATAGGTAAGGTGGTAAGCAGGGAGTCGGGCGGCAAGCAAACAGACACAGCACAAGAAGTTAATGCCAAGCTTTGAGCTTTAAACAAACGGACAGCTGAAAAAAAGAGCGGCAACTTAAATGCGAATGCTATACACACTTTGCACATACATACATACATAAAATTTTTGCGCACTCCGCTTTGCACAAAAAGACACATCCATACAAATATATGTGTGTATACATATAGATGTATATACTCAACACATTACTTCTTTGCCCAACAACAAGCACATGCCGCCGTCGCCGCCAACAAAAAATTTACTCTCTGCCGCAGTTAACGTCGCTGCCGCGCCGTCATCGTTTGCCGGCCGGAGAGTGAGCGAGATCGACTTAGGACGCCGCGCCAAATTCAACGGCGTCGTTTTTTGCGCGCACATATGAATTGCCCAAGTGGAAGCGAGACAACTACTTGAAAACCAGCTTTTGCGTATATAGACACAGAGGGCCGAAAGAAATTCAAAAAAAAGGAAAATTTTTCCAAACCGTTGCAAATAAGAACATGGCAGAAAAAATGCACAAATTGTTTAAACAAAATACTCAAAAACACACTTGCACACACACACAGATGTTGTATTCACAAAGGCACTAAACATTTTACTTATTATTTTTGTCGATATCTATCTACATTACTCACTTTTTTTGCTCAGCCACATCAGCCATTTTGTTTTACTGTTGGTTTTTCAAAAAGCGAAGCGCGTAAAACACGTTTAAGAGGTGATTTGCTTTATACGAAGCTTTTTAGATTGCCGGGCAAAAATCGACACGTTGTAAACGGAACAAACAAATTTTAGCAAATTTTATAAATTTGTACAATTTGTATGTGTGTATAGCAGCTTCTTTTTGCTTTCAGAATCGCTGGGGTATTTATTCCTTTTTTTTTTGCTTTCAGTTGCTGTACACAGAAGGAGAACGTCCACACAGTTACGCAGAAAAACGCCGAATGAGAGAGCAGTGAGCACCGGTGCGGCTTTTAAAGCGGGCCGCTCTAGTGTTGTTGAAAAATACCAGTTCATTTGCTGAAAATCGTTAAATTGTTGGTATAATCATGGAACTAGTTTCATTTTTGCTTATATATGATTCATTTTACATCAATTCAATAAGCTTGGCTTAATTTATTGCACAATTAAATGAAACTTTACTTCCATTTGTATATGTAAGTCGCCAATTGTTTTAAATTGTAAGTGTGTTATGAGCTATTAAGTAGTAGTCTTTAAGCAAAGGTATGTAATTCTTTTGTGTTGACAGTAAGCCATGCAATTTTAACACAAACAGAACTTGACACTTGACAGAAAGCAAAACAATTTTAAGTGTCAAGTTCCTTTAAATTGTTTATCAATAAAATTAATATATAAATATAATAATTTACAAATAATAAATATATTTATTACCAGCATAATTATTTTTGAATATCATATAAATTTATTTAATGAGAAAAAGAACTAGTTAATATTTTCCCGCTCCATAATTGTAGGAACTAGCTTGCGTTCTTTAACACTTCTTCTTTCTCTGTGAGAGCACACCAAATCTTGAGAGAGAGCGAGAGATAAAGTAACAGCCAGACAGAGAGAGCTCGCAAACGAGAGAGAAGCCGGTTGCACTCTCCGAGAGCAACAGAGATGGACAAATAGTAGGTGAAATATTCAAAAAGAGACGCAGCAAACACATACATTTGTATGTACAGATGTCACATACATTTATGTATGTATGTTATGTGTAAGCCAAATGTGTTAAAAAAATTTAATAATAAAAGACGTATTTGGAATAAACCCAATACAAATACGATGCAAATAAATAAATAAACATTCCCTATCACCGTGATTTAGGTAGTCACAGTTATGCTCAACTCTAATTCGCTCATACATATGTATGTACATACATAGATAAAATTGCCAGCCAAGTTGTTAAATTATACACAAAACATGAAAATTACTAATTAAATTATACAAATTTGGCGAATAATTTTGCAAAACATGTTCTAAACGGCAAACATGCATACATTTACAATACAATGCATATGATATATGCATGTACATATGTATGTACATACATATTTATTTTCCTTGGAAAGCGCGCGCTTGCAACAAATAATTCAGCTTCTCCGTTTCACCTTTTGTTCTGGGGGATTTATCCAGGTAGCAGGCAGGTAACTAGATGAGGGGAAACTGAAACGAATGGATTTTAAGGTATCATCACGTGCCATTGTGCATGTCCTAGGATTAGTTATTCCTGCAGCAGGAACCAAAATGAAATAGCTGAGATGACAGATGTTTTAAACAATCTTACAAGATGCTATACGACAGCTGCTACTTTCTAAATCCAAAAACAAAACGTTCTAATCAAATCTAAGCAGTTATTGAAATGAGAATATTAATTTTCGAAAACGTTTCAATATTGCACATATTTGCGCAAAAACTAGCCTCTAAATGGCTGCATTTTTTGATCTATTTTGATAATCAATCAAAATTGCGACCGCCTTGCATTGTCTGGAGCCAGGTAGGCGTGTATATGTATGTGTGTGTGAGTGAGTTTGTATGTATGTGTGTGTCTGTTTCAGGTAAAACATTTTGCCGCTGCTCCGGATGATCATTGTGCGGGTCTAGAGAATGTTGAAGTAAAAGGTTATCGCTGCTTAGATGCTTTATTGCCTGACAATGAATATAGAACACATGCCCTTCGAGTGAAACAAAATGCACTCGGCACAAAACTCCCGCCGTTTTTTTATTTTCTTTTCATTTAAGTGAAAGCAGAAATGTTATACAAGCAGTTGGCAAAAACAAAAAAAAAAGGTACAAAAATTCTAGTTTCTAAAATTTGCATTGAAGGTTTGTGGTGGTTGTTTTTTTTTTATCAGGTTATAACCTCGAGATATATTCTAATAGATATTGTATATTCTATATAATACTATATTATAGTCTAGGTAATATATACTATTTGCATTAAAACGATTTTATGAATGAGTAAGTTGAGAAATTCCCATTTTAAGTATTTTTTCTGACTTGATTTATACTTAGTTGTGATCTAGAGATTCCTTTCTCCTAAAGACTCTTATAGTATTACAATGTAATTATTAAGATATTACACTATTACACTTGATCTATTTACCTGTATTAGGTATGTATGAACATGTATGTACAGCAGAGAACTTAAAAATAGCACTACTTGCTTAGGAAATGTGTTGAAAAGATTCATAGTTTTATTTAGAGGTTTAAGGAACATGTAAATACGTTTTTGAACGTAAAATATTTACTACTAATGGAAGCAAAAAGGAATTCATAATGTCCAGCGGTGTCAAAGTTTTTTAAAGAACTTCTTGACACATATGTATATCCGAAATATATACAGTAAGTGTAAGTATGTATAATGGGTCGTGGAAAACACTGCTCTGTGGAAAAGCGAAAACTGATCCAAAGCCTGATTTTGGAAGGAAAATCGTATCGTGAAGTTGGAAAATTGGTCGGTTATTCGAACAAAATGATTCAAAATGCTAAAAATTTCAAGCCGAAGCCTGATACTCGCGGAATTTAGATTGACAAAGATGTAGATGCGACAATTTATTGCGACAATTTCCAATCTAAAATCGAATTACTTAAAAATTTAAAGTCAATTTGGATAGAGTTGAATTTTAAATTACAACTAATTGTAAGAGTTACGGTAGTATGGTAGTTTGTATTCACATACAGTCTCGATCTTAAAAATAAAACCACTTAGCCAGGGAACGTGTTCAAAGGATTCTTGGACTTCATTTAAGGTCCAAGGAACACTTGAATACGGTTTTGAATGTAAGATATTTACTACTAATGGAAAGAAAAGAAAAAACTTATAATAATATCCAACGTTTTCAAAAGGAACATCTTGATATACTCAAAAAATACACGAATATATATGTACTACAGATCTCAGTAGTGATAGATGTTCAGTGATAGATGTGCAGCCAAACACATTTGGCATTCGAACTTTTTCTTACTACTATCCTTTAAAAATTATTATCCTTTAATAAAACAGTACAACTATTTGATTATAAGCGGTTGTTACACAATTTTTTGTAGATACACATATTAATCCAGCATTGAATGAATTAATAGTTCAAAAAATTGGTGTCTGTATTCCTTGAAATTAATTGGAAGCGTCAATCCCACGAGTAAACGTACATATATTGTCGTTAAGGTGGCCCCAAATATCAAAAACCGAGATCACCGCCAAGTACACTTTTTCCTTTTCTCTAAGGACCGTCGAAATAAACTCAACAGGACACTTTATTAATACAGTGTTGAAAGAAATAATAAAAACGGGTTCTACCTTAAAAATCATATTACATTTTACATTAGAATACCCTGCTGATTTGATGCATGGTCTTTTATTTTCTTTTTTTCGTTAGAAATCGACAAAAAAAAGGTCCTTCAGCTTCACCGCAGTTAGTGTCTCATGCCGGAAGTGGGAAACATACAGATGTTTCGATCTGTTTACCTGTTTCGAGCAATGCCGCAAATGGGAAAGTGTTTGTAATCTTAATGCAAGTCCATTAAGTGATGGCAAATTGAATTAGAACTCATTTTTTGCCAAATTAATCCTTATACCAAGATTAGGTTAAATAGAGATTACATTTGCTTTAATAAACAGTTGATTCTAACCAAATTATCGTCATCTTAAAGAATACAAAAAGCATTTCCTTTACATCTGCCATCACACACACACACACACAAACACAGACACAGACACAGGCATAAACGTTTGTATGCAGCTGCAGATATTTTTCAATGCCAGCCAAGGACAGCTGCATTCCTTACAAGGCGTCCTCCATTTCAGTTTCTGTGTGTGTGTGTGTGCGTGTGTGTTGGTGTCTCTGTGTGATTGCCATTTAGTTGTAGTGAGCGACATTAATGTTTTCTTTCTAATTAATTTTATGCGCTTGTGGCAATTTGAGTAATTATGCTCGCACACACACACACAGACTCTTGCACATGGACACCCACCGATTAACAGTTAATGCACATTTTGTTATCAAGCTGCACAGCTGTACCGTTATCAGTGGTTCAGTCTAACTCTCTCTCTCTCTTTGTGTGTGACATGCGCTCATAAAAAGCTGTCTTGCGGTAGAAAAGCTCTCTCACACTCTATCGCCCTCTCTCTTTCACTCTCTGTTAGGCAAAAGGAAGCGCGCTGCTGAAAGGTCCTTCTTCTATTGCTGCTGTATTGGACTGTTGACTGTCAAAATTTTTCACTTAACAATCAGTCAAGTTTATCGTGCGCCTTAGTTTAGTTCAAAAGGAATACGCGTACGCTCAAAAACTGATCAAGGCAGCACACAGCAAACATACAACCTACAGGAGGAAGAAAAAAAAAAAGAATCGCTCCTAGCAGAAAGAAAAAACAAAAAAGTTAACACAACGAAACGAAATTGAAAAAATGTAAAACCACAAAAAATATGTATTAAAATATTTAACAGCTTCTTGAAAAATAATAAAAACAAAGTGTAATTCAGTGTAAAACCAAAATTTTGTGTGAAATGTAAGGACTATGATGCGACTGAGAGAGCAATCTTAACACGGTCATACATGGCAAAAAAATAATAATTATCCTTAAGTGCAAGTGTCAGTTATTTGCCTTTTAAATTATAATCGAAATTTTTTGTCTGTAGTTGTGTGTACACACAAACAAAATCAGAACGCATTAAAACGAACCTTGAGCAAATCAACCTTACACAAACATACACAGAGACACACACACCCAAAACATACGCACATATGTACACACAGGCACGAGTCGGTTATAAAGATACTTACCAAGGCATACCTAGGACGTAAAAGGATTTCTTTTCCTTCTGTTTGGAAGAAATAAGAAGCAACGTTATGTTATACACATACACACCTACACATACATAAATGCATATGTATAATGTCTGTCCGACCAATTCGGCAATAAGGATACACGGATAGTCAAATGAAGGAAGCAGCAGTGAGAGAGAGAGTAAGAGTGAGAAAGAGAGACATAGATACCGACCTAGTAGTAGTATAACGAAAGAGTAACAGAAGAGAGCATATAGAATGAGAGTGTGGGAGAGAGTGAGTGAGAGAGAGAGAGAGCCCGTAACCTAGTACCGTGGTATGCGAGGGTGTTAAAACTGCGGCCGAAAATGCTTATAATTTATGCAAATATATATTTTTTATGGTTAGCCCATGCATACGTGGCGGGGCTGGGAAGATGGTGGGGTAGGCACTTCATGAAAATTTCACAAGTCAATTTCAATTTGCCTAAAAATAGCAAAAACTTAATTCATTCAGTTTTAATTAATAATCCAACGAAAATTGATATTGTAAAATTGTGTCAGAATGCTGCCAGCAAAATAATATGCAAAAATTTTGTAGTAAAAATATCATCAACAAAATAATGTGTAAAGATGAATCATTTTTCGTTGTTCAACGCGTAAATATTGTTTATTGACACAACAGTTTAGTGAAAAAATTTTGAATGACCTTTGCGGTCGTCTCTCATGAATGTTGACTTTTACAGTTACAGATCATTGGAATATATGTATGAATATATAACATTTTAATAAGAATTAAAATTAAATACCTTTTTTAACTTTTGTATTTATCAATAAATAACTTACATATAAACTTACCACCAAAGCGTACAAATCAATCATTTGAAGGCCGCTTTGGTTTTTTTTTTATCCTGCAGTCCTAGAAGGATTGCCTCCTCCTTACAGTATGTTAGCTTTTCTAGTTTTTTATTACGTTTTCCACAACTAAGTTTATTCTAAGAACTCCGAACTGTTATTACCCCAAATCCTGCAGTACTTAGAAATACCTAGAGATCTAGAAGCGTTTGTTAAGGATTCATTTGGGAACCCTAAGAGCAGGTTAAAATAACTTTCATAGTTTGTTAATGATTCATTTTAAAATTTTTTTTCACATTTCTTTTGTAAAACAAAGGAATGTTACTTATCTTAAAATCATTTTGATTTACCTTTTAATAAAATTGAATAAAATATATTGCGATTAAATAATAATTTATTTCATTTTTTGTTATCTATTTTACGTTTAGGGGACACCTTTTCTTGATTTAACTATTTCTACCGTGAAGAGAGCATAATGCGATAAGGAAACAGTGGCGGATCTTCAGGGGGAGGGCTAAAAAGCTATATTCTACACAACTATTTTGACATCCTAGAGCTCGTTGACATGGAAAATTGTTACATTTTTTATAATTTACCTGATAAACTGCGCATTCTTCTCAATTTGTAGAAATTTTCTTCAACTAGATTCGCCCCTGTAATAAACACACGCCTCTTTAGACAGTTCTTATCACATATAATTTCAGTTTGTAAATTTTTGGGGGAACTAATCAGCAATAAAAGCAAACAGAGTCTTAAAGATTAAATGTTAATTTCATATAATTAGCAAGTGAGAAATTTTAATTGAACTATGAAACTGAAACCACGGTATATCTGCTTGAAAAGCTTTCACACACACACACACGCACATGACTCTCCTACAAGGACGCTTCCGCCTTGGCGCTCACCAATACAACAACGAAAATGCAAGGCAATAGAGGGGAAAGCGGAAAAGGTGGCTGGTGGGTGGCTGGGTGAATGGGCACCCCGCCATGAGGCACTGCGCTAAGTCTCAAATTTAGCGTTAACGTTTTGTGTACAAGTTTATTTTCTTGTTGTTTGAGTTTCTGCTTCGCTTTTTCATTCTATTTACCCAAGCGTCTACCATACTTATAAATAAATAAAAACCAAAAAGAAGAAAAGCGGTGAAAACGGAAATGGCCGTGCTTCATTCATAAACCAAACTCTTGGGTCGTCGTCGAGTCAGGGGCTCCTTTGCTCACTTACTCGGTGGTGGTCCCTCGACCGGTCGATTGGTGATCAACGAAACATAAAAATAAAAAACCAAAAATAAAAAAAAATAAAAACCGAAAAAATAAAAACCATCAAGGCTACTTGAAAAACCTCGCATTCAGTATGCCGGAAGAGAAGGAGAAATCTAGTAATAATCTTGAAAATGGTCAGGCCACGTCCACAGCTCCGGCTACCGCTTCGCCGACAGCAACCGGCAAATTGAAGCATCAACGCCAAAAGACGCCCACACGACGGCGTCCCCATGATGATGAGGTCGTTGCTGGAGGTGTTGGCATCACCGGCGGCGGTGTGGTTATTCTACCGCAGCATGTACTCAACGAATTGTATCACAACTATTCCATTAAACAGCGACGTAGCGGTCTCAAGTGGTTCCTTTTTGCGGCCATTCTATTTAATTTGTGGACCATTTGTATACCATGGGAGCAGGCGGTACCAACAAGAGGTGAGTTTGATTATAAACTTCCATCACCCTCATATTCCTCAACGTAAAGTACGGCCTAATTATGGTCAGGACCATAATACCCTTGCATGATTTTGCGTTGCTCCATGAGACTGCAAAAGGAAATTGCCCCATTTCACACTGACGGGCGAACTCGACTCGACAGAATATAAAAGCTTTCTAAGTGCGGAAATGCATCCTTTCTAGTGGCCAATTCACGGGGGAGAAATTTATTCCACCGCCAACAAGATAAAAAGTTGGTGAATTATTTAAGAGACCCGACTCTCCTCCTTGATGCTGCGAGTCTAGCTTGTGTTTATTTTTAAAGTGTCCTCATAAGTTGTTCCTAGAAAAGTCATGCTCATGATTCTTTTTTTTAGTGAAACGAAATTTCATTTCAAGAGAAGTCATTATATTTTGACTTTAGCCGTCAACTAAAACTACATTAATATAACGTTAAAAGGTCTGCCTGGATTACAATGCCAAAAGCGGGTTAATACTCTCCTTTGGCAAAAACAAATGTATGTCTATTTGACGCGAATTTTGACTTTCTTCGTCCTACTCTGTATATAAACCATATTTTACTTTTAGCATTTTTGTTTCGGAAATACGTGAAAAACCTTATTGAAGGTACTCTAAAACTAAAGGCCAAACTTTATTTTCAAGAGATTGATGTTAATTTAAGTCATATCTTAAAAATCGCAGTTTCAATTTTCAAAATTTCTTTGTTTTTGAATTAATTTTTTGAAAAATTGTTGCAATTCTGCAAAATTTTCATCCAAATCGGCAAACCATATCCGTTTCTCTGCTTTTCGTTGTAGAAAAACTTTAACCACAAAAAGTATTTCTAAATAGTCAGAGAAATTTAGTTGTATAGATATCGAAAAGTTAAGTTTCCCATTTGAAGACCTTTTCTGAAATGGCTTGATCAAGTTAAGTCCCATTTTGATAACTCTCTAAATTGGAAAAACTGATGAAAATACATAGGACCCTTTGAAATCACAGGCAATATAGAAAGAATCCGTTTCATGTTAATAAAATTCTTTGGATGTCTAAGTAAAGTTTTTACCCAAATCTTTCAGTGGTCAACTGTTGCATGCTGGTAGCATATTTGGCTTTAACCGCTCTCTTGCATATTGGGCGTCGTTCGGAACAGCCAGCGATGCGTAGCTTACGCCAGACAATGTTAACAATAATACCGAGAGCTCTCTGGTTCCTGGCAATGTTGCATTTTGCCGCCTACGTTATGTTGCAAGCCAGTTTCTCACCGCGGTGAGTTGAATGAAATGGAAAGTGTTTAATTTACTAATAAAAATACAAATTGTTTGTTGTGTTTTAGTGATGTTCTTGGGTGGGCCATATTGCTAAACTTTTTAATCTACGTAACATTACCCTTGCCATTGATTTTCCTTGGCCTAGTCGTTGGCTTCTGTACGTACTTCAATTGTTTAAGTGTTCCTGTGGCTTTCTCTCGACCCGATCCACTGATATCTGATCAGGCAGCGGCTAATGCTGTTTTGATAGCCACTGGAGCTGTAATTGGTTTGCTCTATTATTTTATGGGCGAAGCCAAGCAGAAAAGGGCATTCTTAGAGGCCAAGAAAAGTCTAGAGGTTAAGATGGTAATCGAGGAGCAATCGGCTGAACAGGTGAGTAAACTGCCGCACACAAAATTCAAAGTAAATGCATTTTTGGTTTCCGTTCGTTTCCATTCTTCTAGGAGCGCCTGCTGTTATCCGTACTACCGAAACATGTGGCTATCAAGATGCGTGAAGATTTGGGCTCGTCCACTTCAGAGGCATTCAAAAAGATTTACATGAGTCGACATGAAAATGTTAGGTAAGTTCAAGTGACGTCTTACTACATGGTAAACGAACCTTTACTAATTTACAAAAACATGACTTGTTCAGGGCGCAAGAAAGTGAGACACACTTGATATAATAAAGTCTTAATGACAAAGCTAAATACAAAACTTTGTATATACTCTCTTTGATAGAGATCTGTATATGGGTTGTGTTGCCAAATATTCTCATGCCTGAACTAGTTGTGAATTTTAAAATAAATTTAAACCTTGCATTTAATTCTTTTCCAAGAGAGGGATTTTGGCCATACCTTTTCTTTAATTAAAACTGGTTGTGAATTATAATTAAATCAAGTAATAAAGGGAAGAATTTCGTACAGTTTGATTATTTTGACTGATCCTTTCACTTTTTTAGGCTGCTTATAAATCCTTTTTATGACCATCGCCTTAGATTGATAAAATTTTTAACACTTAAGACTTTAATGGTTTCTAACAACCGACAATTGTTTCATCGAAAACGTTTTAATGATTGTTTAATGGCCCGACAGTTGTCTGGACTTAGTTGAGTACTAAAACTAGTTGTGAATTACAGAAAAATACAAATCTAATGTCAAGAGGACATGCTGTTTATTTGGCTTTTTAGAGTTCCCTTAATTTTGAACTCTTAAATTTAGAATGTAACAAAAAAAACTCTCATTTGTTTTAAGGGAAAACTTATCCTTTAAGAAATTATCCTCCAAGAAACATTTCAATTTAACAATGTCATTTGTTCTCATTAGCTACTTTCAATATGAATAACGGTTCAATTGTTGCTCTAATTAAGCTAGTCATCAACATCTAGATTTTTGTGTTATTTACTCGTTACTTCTGAATTGCTAATCGTTTCCACATGGAAATATTTACAGTGCTAATTTCCATCAAAAATGCGTTCCTACGTTTATTCTTACAGCATTTTTTTCAGGTGCTAACTGCCATTCCATAATTTAACCGTTATACCTTACTTTCTCTTCTACTCACACACACACACACACACCATTAAATAGCATACTTTATGCGGATATTGTTGGCTTTACTGCCATCTCCTCAACGTATAGCGCCCAAGATCTGGTTAAAATGCTTAACGAGCTCTTTGCACGCTTCGATAGGCTTGCCGAGGTAAAAATAACCAGTAGAGATACTTGTAACAAATTTTCTTTTCTTTTATTTTTCTTGGTTTTTGTCTTCAGTTTTTCCTCGACTTGGTTTCATGTGTTCATTCACTACTAGAATTCGAAGAAGAATAATAATGATGATTACGTTGTTTAAGATAAGCATCATGGAGAATTTTTCATTTCCTTCATTTGGAGTGTTACGCACTTTAATATAAATTCTTCTTCAGTTTTGTTTTTTTTCGTTGTCGTTGCCATTATTCTGCATAAATTTTGCTCTCTTTGCTTTTGTTTTAACTTTATTCTTCTTCCTTTTTTTTTTTTTTTTTTTGGCAATTTCTTTTCTGCTTTCTGGCAGCAAAAGTTACGCCCAGTCAGGCGTATGAAATGTTTCAAGTTGATTTTTTCTCTCATGCAACTTTTTTTGTCTTCTTTCGCTTGTTTCGTGGGGGGCCCCTCGATGGGTGGCGCTGGTTCTTGTTTCCATTTATTTATTTTTATTTTGTATTTTAGAAGCTTCAGTTAATTTGGGTGATTTTTTTTTTTTTTTTTTTTTTTTGAGGGAGGATTGGGCGGTGAGTTTGGAAGTCTTTTTGTGGCGTATATGTTTTCCTTTTCACTGATTTGGTGGGCGATTCGGTTTTTGTTTTCAGTTCATTTGTTAGCTTTAGGTTGTGATTAGGTTTTGTTTTTTTTTTTTTGTGTTGGGTAGATATTTATGATGCTTATGGTTAAAGGGTATATTAAAGTCAGAAAAGAATCAGTTATGTTCTTTTAAAGTTTATATATAAATTATCAATACTTTGAATTAAAAAAACCCAAACCCAACGATTTCAAACTATTTACAAGCTATAAACCGCTTAAGTTTCTTTTGAATTTCATCTGCTTTCCTCCTTTGTATTTAAATAAGTAAGAATTGTTTTTATAATATAAAGCCAATTGTTCTGAAAATTGATATATCTAATTATAAATTCAAGATCTGCTAATCTATAACGTTTCATAGAAATCTGACTTAAATTAGTCTAGTTATAGTTAAAATGTGGTTAATCAAAAAGCAAAACAACCCTGACAAGTTTACTAAAGTGCTAAAATAAGATAATCTTGTTTTTGTGGCTTGTAAAGTAAATTGAACAAAACTAAATATAATGCCCTATCACGTTGCGCAGGGTATTTGCAAGTCGATGTGGCAATTTACTTACTTCATTTATGTTTTGGTTTATGTTTTTCTAAGGCATTATTTATTGATTTCAAAAGAGTGGAATAACAAAGTATTAGGGAAACGAAAACCAAAGCTAGTCTAAATGTGTCAACAATTTGGTGCGAAATATTTTGAATTTATGGCAAACAATTGTAGCAATTAAATAAAACAGGAATAAAATTATACATTTGATTCCTCAATTTGTATTCGCATTAATAAATAATAATTTAATTATAGTTTGCTGATTTGAATTAATTTCATTTGCTTTACACATGTCAATCAAAACTCTTCAATTAAATAACTAGAAATTACTTAGATATTAATTTTCTTTTCCCGTGTGTAGAAATACCAACAACTACGTATTAAAATTCTTGGTGATTGCTATTATTGCATTAGCGGTGCCCCGGATGAGCGTCCGGATCATGCCGTGATGTGTGTACACATGGGACTTTCCATGGTAAAGGCCATCAAGTAAGTAACAAGGACACAACCGGACGACCACAATGATGTCGACAACGACGACAGGCGACACCAAATCAACGTTAGTTCAATTTAATAATAATTGCACTTAACCACGCTTTCGTGTCTGGTCCTGTCGCCGTTGGCCGTTCATCCATACATATATTTCATAGCATACTTTTAAGCGTTAGCCAAGTTGCGTGTCGTGTTAGATGAATGTTTGTATATATGTATGTATATGTATATGATTGATGTATACTTTGTTGTGTTATTATTATAGGTATGTGCAACAAAAGGCAAACTCACCTGTTGATATGCGTGTGGGCATCCACACTGGGGCTGTCTTGGCTGGCATTCTTGGCCAACGTCAGTGGCAATTTGACGTTTACTCCAAGGACGTTGAGCTGGCCAATAAAATGGAATCGAGCGGCAAGGCCGGGTAAGTTTTGTGCGGAACAACTCTTGCATAATTAAAATGCTGGCACTCAAATGTCTTTGTGTGTGTATGTCTGAGGAGGGTGCAAAACGACTCTGACTTGTGCTTATTATGATTTGACTCTTACTCTTGTTAAATCTTGTATGCAAATTTATGGTCATGTTTATCAACTGACACAACTGTATCTCCTTGAGGAGCACTTACTATTTTGATTGACCCATTTGCATGGGTGCAGTGGGAGCTTTGCGGTTTACTCTCTCCCCCCTTCTGTAATTCAATTGGTATTTAACATTAATGTTTGTGGGTGGTTGTCTTTTTTGTCACAGACGCGTTCACATTTCGGACAAAACCTTGGCCTTTCTCAATGGTGAATTCGAAGTGGAACCAGCATTTGGTGAGAAACGTGAGGAACTGTTACGAATTGCCGGATTAAAGACATATTTTATAACCAAAGTGGTTAAGCCGGTGAGTTAAATTGTATAATAAAACAGCGCAAGAAAATTAATGTGATAGTAAAAGTTTAATGTTAATGGTAGGTGGATCAAGGCCTGTGAAATCGGGTAACTTTGCTCACTAAAGTATGCAAAAGGTCTAGAAAAGAATTCATTGTTTTCAACAAATTTATAAACTGTCTATAAACAATATTTACATCCAGAAATATAGCAAATTTTACAGCGCATAGTTCTCCCTGACATTTGATAGGTATATTATCAGTAGAAGATGAAAATTATGATTAGATTCAGTATTAATGATAATTTTGAATTTTAAATACGTTGCTTTTCTTATAAAAATGTCATTAACTTTTATAATCGTGATATTTGATACCTTAAAAATTTATTAAGTCTGAGTGAGTAGGGTGAAAATTGTCTATAAACAAATGGTGCAACTTGGTCTATTTGTTAGAAAATTTGTTAAGAACAGTTTTTGTTCACTCAGGGAGAAATCACGGTTTTAGATGCTATAAGAAACAATAGAATGTTGGAATTCTGGAATTTTTCAAATACTTAATATTTTCTTTTTCAGTTCGCTTCACCGTGTGCCAAGAAAATCAATGAAACTCAGAGAGAAAATTCGCATAATGGTTCGAATGGTTCAACTGGCGGTGGATTAGCTACAACTGATGATAATGAGGCTACCTTAGATGATGAGGAACTATTGGCAGAGACCGCCACAACCGATGGACAACATCTTACACCCGAAGCCGAAGATGAAGAGGAACAGGTTAAATTGGAGAATTTCAAGCAACGATTGAAAGATGAACTAGTCACTAGAGATGGACATGAGTGAGTTTTGGGGCCATAGATTCCTCTAATATCTGTGATAAATCTTTGAATTTTCTTCTTTGCTAGAAATCTAACCAAGGACACAAATATATTTCTACGCTTTAAGAATCCGCAATTGGAACAGGCCTATGCCATATATCGAGAACCATATAGTTCCCTGCCATTATTGGCTGCTTTGTTGGTTCAATGCATTGATGTTCTATATTCGTATTTAGTTTTACCTCGATCCACATTGCATTTTATTAATATAGCCGCCCCTTTGGTACCCATTGCCATGCTGGTGGTGATTAGCATAGCGGAGAGCTTTAGCGGGATGTTGCCAAAGTTCTTTGTCGATGTTAGTAAACGATTCAATGACATTACCTTCGTGCGTGAACTGGCTGCCATAATTATAGCCCTTACCATTGGCCTTAGCAATGTCATCGACATGGTAAGCAATTGTATTGTGGTTTTATTTTTTTCTTGATTTCGAAGCGTGTTTAAGGGTTTGTCCCTGTGGTTTATTGATTTTCATTTGCATATCAATTTTTCTTCTATTTCACAATTTTTACTTGTTACTTTTTTGTTTTTGCTGCAGTTCTTTTTTGTCACCTTCCTGCGCACAGAGCATATTGTTAGCGAAAGTGAATTCAATGCCACGGCCAGTGAGGTAATAATGGTCGAGGATGGTGGTCCGATATTGGAAGAGGAGATGGCAACTGCTGAACACCTGCTACCGGAATCATTTGTTGAACAAATGCGCGATGCAGTGCCCACAGAGCGTGACCTTTATCCGTCCTATTTGAGTAATTTTGGTGTCTTAATATTAATTGCAATTGCCGTGATTGCCCAGCTCACGCACCTGACGAAAATACTTTTGCTATTGTCTATAGCAGGTGAGTAACAATTGCTCAACAATTGAGTGTTTCAATTTAGTAATGAAAAATTGATTTTAACTTCCTTTACTACTATTTCCAGCTCTACATTGCTATTTCAATATATTTATCATGCATGATTTGTATGCCCTCGAAGATGATTTGGCACATCAACCGTAAGCATTGGTGCCTCATAGATTTAAGCCATGTACATCATTTCTATTCCTTTCCAGCATCATATCCACTCGTTATTGCGCCTCGGGTCTACTATTGGTGGCCGCCTTGGCTCTTAGCACTTTGGCACGACATGTAAGTAAATATATTAATAATAGGCTATATATATTTCATTATTTTCTCATATAGATGGATCACGAGGATCGTGTGATTTTCAAGTGGAAAACAGAGGTGGCCGAACAAAAAGAAACCGCCAATGATATGCGTCAACGTAACGAGGCTTTGGTCTATAATGTATTGCCAGTTCATGTGGCTGAACACTTTATGAAGAACACAAAACGCTCCCATGATGATTTGTATTCCCAAAGTTATGCAGAAGTTGGCGTATTATTTGCCAGTATGCCAAATTTTTCAGGTAAAACTCAATCGTCTCGGTAAAAATGAGTACAAATTAATTGTTTTATGCTTTTCAAACGATTTCTAGATTTCTATTCAGAGGAAACCGTCAACAATCAGGGTTTGGAGTGTTTACGTTTCCTTAATGAAGTCATCTCGGATTTTGATGCGGTAAGCACTTAATTATTTATTTGATTCGGGGAGTGAAATTTAAATCCAAGAAAATTCGAATATTTTATGAAATAAAAATGAAAAATAAGTCAACTGTCGCACAAAAGAACAAAAAAAAAAAAATAAAACAAATTGTCGTTAAACGATTCAGTTCAGTTTATCACTTTGATTGTTAAAGAATATTTTGTTTTCTATCAAAAATTTGACAATTGTGTCTATTAAGTTATTAAAATATGTATTTACTTTATTATTGAGAATTAATGTCAAATTTTCCATTCAAAAATTGAGCTAAAACCTCTAAGAGCAGGACATTAAAAATGTAGCCCTAGCCTTACCTTGAAAAGTGTATTCATTTTTGAAGTTTATACCTTTACTTATGAGACTTAAATTCATATATATATATGATATTCAGTAATCACAGTTGCGAAATATTCGCAAACCAAACTGCAAACATCTTGGAAATATATTTTAGAACCAATTGAGAATTGTACTACCAAAAAAGAAAAAGTAAAAATAGAAGGAACTTTTTGTTTTTAGAAGCTTTCATATAAAAATGGTGCCAAAATATATGAGACTATGTGTAGTATCATATGCTAGAACTGCTTGAGAATTATACTGCTTTAAGCAATGTAATATTATGGCTAAAATGTAGAGAATCTTCGTTTTATTTAGAAGCTTGTGAGTATCATCATATGAGTGAGTTAATATCAATATATTAGTAAGTCAATATCATATTAACTCATAATTAAACTAAAATATTGGTTATTACATTGCCCAATACATATGTATAAACAAATCACTCGACTCGACTTTGTAATTTTAACGATAATAAAACTAAGAAGAAAACCATTCATTCTTCATTTCATTTCAATCGACGTTGCATTAGCCGCTTATATTAAATTACGATATTCATTTCTCTGATTTCTCTTTGCAGTTACTCGAATTGCCACAATTTCAGGATATAATAAAAATCAAGACAATTGGCTCTACATATATGGCCGCCAGTGGCATTAATTTGCAACGAAATCTACGTACGGATGCCCCAATCACTGAACGTTGGTCCCATTTGGCTGTATTGGTGGAATTCGCATTGGAACTGAAACATGCATTGCAGAATATCAATGAGCAATCGTTTAATCATTTAGTACTTAAAATGGGCATCAATCACGGCCCTATAACGGCCGGAGTTATTGGTGCTAGGAAGCCGCATTATGACATTTGGGGCAACACGGTGAATGTTTCATCTCGCATGGAGAGCACTGGCAAGGCGGGGGCCATACAGGTGACCGAAGAGACTTGCAATATCCTACAGCAATTTGGTTATACGTTTCTGCAACGCGGCCTTGTGGCCGTTAAGGGCAAGGGTCAGCTAATGACATACTATTTGCAGGTGAGTAAATGATCAATCTTACGAAAACTGTTAATATTATATCGTTATTGTTCAGGGCAAATCACAATCGAATCCAGATCCTGCTGCCTCTGTGGAGTTGCATGCCGAAACGACAGAAACGCCTCTGGAGCTAACCACAGAGCTTGAGGTCGATATAAAGACGCCGCTGTTGAAGCTAAAGAATCCCGATTCCGCACCAACGGATGCTTCCGCCCCAGAGTCATCGGTGGGCAATGGCAATGTTGCCGAATCTCAATCATTGTTAGAGTAAATTAATTGATTCGAAATTGTCAACTAAACAATGAATGTGAAACAAAGTTAACTGTTATACAACAAGAACAAGAAGAAGAGAAACTGTTATACTTGCTATAAATTTGGTTTTTGGCTACGTATTATATATATATATATTTATATATTCGTGTGATATTCTTATTATGCTATTTGCTAATTTTTTAGTTGAAAATTTAACAATTTGCTTTCCAAAAGTTTGTAAACTGTGTACCTAAACAAAAAACAACAACAAACGTATATATATAACTACTAAGTATTTTCCGTAATTGTGAACTTTTGTTTTAAACAAAAACAATATTGTTATATGATTTTTTCACAAAACTGTAATATATAAATATATAAAATACTTGAGAAAAAAGAAGAAACTTTGCTTTATCGATGTGTAGTTTAAACAGAAATCTAAAAAAAAAGAAGAAAAACAAAAGTCTCTAAGTGTAAAATGCGCAAATTAATTGTATTAGTAACTTATAAGTTCTCAATAACAAATGCATACATACCTACTATACATATATACATACAATATAAATATATATGATGAATCCGTATCCCACCACACAAAATGCAACCCACAAAGCAAGTCCAAAATAGAGAGAAAAAACAAATAAACAGCATAATTAATTATAAATGTAATACAAAGTAATTATATGGTAAAAACAAAACAAAACGAAAAAAAACACTAAACAACAATAGTAGAATAAAATATGTATACTTAAAAATTAACTTCGAAACAGCGAAGTTTTAATACCCTTGCAATTCTATTAATATTAATAATCTTCCTTCCTCTTCCTCATCCTGTATAAATTCGCATATTTATTATATGAAGGTCCAACAAATTTAGAATCAAACAAATCTAATTGAATTCCATAATTTATAAGCTAAATTTTCAATATCTTCCTTGAAAGTTCTTATAAAAAGTTCTTAAACCAGCTAATTCGTCATAGCTTAACTGAAGCTATATGTTATCTGCATAAAAATCTGGATTATAGGGATTATATATTTCTTTCTTCCTATTTCATTGCCTACAATCAGAATTGTCTTTGATTGTATGACACGAAAGATCGTTTAATATAAGAAATCGTATGAAATATTGGATAATATTAGATTGTATAATAGAAACTTTTTACATAAAATTCTAAACAACTTCCATTCTAAACCAATCCTTAAAATGTTCATAAATTTCCAAACAAACTTCCAAAGCTTTTATTTAAAGTAAAATGTTAATCGGACTTTAATAACTAGATCACTTTATAATATATACATACATATAATTGTCCAATAATAGAACAATTTATCAATTTGGGCAGTACTATTTTTGTGAACAGAACTGTATCATTTTGTCATCAACACTTTAAATTTAAAAATTTTCAACTTTATTGCAAGGGTATTTAATTTAAGAGATAAGTTTTACTAAATGGAACATAGACTACATAAACATACATATAACAATTATATAGTTAATATATCTATAGAAAACAACTACAAAAATGTCGTATATAGAGCATTGCATGCTTAATAGAAATCTTCAACGAATTAGCAAAAAACAAAAAAACAACAAAATGAAGAAAACAAACGAACTTACATAGCAAACATGAAGAGCTACAGAAAAAAACAAAAAATCATTAAACTTATTCTAAAATCAATTAAACAATGATATCTTCCTCAACCACCCATCCATCATGTTAAAAAAGTTATTCAGTTCCATTCAGTTAAATTTTAATGGCTAAAAAACATGACAATCAACGAAAAAACGCAAAGAAAAATATGGAAAGCGATTGGATAGATGGCGAAATGAGTATTGAACCACTGGTTAATTGAACACAAAAACACACAATTTTTAAACTCAAATTTTTTGATAATTTCATACGACGAAATTGTAAAAAAAAAACCAAATGAAACAAAAATTATCTATTAGGTGTTGTGTTTTTGAAGCTATTAAACTGAAATCAAACATTTTCAACATTTTTTTTGTTCGATAATTTCTCCAAAAATCCAAAACTATACCACAAAGATTTAACAATTGAAATCGAAGAAAGTGAGAAGAAAACATTACACAAAACGATTAGTAAATTATAGTAAATGATCAACTGGATAAATTATAAAATAAAAAGATAAAAAAAAAAACAAATCAAACAAGTTTTTAGTTTATTTTGCTTAAATGGTTAAGAAGAAATTTGGGATATTTTTTTCAGCTTATTGATCGACACTATTTTTTTGCCGACAGTTGGATCTGATCCTTATACAAGTTTTTTAATTGTTCTTAAATTCATTGGTGTGCATTAAAAAAATATAATCAAAAAACTTAAAAGTACAGTTTGATTCGATTACTCAAAAGCCGTTATGTAGTTTCTTCAAAACTACATCTAAAAAACTTTTCGAAAAATTTGAAACCTCTTTAATTTATAAAAAAATCTCCCAATTGAAAACTAGTGAATTTAGTGTATTTTTTAAACTACATTAAAGACTTAAAATTAAAAAAAAATGATTAGCTCTCGTTAAAATTTTTTTTTTTTTTTTTTTGTAGATTGTTGAGATTTGAATACAGTTTGAAATACATTATTTTAGTTTTCAAATACTTAGAAAATATCTAAATTAGATCTTAATGATATTCAGATTGATTGGAGGAGCACTTTGATATCCTATGGTATGATAATTAGAGTGACTAAAAATAAAATGTTAAAATATAAGCCTCAAAATGATATTGAAATTTTTAAAAAACCGGTTAAAATGTGGCAAAGTTACATTTTCACCAAGTTAAAGAGTTTTTAGGAAATTTTGAAGTTTTTTAAATTTGATTTTTATCAGTTTACCGATTGCTTTCATAAATCGCAGTCGAAAATAATAATTAAAAATAGAAATGTTCAGTTTTCCCTTAAATTTAGATAATGTTCTATTAAAAATATTTTAAACAGAAAATTAATTTCTCATAATTATTAGAATTTTTAATTATATTCTCATTTTCTCAAATCAAAAGAAGTTATAAATTATTTTAAAAATGTTTCATACATTTTTCATGAACTGAAATTTAATATTTTTATATATTAGTAATACGCAGTTTATATTTGACGTCATAAAGAGATATAAAAACTAATGCGCATTAAGTCCACCCTATTACCGAAAGTGTGCGGTATATTTTACATATGCCCGCATTGAAAAAATACTAAATTTTGGTATTTTACCATTTGGTCACACTGATTATTTTTCGGCAGCTAAAAAAAAAAATTGCAAAAAAACAAATTTTCCAACGTTTTGAATTAGTTTGTAGCGTAATTAAGTAGCTTTGGTGAGTGTGAGAAGCTCTCAAACGTGACGACGACTGCCAGGGATAGAGAGCACACATATAGAGTGACAGAGCGAGAGACTGAGACAGAGTGAAAGGCAAGGTAAACTTAGTTCAACTACGAAATGGAACTGAACGTCCATCAGACTGGCCTGGCCTACTGATTATATGCAACATATTGAGGGTCGTCGCCGTGTAATACAATTTGTTGTTGTTGTTGGCAATTAGATATATGTATAACCAACACACACGCGCGCGAAGAGACAGACAAACATACATAGATACATACATATGTACATGCAAATTCATTTTGGTCATCTCTTTCGTCTCTTTTTTTTGTTGTTTTTTTTTTTTTTGCTCTGTATCACAGCCCACAGCGCCCGCACAGACACACACGAAGCCAGCCCTCATCATCCTCACATTTGCCTCCTCACATCTCATTCAGCATTGAGCCCCAAACCAGGAGATGTCTCTCAAGCCGAAAATCGTGGAATTTGTGGAAGTCTGGCCACGGCTCCGTTGTATAGCCGAATCGGTGATAACATTGAGCAAAGTTGAACGCGCCGTTTGGAATACCAGCTTTAGGTAAGTAGAGTGCCGCCTCCTCACCAGCCCCAATGCCCGTGACGCTGTTGCATGAATTGCCAAAAAAAAAAAAAAAAAAATTAACCCAATGACAAAACAAAAACAACAAAAATACCAAAATGAATTTCAATTGATCAGGGCCGGACTCTGATGGTTTTAAGGTAGTCAGCAACGTGTTGGAATTAAATCAAGATTTCGTGGCTTATCTTTGACTGCAGCACATTAGGAAATTATATAAGATTGTGACCTATCACAACAAGAGATTGTCATCGTGATTAGGAATCTTTCGTTTTTAAAGTGGAGAATATTTTGTGGCTTCTTTTTGCAATTATAGTAATAGTTCTTAAAAACCAACAAACGTTTCATATTGACAGTTCTAATTCCAAAATAAACTACATATATTCAGACAATAACAGATACATATGTATATACATATATATTTTGAAACGTAAATTTGTAAATTTTCATGCTCTTACTGCGCAATTAAAACCAAAAGAAGAAGAACTTGGGTACTGGGAGATTATCTTGAGAATTTAAGAATCTTAATAGGGATTTTTTTTAATATTCGAAATAGGCCAAACTCTCCTTGAGAATGTAAAAATGACCAAAAAAAGAGGATTTGAAAATCTAATTGAAAACCTCAAATTAGAAGTGTTCGCTCCTGAGATCGCAGTTACATGGAAATCATTTATGTATATACCTAAGTAGATATATTTTGTGTATATAAAAAATGTATTCATACTTATATTTTTGGTTTTTGTATTCCGCAGTGATGTTTATACGCTATGCGTGGCACAACCGGAACCGATGGCCGATCGTCTGTATAGCGAGACAAAGATTTTCCTTGAATCGCATGTCCAGGAGATGCTCAATAAAAAGGTTTTGGGTGCAATTGATGTAGCTAATGCCAATTCAACAACAACAACAACAACAACGGCAACAGTTGGCAGCAAGCCGGATTTGCTGCAACGTTACTATACCACATGGATGGAATATAGTCAAGGCATTAAATATCTACATCAGCTGTACATGTAAGACATATGAAAATAGTATAAACAAAACTATTGTAAATTACTTTGCGGGTAATCTAAACTCACCTTACAAAACGATTTTTGGCTAAAAATTTGATTCCAAATACTTTTAATGAAAAGTTCGATCATTCATTATTTTAAATTGAATCAAATCATTTTCAAATGGAACATATAATTAATTTAAATAGAAGAAAAACAAAACTCAAGTCAATAGTCAGTTTTTTTTTTAATATTTAGACTGTAAAGTAATTAAAAACTTTTAAATTGTTAATCGACATTCAAACAATTCAATCATTTTGTATAAAATTTAAAATGTTTATTATAGTATTTATGAAATATTTCAAACTAAGTTAGTTCATCCAGGGTAAAGAAGTTGTAATGACTTGTATTTAATCAAATCGTTAAAAATATATGTAAAAGTTATGTTAATATTTCAAATCAAAACGCTTTACTAGTTAAGACGAGTTATTTATTGTTATAAATATGTCTAATAATTTATGTTTTTCTTTTATTTTTTGCAGTTATTTAAATCAACAGCATATAAAGAAGCAAAAAATTACAGATACCGAATCGTTTTATGGTAATCTGTCGAGCGATGCCGCCGAACAAATGGAAATTGGTGAACTTGGCCTTGATATTTGGCGTTTATATATGGTTGAATATCTGGCCACAGAGCTAGTGCGTCACATACTGGAGGGCATTGCTGCTGATCGTGCCAGTAATGGTTCATTGGACTCACATCGTGTTCAGATTATAAATGGAGTGATACATAGTTTTGTTGAGGTGCAGGATTATAAGAAAACTGGTTCATTGAAACTATATCAAGAGCTTTTCGAGGCACCCATGCTGGAAGCTAGTGGTGACTACTATACAAATGAGGCGAATAAATTGTTGCAACGTTGCAATGTCTCACAATATATGCAGGAAGTGATCAAGATACTTGAATATGAAAGTAAACGTGCACAAAAATTCTTACATGTTAGCTCACTGCCCAAATTGCGTAAACAATGTGAAGAGAAGTTTATCAATGATCGTCTGGGCTTTATATATTCGGAATGCAATGAAATGGTTTCCGAGGAACGACGACAAGATCTACGTAATATGTATATTGTGCTTAAACCAATACCCGATAATCTAAAGTCTGAGCTAATACAAACCTTCCTCGAGCACATTAAGAAGGAGGGTCTGCAAACGGTTGCCGCACTGAAAGGTGAAAATATACACATAGCCTTTGTGGAGAATATGCTGAAAGTGCATCAGAAATATCAAGAGCTAATTGCGGATGTCTTTGAGAATGATTCATTGTTTTTGAGTGCATTGGATAAGGCATGCGCCAGTGTGATCAATCGTCGTCCTAGTGAGCGGCAGCCATGTCGCAGCGCCGAATTTGTGGCCAAATACTGTGATACTCTGTTAAAGAAATCGAAAACCTGCGAAGCGGAAATTGATCAAAAATTGACCAATAACATAACCATATTCAAATATATTGAGGATAAGGATGTCTATCAGAAGTTCTATAGTCGATTGTTGGCGAAACGTTTGATACACGAACAGAGTCAGAGTATGGATGCCGAAGAGGGCATGATCAATCGATTAAAGGTAATACTAAGCAAACTCCTCTTTAGCTTTAGGCTTCTTTATGTACTGTTGAGCAGAATGAATTAAAGTCTAAAAGTCTGTTTTAATTTATCTCTGCATTAACTAGCTCAGAATTTTGCAAATCGAAGATATTTAGTTAATTTTTTGAACTCTTATGCAGCTAATTTCTTACTTTTCTTTAGTCTTCAATGTATACAAAAAGGTTATAGATAAGAAAATCTTTATAGATTTGATTGTTTAATTAGGTTATTAGATTAGATAGATCTCTTTAGAAGTATCTCTGTAATATCTATCTCCAAATCGAAGATAGTTAGTCTATTGATAACTTAATCAACTTTCTTTAGTCGTAAATTAGTTCAAAGATGGGAAAACATTTATAGAATTGATTAAGAATTATTATGATAAAGAATTATTTTATTAGATTACCTGAATATAGCTCAAAGAAATCAGATTGAACTAACTGATTATATTGTGAAATAAATCAACTAATTGTTGTAACTAGATCATAATATAGAATCATAGAAATATAACATTGAAAAGTTTGCTAAATTATTAATTGGAATTACAAGTGTAAAGCGACTAAAAGTAAAGTGTCTCCATCAATAGATTTTAATAAGATAAAACATGTTTAGATTTGGTTTTTAAGGCAAATTAATTAGTTTAAGTACGGGTCAGTGGATTGATTAGTTGGAATACATTGAAATTAGAGGAACTTTCCCTTTTATTAATGCAAAATGCATTACATCTTAGCTACTTACTAATTGATGCTAAAGAGAAGTTTTAATTTTTAAATAACAGAAATACAAAAGAAATTTATTGAATTTCATTGATTAACTATCGAATGCAGCTTGGCTTGAAACGGTGTAAAGGATTTCAATTGAATTCTTGGCTCTAATTTCATAATGTGTGTGTGAAGAAAGTTTATTTTAATAATCAAATTTTGTTTAATATTTAAATTTATTTACAGCAAGCCTGCGGTTATGAATTCACCAATAAACTTCATCGTATGTTTACGGATATTTCTGTATCAACAGATTTGAATAATAAGTTTAACAATCATTTGAAGGACAACAATGTTGATTTGGGTAAAGTATATAAAGTCTACCAAGTGATTTAGTTATATTAACATATTATTTTTGCTTTTAACAACAAACAGGCATAAATCTCTCGATTAAGGTACTACAAGCTGGAGCTTGGCCCTTAGGCTCAACGCAATTTATAACGTTTGCGGTGCCGCAGGAATTTGAAAAATCTATCAAAATGGTAAGTGATATTTAATAATTTAGTTTTTGTGATTTGTTTTAAAATTTTGTTTTTACAGTTTGAGGACTATTATCATAAATTATTTAGCGGCCGAAAGTTAACCTGGCTGCATCATATGTGCCATGGTGAATTGAAATTAAGCCATCTGAAAAAATCATACATTGTGACCATGCAGACCTATCAAATGGCCATAATGTTATTATTCGAGACATGCGACAGTCTGACATGTCGTGAGATACAAAATACACTGGAATTAAGCGATGAAACATTTCAAAAGCATATGCAGCCAATGATTGAGTCAAAGCTGTTGAGTGCCAGCTCTGAGAATCTCTCCGGTGAGACGCGAATCGAATTGACTTTCGATTATACAAATAAGAGGACGAAATTTAAAATTAGCTCAGCACTGCAAAAGGATACGCCACAGGAGGTAATCAAAAAATGTAATTTCAACACTTTCAATTCCATTAATCAATTCTGTTTTCTTTTTTTGTGTAGGTGGAGCATACTATTAATTCGGTTGATGAAGATAGAAAACTATTTCTGCAAGCAGCCATAGTGCGTATAATGAAAGCGCGTAAAGTCCTAAAACACAATGCACTGATACAGGAGGTGAGTCTTCCATTTTTCCATTGGTTAGCGAGACATTCTAGAAAACATTTTAGCCCATGTATTTGATGGTATTTTCATTTGCATTTTCGACCATGAGACAATTATTAAATTTGATTATACATTAACATAGGAGAAAGAACAATAAGTGAGAATTAGTAAATTTGATTTGACATTAACATTTGGAAGACAATTAGTACGGACTTATGTCAGTGTGGAGCCTTAGAGGCTGCTCAGCTCTGCCGGAGAGGTAGGTCTAGTGGGTGATGATGTTTAAGTTTTCTGGTGTGTAGGCTAATATCCAGTAGGTTGATAGGTAGGTTATTTTCGTGGTTGCTCAGCCACTCGATGAGTTTCTTCGCTCTGCTCTGGATGGTCTCGAGTACCGTCTCCACCTCCAGTTCACGGTGTAGGATTTTATTCGTCATGTAGAACGGTGCACCTGTTATCACCCGCAGCAGTTTGTATTGGAAGCTTAGTATTTTGTGGATGTTGGAGGCGCTAGCTGTGCCCCAAAGTTAAGCTCCGTATGCCCATGTTGGTCTTCTCAGCATTTTGGAGTCTCAACTTGGACCTGCCTCCCAACTTGGTCAGTCCCAGGTATTTAGGTTCATCCGATCTGGGGATAGTTTGACCATCCAGCGCTACTGGTGGGCGTCTCTTTTCAGGGTGAAAAGTTAATCGAATACTATTTCTTTATATAAAGGACAAGTATTTATTTGAGGATAGAGTGAAAATATTCTTGTTGCTTCATTTTTGTATTCATTTCGATACTTTTGATTCAAATTTAGTGTAAAAACCTATATTTACTTAAACTTTTTGTCCAAAATTAAGTTAATGTTTTGCTGGTTCGATTTAAAGTCTTTGTTTATAATTTATAAATGGGTGTGGATGTCTGTAACCAAAAAGGCCAAAGAATCGTTTTGATATGCTTTTGAAATACTGTGAAAAAGAATAGATTTCTTATTTTTATTGAATTTGAAAAGAAAGTAAGAAGAAATAGTCATATAAAACGACTTGTCGATCTAGAAAGAATAGTTTTATAAAGAAATTAGCATCTGTGTTTAATCATAAGCTGCACTTCCTATAAGTTATATTAAAAAACAGCTTTTAAACTTAATATCTTACATTATTAACAGTAATTGTTTGATCTGCCCAGTTGCAGATGGTACAAGACTCCAATGCTCAATAGTGGTGTAGAGGGGGGAGTAATGATAAGTCTTTTCTTTTTTGATTTCCAGAATAAGTCATTTTTATATTTCGGTTTAATGAGTTAGAAGCTCTCCATGAGCCATGCAACGCATGCTTTTAGAACATGTTAATGTAAATACAGTGGTAGAAAAGTCTTAAATATCTTAATCTCAATAATCTTAAGCAAATAATATAAGAAATCGTAATATATACAAATCAAAGTTAACGATGACATCTCATCCAACAGTAATATATTAAGTTGAAGTTTTTGCCATTATTATTTTTGTTTACCAACAAAGTATACTAATATATTTTTCGTTTTATACTCCACAGGTTCTTTCATTATCAAAAGTCAGCTTTACGCCCAATATTGCGATGATTAAGAAATGCGTGGAATCGTTAATTGATAAACAATATATAGAGCGTACGGCCAACTCGGGCGACGAATATAGTTACATGGCTTAGACTGCACACACAAATAAACAAACATACACACACACACACACACACAGATGCAGAATGAATGGGCAGTTTCTTAGAGATTATCTTAGCCTACGAAATCTAAGTAAATTTAAAAATCTTCATCCCCCAATAATAACTGTAATATCTATTCATAACAACAATCTAATCAAGAAATTTATTTTTGTTATACGAAAAGAAAAAAAAAAACAAACAAAAAAATACAAAAACAACCAAGGGGAATGAAATTATTTATCTTTCAAGCCCACAAATCGAAATTGATAAACAATTTTCAATTATGAAATGTTTATCGAAATGGAGTCCCCCATTAAAGGGATTGTTGATTTCTTTCTCACCGTCTGATACTATTAGTTAGTTTATTTAGTTTTGTTTTATTGTTTAATTTTTTCATTTTGTATTGTATATTTACACGTGCCCAGAACCCAAAAATACAAAATAATAATAATAATAATAAAAAAATAAAAAACAAACAAATGATTAACTAACTTAAAATGAGAAAATTTCCATAATTATATTCTAGATCTGTTGGCGGTTTATTGATACAGGTGGGCTATATGGAATTCGGTTTGCTTACCTTGTGAACTGCGTATATACGCAATAGAATGATTAAGCATTATTTATTATTACTTTTTATACCCTACACTCGATCAGAGCATTACGTTGCGTTGTTTTTATCGCTAAAAATTAAAGTACTGACCTAGCATTTCCTTTAAATACCATAGACATTGCGTAGATATAGCATGACGTTTGAAAATTTCAAATGATGAGCGATTATAGATAACAAATGCATAAAATAAACGTAATTAAAATGTTGCATATTCATTAGCTTTGTATTAAAAATAGATTTTATTGTTAAATTTATGAAATTTAAACTATTTTGTATTGTTTTTAATTTTTACTTTTGATGATGTGTGTTTAATTACCTACCTAAAAGGTGTCAAACGGGAAAATTGTTTATCTAGTCTAAGTTTAAAGTCAGATATCCACATGGCCGATCGTTTCTTTGAGAGCTATACCAGGTTCTCATTTTGGGACGCAAATTGAAATACGATTTCGGACATCATATATTTACTATTACATATTTACATATTCATATTATGTATTTGATTTATTTCAGAGTAAAGAAGCAGTTGCAAGCTTTGCCGTCCTTTTCTCGCTTCATGTAGTTCGAATTCCCAACCAGTTTTAGCGTTGAAGATATGGTATGGCCATTACAACTTTGGATTCTTTACCAAAGTCTGCTAATGGTGGAACTTGGTGATTCAATACAGGCAATCTGCTCACATTTTGTGCTGACTATGATTTGAAATCTTAAAAACTTGTAAGATTTATTGACCTGAAGCCGGCTGAAACTCAGTTTTGATTAACTTCAAAAAAAGGTTGAAATCTAGACAATTTTTTTAAAATTTAGTGCTTCTTCATGATGTAGTTTCATTCCATAGATGGATATTTTAAAATTGACTTATAAAATTACCCAAATATATTTATTAGTTCAATTTGGATTGCAGTAAAAAGAAATCTAAACAAATTATGGAGCCTTTGAAGCTTTAAAAAACACAGAGGAGCTTAGGGTAATTCATATGTCATATAAGTATTCCTTATTCCTTTGGAAGTTGATTGGGAATCAGGTACACTATTCTTACTCTGCTTTTTTAAAAACAATATAAGTAAAATTCAATTAAATACGCCAAATACAGCTGGATGCATTCTAAATAGTTTGGTTTTCAAAAATATCAAAGGGTTTTTGATTGTCTGATTACTATGTAAACCTTCTTAACCTAAGAAATTAAAATTCTTTAGAGATTTATTCATCTCAAAGCCATTTTATGTTGTAAATTACTTCTACATAAGAAACACAGATGTTCACTTACCATTTTCGAGTGCTTGCTTTAAATGGAAATGAGTTATTAAATAGAATATTAAAAAAGAAAGATTTTAATTATGTTTTGTTTATAGGACAATCTGGCTTTGAAAGATAATGGAAACCCTCTTCAGCCTTTACGCAAATTGAAATGATTTTTTTTAGTTTTTTTAAGGTACAATTTATCCAAACTTTAGTCTTTAATATTTAGAAATGGTCAATAAAACGCATAGATTTTTGTTTTCGTTATTTTTTATTTTGTTTCATGCTACTTTTCTAAAAAATATATTCAATAATATTAATTCAAATAATTGTACATATATATTGAAATATATATATATATATATTCACATATATATTTATATATATATTTTAGTTAATTATAATAAATACCAACTTGCTATAGCATATAATATAATTCTTTAATAATACTTTTCAACTTTATTTTCTTCATTACTTTTTCTGTTGCATTTTATTTTTATATTTCTGTTGGTTGGCTCAATAAAATGTTGCCAAAAAATTTATTGCTGTCCATTGGCTTTTTCAAGTGACTGTGTGTTGTAGGTGTATTTTTTGTGGTGTGTTTGAGTGTATTTGCCTGTTAATTGCATTAATTTTTTGTTTTATTTTAATAAAAAATATGTTATGACTAGTAAACGTTTACAGTTTGTTCTTCTCCTCTAGCTATCTATCATCTGCCTCTCTCTGCATTATCTCGTCTCGAGAATTCAAAATGCTCACTGGTAAAGTCAATTTTCATTTTTCGGTTTTCATTTTTTAGAGTTGAGCATTATTATTAAAAGTTATTTTTTCATATCGTTTTTGGGTTAAGTTAAGGTGTTTTGCTTTTTAATAGTTTTCGAAAAGTTTTTGTTTTTTTTTTTTCATATAATTATTATCAAACATTCTTTGAAATCTGGAGGGCGTAACTCTTTAATCTTCCAAATTTTTGCATGTGGAAATAAATGATATTTTGGTTGGTTTTTTGAGAGAAACAAACAAAATATTATAGCTTACAAATTGTTGGAGTGTTATTTTATGGACTTTTGTTGGAATTTATTGCACTCTGCCCATAAAAAAAAACCCAACCAAAAAAGTTTTCAACCAGAAAGACTGGCGAATAACTACGACACGGCCGTAGTTTCTATAATTTTGCAAAAACTATCAATTTGATAAAGAAAACTATTTAAAAAGTGTTTACGTTTTGCAATGGAATTAAAATAAACCAATTTGAAATGTTAAAGGATTGTGAAGTAAGTTAAATTGGATTAAACAATTGTTTCCTTTATTTAGGAGACGAAATTGGAATAAAAATTGTAGAAATAAATTCCTTTTTTTTCACTTTTTTAAAAAAGTTTCCGTAAAAACAAACTTATAGGCTTTAAAATCGCAATTGACGGTAAAATTGAACTATAAAAACACTTTGTGAATTCCATTAAGCTTATTAATGACTTAAAATGACGTTGAATGACTCTAAAACTATTGTCGCATTTGCTGCCTGTCTTTAGTTTGTTTAAAAAATAAATTTTATTGATCGAGCTAAGATCAAAAGCTTTTCAATCATTACGATTTCTGCTCTTTAAGTTGCAATTATATTATTAAAATAAGTCAGTCATTAAATCAGAAAAAAGTTACCAAAGTATATAAACTCGCAAATCCTTTTTTTTTTTTGCAAAATCATGCTAATACCCAACAATAAACCAAAAAAAGAAGTGCTTGAAATATCAAACATTTTTCCCCATATTGATAAAGTAAGTAATGCTGCCTAGAACCCTAAATGGTTCAGTTATATATATATATAAATATATATATATAAATTCAGTGCTTGTATACGCGTAATACACACATGTTTTGCTTTTTCGATTTCTTCTTTTGTTTTTGTTGCATTTCTTTTAAATTTAGTTGCGTGCCAAGGGATTTGCTGTAGATCTTAGGAAAAGGAGGAGGAGGAGTCTGTGGTCTAGTCCGGGTATGGTTCTGGCTCTGTTTTTGGAAGGGGTTTTATTTAATTGAGGTGTTTTTCAGTGCTTCACACTCTTCTCCGTGGGGGAGTTCTAATCTGGTATGTGTTTCAGTTTCATATGTTCATTATTAAATTTGCTTTTAATTTTTTTTTTTAGTTTGTTTTCTTTTATATTTTGTTTTGTTTTTCTTTGTTTACTCATTTCAGTCTTTACGATTCACGGCTTTGTGCATTTTTGGAATTATTCAGTTTACGTTATATATTTGTTAAGTTACGAAGTGAGAGTATACATATATACCTATATAAATTGCTTTTGCGAAAAATTCAAGGTGAGCTGAACATACGAACACGAGCGTGAAATGTTTCAAGTTTGAGTGAGTGAGTGAGTGGGTCAGTGAGGTTTTGGTTTGTGGGTTTGTTGTAGCATATTAAACTCTCATTTCATTCAAATGTACATTGAAGTGCACGATTATTATCATCGTCTTTATATAGTGTATATACTGTATATATATATGTATATATAAATATATGGTGTTAGGGACGAGGAGTGGGGGCAGTGATTAGGCTTGCTTCGAGTTTTGGTTTTCTTGTGTTTTTTGTTGTTTTAGATACTCCTCTCTATTGATCTAGCGAGGCAGTTTTCGTGCGTTTCCATAGAGATTTAAAGAGACCTTTCTTTTTAGTTTTAGGTGTAGCTCCATTATCTTTACGACTGGCATTATCCTTGCGTTTAGTTGAACCTGCAAGAAGATTAATAATTAATTACATTGACCTAGAGATCAATTGTTTTCTCAGTCTAACCCGTTTCAAATTCATAGGCATGCTTGCTATTATTATCATCCATGGGTTGATCGCAATATGCCTTATGCTTGCGCTCCTTATTGTTCTCTGCATTGGGAAAGAATTCAAATTAATACAAATTTAATGAAAGGGTCTTTGGGTTTACTCACTCTTCTTGGTAATAAGCAAACTGGTCACACGACGCAATGCCTCGCGGGGTGATTTGTTTAAAAATGATGGCGTTAAATTTGGTGGCAATGTTAGAGGTTTACGCGATTGTCCTGTACCAGACATACCAGCCGGATTATCCCAGACACGAACGGAGGCCAAACGGTCAATATTTTCGGTCGATGCGGGACGTAAGCCACGCTGTTTGGGATACCAACCACGTGCCGGTGCACCAGTCATACGTAACATCTCATTGGAGGCCAAGGCATGATTGATCGAACGCTGGCGACAGATCTGAGCAGTGCCATAATTGCCACCTGAAAATTGAACATAATGAAACATCAATCTCTTTTAAACAAAAATCGCTTCAAGTTGATCTTCAAAAGCGAAATCGATATAGGATTAAGATTTAAGGATATTTCCGTATCCAACTTACCACCAATTCCCAAAATGGAAGTGCCCATATTAATGCTATTCGATGTACTAGATCTTGGAGCTGTCCGTGAGCCACTGACAGGCACAGGCTCATTTTGGCGTCGATATGGCGTACGTGGTATGTCACAGCTACAACACAGCAATAAAAAAACGATTAGTTGTTTGGAAATTAAGAAGAATCCTTTGCTTTGGCCTACCCTCTGGCAAAGATTGGCGTTTCAGGAAGACTACATGAGGTCTGCAGGCGATGCTCTTCACGCGGCGATTGTTTCAAACTGCGTTTGGTGCCATAGTTGATGTACCTGCGTTGATAGGAACCGGTGGCGCCTTCGCCACACGATCCAATCGTACCCATATGGGGCATTGGCGGCGGTGGTAACGGTGGCATCTGTCCCAGGCCAGTGGGTGTGGTTATGCCGCTGCCACTGCTATAGTGTCCGAATAGTTTCGGGGATCTTTTGCGGTATTGTGAGTCAATGCTCCAAGATTTCATTGTATTGGCACCAGCAGCACCGCTGCCACGATGTGGCGGAACAATGGGAACTCCGGTAAGACCCTCGGCAAAGCTGGCTGATTGATGGGCCGGTGCCGGTGGCGGGGGTAGCTCATCAGTGAAATGACGCACTGCAGCCACATTATCCCGGCTACGGCGCGTATGGCTATTACTATGGACAGCAGCTCCCGATGCAGTGGCATGGACCTCCACCACAGTGGTGCCACGATTGGGTGGCGCTGCAGCCGCAGCCGTGGCTGGCAGTTCCAGTTGCTTGCGTGGCTCCACCGGTGACGGCGGCAATGGAGCATCATAATCAAACATATCCGGATTGGAACTCGGTGGCGATGGTGGCAAAGGTCCCAAAGCGGGCAACTGAGATAACAACATCTCTTTGGCACTCTCGGATTTGTGAACACCAGGTCGAAATTCAAGCACTCGCTTGGCATGCAAAGCTTCTGCTGCAGCAGATGAGGAACCAACTGCAGCTGCACCCACTCCATTACTTATGCCCGTTGCCTGTTGACCTACAATGGGCAGATCACCACGTAACAAGGCGCTGATGTTATGCTCGATCTGTTTGAGTGGGGCACAGCCGTAGCTAAAATCGGATAACTCTTCGTCCTCCTCCAAAGTGGGTGCCAAATCGGTGTGAGGTGTTGTGGCATTCGAAACGCGTTGATCTGCGGTAATACAGAGAGAATAGTTGAAAGTCAATTGACGATGTAAAACGATGTAAATGAAACTTAAAAACACAAATTTTGTATCCAATTTTTGCTGCAAACCATAATAAATCTATTAATTATAAGACGAATTCCATCAAACTCAACAAGAATTGTCTTTTATTACCCATAAAATTATTTTAATATCACTTTCCTTTCTTTAGTTTGTCTAAATTTTATTTTAACGATTATTGTTTTGATTTATTTCAGATTGAAACACCCGCATAACTGCAACTTTTACTGAGTTGTAGACCTTTTCATTGTGTAAACCAGCATAAAAATGAACCACTTTACTTCATATGTATTTGTTTTCAAGACTAGATTTGTTTTAAAACAATAAGAAGAACTCTAGAAATGCTAACTAAACTAGATTAAGTAAGGTTTGGTAAACCAAAATATTTATAACTCCATTTATGAGAAGGAAAAGATGCCTGCAATGTCGATACATAATTTGTTAATTAGATTTGATAGTAAATCTTAACTCTTTAGAGGCTTTGTAAGCTCATATCATTTAACTCACATATCTTCATTTAAAGTTAACCCTTAATCAAACTATTCCCCAACTTATGCTAATTTAGACAATTTTAACCCTTACCATTTCCATTGTATGCATACATATCGTAGCCACTGTTGCCATTCAAACGTGTCTCATCAAACTCTTCACTGCTTGATGTATTGTCTGGCATGGATTCGGCACTCAAACGTTTTTCGGTTAACATGGCCGTTTTGCTTTTGATGGGTTTATTGTGAGCAAATTGATCGGGTGCCTCGGCTATGTCCAGGGAGAGAGCAGCCCGATGAGCAGCGGCTATTTCCAAGCCGCGTCTGGTATGAGCTGCTGCTGCTTCGCATTCCTTGTAAATGAAATTCATCTCGGACGGTGCCGCCGATGGCTGTGGCTGTGGTTGTTGTGGTGGTGCAGGAGCAGGTGTTGGTGCTGGTGGCAAAGATGCAGATTCGCTTTGTTCACTGTCGCTGGTATAGAACTCATTGCTTATGGCCCCAGCTCCACCGCCAATTCCCCCGCTTAACGATGTACGCGGTGGTTTTGGTATACTAAAAATTTCAGCAGCACGCGGCGGTTTCTTGGCCGTGGAGCGTCGTATAACAAAAGTTCCCTTGCCCAACATACTTTGCTCGTTGTAGACGAAACTATTGTTGAAGTCGGCCAATTGATTGCTGGAACGTTGTTGTTGTTGTTGCTGATGCTATAAGATAAATGATGATTTCAATTAGAAGTAATCAATTTAATGTGAACTTGTTGTTTATTACCTTTTTGTTTGATGCACCGGATGTCTTTTTTTGAACCGGATGATTTCTTTTTATTGCTCTTGAAATGTATTTCCCAGGCAACACCATTCTGTTTGACTGGTGTTAGATCTGTGGAAATGGTTGACTCTTCCAGCGAGTCTTCCGAATAATCATCATCCTTTTTACCCAATTTTCCCACATTCAAATTGGAGGCCGATGGCGATGCCTCACTGCTCGAACCAGAGCCAGACCCAGACCCAGACGATGCCGATGATGTTGTCGTGCTATTGGAATGTGGATTCAACATGTGACAAACTTCCTTGTGTTTTTCAACCGAATTCAATAAACGTTTACTACGTGCCCCCTCGCCGCCGCCGTTGCCACCGCCAGCCTTAGCCGATGGACCCGGATAAATGGTAACCGGATGTTCATTTACGATAGGTTCAGGCAATTTGGCCAAGTTGCCACGTAACACAGCATTATGCACAGCACTAATATCAATGCCCAGTGCATTTCGTTCACCACTGCCATTGCAGCTGCCGGTGCGATGACTGTTAACCTCCAATCCACTAGAGGAATTTGCCACGGAAGTGCCAACCAAATTGGAAGAGGCCCTGGCGCCACAGCACGGTAGACTCGAGTAGTTTGAGTTGGTGGCTGGCGTTGAGTTGGCACTACGTGCCTTGGGCTAAAAAATGGGTGGCAAAGCAATAGACATAAGAGTTATGGTTGGGTTAATTGGTTTCCCATTAAGTAGAATGGCTGGATGAGTGTGTGTGGTTGAGTGTGTGTGGGTGGTTGTGAGTGCTACTCACCAGCGTTGTCTGTATAAGCGGCGTCGTTGTTGTTTCCCTTGTTTCCTGACCATGCTCCGCCTCGGATGATAATTTCGTTAGATTTTCGGCTGTGCCGTCGACTTCATTGAAACTGCCTTCGGGTACGGTGTCTGTGCTGGGTGTCTGCGGAACATCTTCCGAGTCTTTCTTGGACATGCTATCAAAAATAATGGTAAGGCATACATTATTTTCCCTGGTTATTATAGTTAAAGCCATAATTTTCTACAGGCATATTGCACCACCATCTAGAAAATTACCCTTCAAGTAATTTAAGCATAACTTTTATCTTTGTGGGAATATTGAACTATTTCAGGACCTAACCAAACTAAGGAATCTAAAAAAAAAAGGACCTCTGGTGATTAGTCTTTGACTAACTAGTTATCATAATTTGCTATTTGTCCACTAGTCTTGAAGAGGTTAAAGAATCTCTCCAAGATGTTTACTCTTTACACTTCGCCGATTTTTGTCCAACGAATATCAAAATAGTCGAAAAGAAAATGCAAAAAGAAAACTATCTATAAAAAAAAGCAATGTAAATTATCTAATGTATTGATTTTTAACAATATATCAATGAGAAAAGGTTCATAATTCAGTCCACGTTAAGAAAAAAATAAAACCCGAATATTGCAAATCATTTATTAACTATATAAATTTCAAATATAAAACCAACTAAGCGAGTTTAATTCTAGCGAAATTAATTTCACATATTTTTTGAATTTTCAACTACTTTTTGAAAATTTTAGAGCTTAGTTTTTGCTGAAAAATCAATCAAATACAAAATAAACCGAGTTTTTTTTTGTATATTGAAACGTTATTGTCATTATGTGGACAATTTTTCACTTTCACTTTAACACGAATTCCAATATATTCAATTTAAATTTTAATTACAATGCTCTCATTACGCCAATGTAGAGAAATTTCGGCGCAACACACAACAAATAAAAAGAATCTTCAGATAAAATTGATTTAAAATAAATTAAATAAAATTAGTAACTTTTAAGAATATACATTGACATTGATATGACATAAATTTACAAACAACTGAAACATTTACAGGATAAATTTCAATTAGAATTTATACTTGTATGAAATTCAAAACATGGTGAACTTGTTTTTGTAATGGAAAACTAAAATTTGAAAATGGTGAAATAGTCTCATCCAGAATTTGGACGATTATTTGGACAGAGCTTATTTCTATGAGTCTTTTTTGAGTCGCTTGGACGATCAAAATTCAAAGAAGATTCAAAAATACGTCGATATTATTCAAGGGCACGTTTCAATTTATAGATTGTGTCATAAGACGAAAAGAAGGAAAGGTACTTGGCTGGAGTTTAATGCTAATTGTATGGAATTATATGTACAATATATCGTTCAAATCTTTCACTCCCCTTCATATTCCTCAATTAAAATTAAACAATTGATAAACCTACGACGTTTTTTTTTCTGTGCCAAAACCTATTAGCAAAAGTAAGACACAAAAGTTCTATAACCTGAGATGCTTAAAAATGTTCAAGCATTGCCAATTGAATTTGTGAAAACGTGAAGAAAATGCATGGATCAATGTTCTAAAAGGGATCTGCAACGGAAAGTTAACAAGACTAACAAGATCTAAAACAAAATCTTAATTTGGGGGGATTAACCACTTGCCTGTAGAACTTTCGCTCTTTAAAACGCTTTAGTTACTTACTTTTTGCGACTCAGACTCATGTAGCCATCATCTTCTGATTGATTTTCACCACTGTTGCTATGCAATGCCACCGGTTTCGTTGTTGCTTCCTCAAATTCGGATATTATCTCATCCAGAACTTTAATGGGCTCGGGTATATCATCAAGGGATATGGGCTCCAGTGACGACTGCAAATGCAATTGTTCGCTGAAACGAAAGAAGAAAAAGTGAATCAAATTAATCTCGTTGTAGTAGAATTTTTAATTAATTTACAATCTGGCGACATACTTTTGCTTATGTTGGTCACAAGCATCTGGCAGTACGGAGTCAAACTCATCGACATCCACCACATCCCCATCAACATGCACGTTGCTGGCCATTTGGAAAACTGGACCAGCAGCTGCTGCCGTTGCTGCTGCTGTTGCGACCTCCGAATCGATGGACGCCTCCGTGTTTGTTTGCGTTTTGGGGTCGTCGGACACCGCCTTCAGATCCAGTTCCAGTTCCAGCAGTTTATCCAACGCCTCTGCTTCAGTTTCAGTTTCAGCCTCAGCGACGTTTGAATCGCGTGCTCCACACGATTCAGTTGCTGCTGTTGCTGCTGCTGACATTATGCGATTTTCATTGAAACCATGGGCTGACTCTTGTCTATTATATTATTGTTGTTGTGTTTTCGTTTTTCTTTTTCTTTTTTTTTGATTATGAAAATGTAATCAATGCGCCCCCACAAAAGGCGCTCCCTCGACGACGACGACGACTCTTGTGAAAGTGATTGGCGTTTTTTTTTTTTTTGTTAGTCGTCTTCGTCTCTTTACTTCTTTTTCAGGTCATTGAATTCATCATCAAAATGTTTTAGTTACTCTGCAAATGAGAAAGATGAGGTGAGATTTTGGTAGAGAATTCGTAATACTCTGTTGTTGTGATGTGTAAAACCGCTGTCGGCGTCTATTAATAAATAATTAATATTGATTTCAGTAGCGTGTGATAACCAATTAGGCGCGCGTGCGATTTATATGCCTTTCCCTTTGACTTTGACTTTGACGACGACAGCGTTGCGCGGCTCTGCTGCCTTCATGTGGAGCAGGCAGGCACACAGTTTGTTTAAAGGATATGGATATTTTCCGTTTTTGTTGAGGAAATTGATATTGATGTTTATGACACAGACACAGGAGAAAGGGAACACCAGGATAGGCAGGCTAGGTGTGGAATGAAATTTGTTTGATGTTAATTGATTTTATCAGACACGCAAAGTGTTTGTCGCCTGTCATGCTCCTGCCCCTCTTCATGACCCTCTATTTGACCTTGACTTCAGTTTGAATCCTAGAACATAATTACCCGTATATTGGCAAGGCATACACAACTTGGCGAGGATATAAGCAATAAATTATAAACTCAATACACAGTAATTACATGTATCCTTCTCTTGAACGATGAGAATCTGCATAATCAGAGCAAAACCTGGGATATCTGTACATATATATGCCTACATTATACCTTAATGTCAACGATATATGAGACATTAGAGTCAATCTAAGTATTCCTACCTCAATTGTCATTGCAATTTGTCCAAAAGTAATAAAGACCAGAGGGCCGGGGCTAAGTTCGACCGCGTCAAAGTTCGTATACCCTTGCAAGTTGTTCCTCTTTCCTTACCTATAGCCATCAAAGTAAGAAAACGTTTTGTCTAAAAAGGCAAATGTTTGCGAAAGAACGGCCTACAATCTTAGCAAAGGAAATAACGAAGATATTGATCGAAGTCACTGTTTTCGACCAATCGTTCATATGGGAGCTATATGATGTAGTTTCCCGATTCTGATCAAATTTGGCACAGTGGTTTATAGGTGTAATAGACTGATCAATATTAGTTTTTACGACATTAGCTTAGAAAAAACCGAAGTTATTGAGAAAAGTCACTGCTCGTGACTTTGCCGTTTGTATAGGAGCTATATGATATAATGGTCCGATCCGGTTGAATCCGAGATATACCAAACCCTACAGTATATACATGCGAAATTTCAACTCTGTAGCTCAAGACGGACGAACGGACATGGCTATTTGAACTACTCTCGTCGTGCTGATCAAGAATATATATACCTTATAAGGTCGGAGATGCTTTCTTCTATGCGTTGCACACTTTTGACCAAAATGAATATACCCTTTTTGCAAGGGTATAATAAATAAATATCGTAAAATGACGCCAAGTAGAGAGCCCAAGAAAGTACATACAAAATTGAATTTTTCAATTGGCTCCAAATCGAAAATTTGTGGTATACAGTTTATTTTGGTGTTAATGGATCTTAAACCTTTTCTTAAGGTCCGAAGGTGTAAGATCAATTTTAAAATGTTGTTTTTTTTCCAGGTCTAATTGTAAGTTTTAGGGCCTCTTATCAAAATCCATTTAAAAAGAATAACGTTAGAGATATGTCCACAGAATTTATTGTACATTATCTCAATAGAATGAACAATTCAACGCTATAAATGAACACATCGTAACTTAACACTAACAACATAATAAGGTCAGAAAACTGTACGTCTCGATGATATTTCTAGATATGGATATATAGATACTCGATATATGGATAATACTACTGCTTAAAAATTATATCATTCTGATGAGATTGTCTGTTATATGTGATTTACATATTTTAAATTTAAGATTTTACCCATTTTTGTATTATTGCACTGTATTGAGTTACTGTAATCAAATAGCGATCTGTGCATGAAATGAAACTCCACAAATTGTTACAGGCAACAATTAAGAAACAAAAAACCTTTTGCACAATTCATAAAAATATCACTACAATTTCTTAGAATTTGTTGTTTACATCTAGGCAAATCTATGTATGTATGTTTTATATGGTTTGTAAAATAAGGAAGCAAATAAGTAAGAGGGTAACATTGACAATTGTTTTACACTTTATTCGATATCTCAGATCAATTGTCAAAAATAACAACAAAACTGACATTAAATCGACATAAAGGGAGAAGAAAAAGTTGATCAAAACATCCTAAATTTCATTTTTGTCGGAAAAATGAATTATTTGATGTCTTCTATCCATTCCAAAGAAAAAAGAATAATGAAAGTTGTATTAAGGACTAAGGACTTGAATCACTAAAAAATGAATGGAATAAAAATTGAAAGTATAGTTTTTCCTAATTTTACTAAACCTTTTAAATCTGCTAGGAATATATATATCTCGAAGTCTTTGATAGTAAACTGAAGTTGAGTCAACTCTAGGGAGAAATTGAAACAGCTATGGAGCTGAGTTAGCATAGTTTTCCCAAGTATTCCAACTGTGATGTTTGGAAAACTTTGCGTCATGGTTTGGGGCTGTATATCCAGTCGAGAAGTCGTTAAACTAGCATTTATTGATAATACCATGAACGCCGAGCAGTATCTGGAAATATTGAAAACATATTTAGCACAATATGCCATCAAATTTGGATTCGTAACCGACAATAAGGCGAGACATCGACTCCAAACATAAGGAATACAATGTCCGGTCTGGGCTCGTTTACAACTGTGGCAATTCTTTTTCTTGATACCGAAAACATTTCTACGAGTTCTGGAACAGATTTGCCCAACTGACGATTTTATAGAAAGGTTTTAAAAATCCGATTATTATGGTTATTAGATCCTTACCCAGCGAATTTTCACAATCAAATCAAAGGTAATGCAAAAGAAGAAATGAAAATATGAAAAGGGCCGAAAAGGATTTATAATCAAACGAGTCCTGAGTGTCTAAGAAATACAATTATACCATTTTTTTAAGCGATAGATAATTGTGGCCTATTTATATGGCTAATTACCTAAATTGATTAAACATTAATTAAAACTCACAAGTCCCTGGATTAAATGTATGTACATATGTATGTATATATATTTTTTTTCTCCTCCAACTGTTTTGCGCTTTCTTGTATAGTGGATTAGTATTTCCTGGTCCTTTTCCCATTTACCGTTATAACACGTTTGAGATGAATTTTCATGCTCCGGCAAAAAGTTTTTCTATTTTATCGCTCTTTGTGTTCGCCCTCATTTCTGCGAAATTCTGGAAAATGATTTTCACATTATAGCACACACAATTTTTGTATTTTTTTCTTGTTTTACTTTTTGTTTTAGCCAATTAAAAATTGTTCAAGCAACAAACATTTTTTTTTTGTGCATTGATTTTTCACGTTTTTATTGGCTGGTGTGAAAAAACAACAACAACAAGAACAAGAACAACAACAGGAACCCATACGCAGTCTCTCACTCTCTTACTCCCACTCTTTGCACCTTCTCTACCTCTGCCTTGTCGTCGCATTTTGCCTTCCTTATCTTCATTCATATTTTCTATACACTTTCGGCATAGAGAATGAGTATAGGAGTCGGAGTTTTAGAGAGAGAGAGAGAGAAAGAGAGAGACAGGAGAGTCAGGCGCATGCATACCTCCCACACACTCACACACATGTATACAAGCTTACGATTCTATATATAAACATGATTTTTGCTCTGATTTTTGCAACAAGAAAAAACTATTTTATGTCTATTTTTTTTTTTTTGCTATTTGCTGAACAACGGATGCAACTAAAAAACAACAATAGATACAAAAACTTTTGCCATATATTTCAGAGTTTTTACTTATTTTGCTAAAAACGGAAAAATTTCATTTCCGGTGTTATTGGCCACCTACACAGAGACACACACACACTCTCACACATTCGCTCAGAAAGCTAACTTTGTCTAACTGTAAAATTTACTGCGGCTTTACTGAATGAAGTTTCTGCAGGGAGTCTGGCATCGATTTTTTCTTATGCAGACACACACACACACACATGCACATATTTCAAGTGAGTGGGAGGGAGAGAGAGAGACGGAAAAAAAAAAACAGAAATACCAAGCAAGAGGAAGCCGCACTCATACACTGACAAAAGTGAAATAAACTTTTCATTTCGACTTTGCCTAATAATTGCACTTAAAAGGTCAAATCAAAAATCTTCCAATTGGTTTTTTTGCTTTTTGCTAAATATAGGCAAACAACACACGCACACAAATAAACACTGCGAGTTGGAAAGATGATGAGAGGGGGGTGGCGATGTTAGATTTTGAGTTGGTTGGTTTGTATCGGTAATGACAGACGACGCGGCGACGGCAACGGCAACGTCAACGTCGGCGGCGACTTTAACGGCGGCTTTTCTTTTTAGCCTTTGTTCGAGTCACCGAATGACAAAAACAGACAAGCACAAGAGACGGGGGGCTTGTAGCTAGATGGGGAGGGAGGCAGCCTAACTTCCGAGAACAACATTTTGCAATTTTTGCTTACACTTATGCACACACACATACTCGCACACATGAATACATTAGTATGTATGTATTTATGTATCTTTTTACCTCCTATGCACGTCGCGTTTTTCACTTCTTACACACAACAAATTTTTTCCCCTTAAACTCAAGCGCCGTCGCGCACTTTTGAAACGACTTTAACGTCTGCGTGTTGATTTGCGACTGAAGCAAAATCAAGAATATGGTATAAAGTATATAATGGATGCATATATGTAGGTGAATGGGGAATACTCTTTCACTATACATACAAAATACATTCGAATACTTGAATGAATTGCCTATAACCTAGTATTACTTTGAATAAAATAAACAATTATTGTTTGATATCTTTACAAAAAGTTTTTCATATGTTGTTTTCAAATTCAAGCCTAAACAAGCAATGAAGGGAAAATTGAGTATAGATGTAATTAAATTTTTAGTTGTTTACGAATAATCAGTTATTTATCTCACCTTATAGCATTTCATAACACATAAACGATAATATTAGAAGTATAACTCTAATAAAATATTTGAAACTAATCAAGTTAGTTCATTATTTTATTTTTAAATATTCGTTAACTACGTTGCAAACAAAAAAAAGTATTTCAAAATTAGTTTTTTCAATAAAAATCTTTGAAAATCCTATTTTTGAAAATAGAAAACAATCCAGTTATTTGTGTTTGTTATTTAGCTAATGGAAATGTAAGTAAACAACTAAATGATTAGTTACCCTACCCTCCCCCAATGTTTAACAAAGAGCATAACAAACCAAAAATGCTCTCTCGCTCTGGGAGCAGAAAAAAAAGAGTATAACAGAGTTTGTGTCCACTTAACAGCGCTGTCAATTCTAACAGTTTGTTTATCGACTTGGATTCCGATAATATAAACAAATTGAATGAAAACGTTAACTATCGTATTTAAATTGCAAATTTTGTGATGTTGTCATGTTGGTTATTTATCATATTTAAATTTGAATAAGGAAAGAAGCTTCATTTGAAATATGTATGTAAAACTTGAATTAAAACTTGGAATTTTGAAAAACTGCCTATTCAAAATGATTTATATTTGATACAATTTTAACTCGGTAAATAAATATTTATTCAAAATAAAAATTAAAATAGGGCAAACACTGTGCTCGAAAATTGATCTAAATGAATTTATAAATGTTTACAGATAACGTACAGAATGAAATAAAAATGATTTTTGCTTCAGCGATTATTCTGATTATTTCCTTAGGAATTTTCTTATAACAAGTTTTCGGATCAGCTGAGTATATCATTTTCATTATGAACAACAATTTCATTTCATACTATGTATTAACTTACCTATAAATAAATAGAAATTAAATGCCATCCAATAGTAATCTGCTTCTAATTAGTACAAGTTTCGGCGTTTAGCTGGTATAACGTTTCAAAACTCACAACGAAGATTCAATGTATATGACAGAAACGAAACAGACAAGTTGATTCAAAATTGATGTACACGATTCTACCAAAATGTCTTCCCTTAGAGCAACTTTCTTCTCGTCTAGAAAACATTCTTCCTCTTTTCTCAGGGCTAAAAAAGTTCACTCGACAAATAGCAAGTTCCCCCATTTCATTCATTTTGTTTCGTTTTTTGTTTTGTTTAGTATGTTTTATATAAACTTAAATACGTAATCAGTTACTTGATTTATTTACGGTTGTTGTTGTTGTTCTGTTATACAATTAATAATCATCAAAATTTCTTTAAATGTTTTTTTTTTTGTGTGTGTTTTCTTCTGTTTTTTTAATAACGCTGACAAAACACAAAATCCCTCAGATGGTGATTGGGATATGTTTAATTTTATGCTCCGTCAGGAGGTGCCATTTTAGTGGCTGCCGGATTACATTTTGTCCAAATACTGGGTAAGGTCGGGCAGACCTTCCTTAAGACCCTTACGTTTACGTGTGTCCTGGACAATCTGGTAGGGTTTGCTGGCTGGCTCGCTTGGGTCACCGGGCAGCACTTGCCAATGGTCGAACACGCACTGAGGGAAGGCCTGTCCTCCAGTGTTGGAGCGGAGATCGGCAGTGAAGCCGAAGGATTCGTTGACAGGCAAGTAGGCCTTGACCACAAACATGGGGGGTGCCGACAACTTGGTTCTCCTCAAAGACATGACCACGACGACGATTGAGCACACCATAGATGCCACCAACAGCAACTTCGGGACACTGGATCTCGCACAGGTACACTGGCTCCATCAGACGTGGGCTGGCTGTGATAGCAGCAGCATACAGACAACGACGAGTGGTTGGAATGATCTGGCCACCACCACGATGGATGGCATCAGCGTGCAGAGTGACATCATAGATGTTGAAACGAACGCCACGCATGTTCTCATCGGCCAGGATACCCTCCTTGGAGGCCCATTGGAAACCAGCGACAACGGAATCCTTGATTTCGTTCAAGTATTGCACGGACTTGGTGCAATCCAAGATGAAGTTGGGTCCAGTGCCATCGGGACCAAAGCACCAGATCTTACGGGCCTCGGTTACATCGTAATCGTATTTCTCAGCCAGATAACGGGCACGAATTTTGAAATCGTCCTTGGAGCTAACATCACCGTTGTCAATATCCTCGGGCAGACCATCGGGCATGGGCAGAGCCTTCATGTGGAGACGATTGTGCTTGTTGGGCGACTTGGATAGACACATTTGGTTGGATTCTTCGTTAACGGTCTCACGGTACGAGACAACGGGATCGGATTTCTTAAGAGGAATGCAAGCGTGATCCTCTTCCAGATCCTTAAGGCAAATTTCCAAATGCAATTCACCGGCACCGGCAATGATATGCTCGCCAGACTCCTCAATGATACATTGCACCATAGGATCGGATTTGGCCAAACGCTTAAGACCCTCCACCAATTTGGGCAAATCAGCGGGATTCTTGGGCTCGACAGCGACACGCACGACAGGCGACACGGAGAACTTCATGACCTATTCCAATTGAAACAAGATGCTGATGAGATTATGCCTCCAATCATTTAACTTGAACACTTACCTTCATGTTGTGGGCATCCTTGAAGGTGGTAATGGTACCGGTCTTCACCAAGAACTGATCAACACCGACCAGACCGCAAATGTTACCAGAGGGCACATCCTCAATAGCCTCCACATAGCGACCCATCATCAGAATGGTACGCTGAATGGCCTTCTCGTACAGATCTTCCTTCTTGCCGGGAGTATAGTTGGGACCCATGATGCGGCACTTCTGGCCGGTGGCCACTTTGCCAGCAAACACACGTCCGAAGGCATAGAAACGTCCCTTATCGGAGGTCGGTACCATTTTGGAGATGTACATCATCAATGGACCCTCGGGATCGCAATTCTTGACAGCGATGGCAGCCTCATCATCCTGAGGACCCTCGTACAACATCTCCATACGATATTTCTGGGCAACCACTGGCGATGGCAAATGGATGGCAATCATCTGAAGCAAAGCCTCACCGGCTGGCAACCAAGTACGCATCACAGTCTTCAACAGAGCCTTGCCATCCTTATCCTTGTCCTCATGCTTCAGGGTAACACCGATCTTCTCCAGCAGGGTACCAATCTCCTCCTTCTTGTAGTTCATGATGGCATCGAACACCTTGTAAATGGGATCCAGAATGTACATGCAGAAGGAACGCTTGTTGTCAGCTTCCTTTTGCTTTTGCCATTTCTTGGTCTTGGCATTGAAGAAGTTCTCACCCCACAGACTAAAAGAGAAAATTTAAATGAAATAATGTCAATTCAGAAAGTTAATCAAGGTGACTTTTTTTATCAGCTCTAATCGACTTTAGATTAGGCAATTGATTAATGTATATATATAGATTACAAAATTGCAACTTTATTTTTGATTATTTCTGAAATTTTGCTAATGGAATTGATAATAACATAAAGTTAGTTTATGCAGGAAATAATAGACTTTAGTTAGGGAAATTTTTGGAGTAACAATTTTTTAGAGTTTTTTAACAAAAATATAAAATTAAAGCAGAAATAAAACGCTTCTTATCAAAATTTTTCAAATTTAAAGGGGAACCCCTTAGAGAAATCGATTCTTGGGGAATTCTAGTACTGCTAAAAAGTTGACTAAAAACAGGTTTTGCTTGAAGTGAACAACCATTTTGTTTTTGTAATGGAATTTGATTTAAGTGTCTAACATTTCACGTGCTGCGCGCCACGAGTTGTTCACGATTCTATTAATAGAACTTTGGAATCTTTTATTTATGACATAATTTTATATTGAAAACCACAAAGGCATACACAAATGAGTTAGACTCCAGACTACAGGGTATATCAATCTGAACATTTAGAAATTAAACTTGGATTCTTAGTTTATGTTATTAAATAAACCTTTTTAGTTTTTTTTTTTTTTTTAATTGTAAGATAACTGCCTTAGCATGCAACGTTTAGACATTAGGAAAGAGGTCTCGATGCAGCGTTTCAACAGTTTTTTAAAAAAATATTTTTTCTACTTTTATTTTTATGGCACTTGTGACGCCTTCATCACGCATAGTCCTCTCTCTCGAGAGGATCTGCACGCTCAACGTCACACGTTTTGTGCTAAAAGCATGGAAATACTATATATAGTATTTGTATTAGGGAGGGTGAAGGGCGGAGGGACTTACCGGTTCATTAGCTTGACCACATCGATCTTGAATTTCTCAGAGTACATTTCAGAGAACTGCTTGAGGGTAAAGGCCCAACCGTGCAGACCGGAACCGAAACCAACGGAACCCTTGGAGGGATCCACACGCACTTCACCCATTGGACCGCCATCGTCATTGTAGGTGGCAATAATGACGTTCACGTTCTCAACAATACGCTGGAAAGTCTGGTACAATTCCTCAGCATCCAATTGGAGTTCGAGCAGAGCGCGATCCATTTTGTTCATGAACAGAATGGGCTTAATACGTTCAGCGATGGCTTGACGCAACACAGTTTCGGTCTGGACACACACACCAGAGACACAATCGACCACAACGAGGGCACCATCGGTGACACGGAGAGCGGCTGTCACCTCCGAGGAGAAATCAACGTGACCGGGTGAATCGATCAAATTGATCAAGAAACCCTTGCATTCCTTTTCACGCTGATCGGCATGGGTGATGAAAACCAGATCCTTCTCCTCGACCTCGAAGTACATGGAGATGGCACTGATAATAAGCAAAAGATGATACATAGATAACATAATTAATATTGACAAAAGATGGAGCCAAAAGAATAAAGCAGTGACGTCATCCCGCAGTTGACCTCTTGCTGAGCTATCTTTTGGCATGAGTTTTGGTTTATATGCTTACGTTGACTTGATGGTAATGCAACGCTCCTGCTCATCCTTACGGGTATCGGTGAAACGAGTCTCACCAGCCTTGGCACCAGCAATGATACCGGCCTTGGACACCAAAGAGTCGGTCAGAGTGGATTTACCGTGATCCACATGGGCAATGACAGACATGTTGCGAATATTACGCTTCTTGTCCATCAGGCCACGGATTTCGTCGACGGTGAAGTTGACCTATAAAAAAAAACATGAATAACAAAATATTTAAAACCAAGATAAAGATTGTGGTCAAATAGGACGGGGTGGGGCGGGGTAAGAGATGCATATTAAAAATGGCGTCCATCAAAACGTGAGAAATTGAAAAAATCATGCTACATATTTTTGGGACCGTCAGTGGTGGAATTTTTGAGGTTACGTTCGATTTAAAACCACTTGCAAGGTAAAATAAATAAGAAACATATATATTTAAAAATAATCTGACCATTGCTCTATTTATTTCACAATCTTACACATCGTGTCTCTTCTTCTTGTGGCACAGACTTTTCAATAGCAAACTTTTGCATACGTCATTTTGGTCTTTGTCTCTTGCATTTCACCATTCTCCACACATTCACAATCGCACTAAATCTCATACACACACACACGTTCAGACGACGACTACGACACACATAGACAAAGTGAGACTGCCAGGTACCCAGCATTGAGGTTAGAATCGAACAAAAACCTCCAAATTCCACAATTTCGATACAAATTCAATATGTACATTATTTCCTTTAATGCAATTGAAATTATTTGCATTGTTTTAATTAGTTACACCTACCATTTTGGTTGTTTAAGGATTTTCACGTGGACGAACTTTAAAAACACTACACGCCTGCACTGGCGTCGACAGGAAAAAGAAAGAGAACGTGTTCGTGCTCAGCGTTGCCAGAAGCCACTGAGACATCTGACGTGTTGCCAGTACCAGCAGAAAACCACAGGTGGCAAAACTTATATCGGTGCTACCAGAGTCACAATAAATTATCTTTCAGGACAGTGTTGGAAAGTGCGTCAAGTGGGGTTGCCAGATACCAAATTTAAATAACATAATTGGCGGTATTTTCGAAATATTGTTAAAATTTCAAATACATTGGTTGAATAATATTTATGACAATGTACAGAAATTTATAATACATTATATATACTATTTGTGCAGCATTTTGTGCATGTTCCAGGTTTGACGAGTCTTCAGCCTTTTACCACAAATATCGCACTCAACGCGTGGCTCCTCATGTATTTGGTGGCGAACTTTGAGAAGGGCCTTGTTCTTGAAGCCAGCCTGTACGAGCTTATGTTCATTCAAAGCTATAATAGTCTTTAGATGCTTGCCACAATAGTACAAATGCTTTTCATATGAACCACGATAGCGATAGGATTTGCCACAGTTACGGCATTTCATTTCATCGTCGTAATTTGGTTTATCTTCAATTTCCAATTTAACGTCGTATTTGCCGTTAGAATACTCGTCAGAAGGATTCGAAGTTGTGGGGTAGTCTGATTTGATATCTTTGTCGATTTTCCCATCACCCAAATCGATAACTTCCTGTTTTGTTTCATCCATTTCACAAGTGGTCTTTTCATCTTTCTGGTTTTTGGAGTTGGCTAATGTCCTATCGCCTTGCCAAATCTGTTGCAACTCTTGACCGCCCTGAAACGTTTTTAACAGAAGTGTGGTAAGCTTGACTTGCGTTTTGAACGTCTCCAATAGCTGTTTCAGCTGAAATAAAGGAACAGTAAAAGTTATTTAATGGCAAAAATTTTGGGAAACACATTAACATTTAAATTATAATTCAATTAGAAAGAAAGTGGAAACTTGAAAGATTTATAAATAAAATTAAGATATAAAATACTTACAAAATTTTCGGTCGCATTCATTTTTCCACGTGTTGGCATTATACGGTTGTAATCAATTGTAATCGATTAAAAATGCAAGTTCCAAATTTTTAGGCCCGTTTCCCACTCGATCCATCTCTGGGGAATGCTTGGGATTAACGGTGGATTTAAAACAGCGTTTCCCATTGGCACCATCCAACATCTCTTAACAGGTGACTTTACAGCTGTCATAGGCACAGCTGTTGCAAAATGCAGCGAGAAAAATAAATTACTTTTACCATCTGACATTGTTTAAACTTAAAAAATATCAATAATAAGCCATTAAAGTAGGCTAGAAATTTGGCCATAAATTTATGACTCGTTGCAAAGTTTTTGACTCATTTGCAAAAATCGATAAAAAGGACAATTGAACCGCCTGAGATAGGAACGTCTTTTTTGAGTGGTGAAATGAATGGTAAAATTTGGGCACGGCAAATACAAAATTATGATTACTTAAATTTCTAACTTTCCCCAAACTGAAATATTACTGAAGACCACTTTAAACTAGTTTCCTAGATCCTTCCAACTTGCCGTTGGAAATTTTACTACTGTTGTCCATGGATCGGAACTTTATGTTGGCATTGTCGATCCCTTGGACAACTGTTTTCATCTGTGTCATCGGAACATATTAACCCTTTCAGGACAGAATTACAATGCGAAGACTAAAAAAATATTTCATTGCATGTTTCGATTAATATGGCCACAAATATTGACCAAAATCCATATTTTAGTCCTACGTATCCTGGTTCGTCGTAACCGAAATGTTGCCTATAGGCAACATTGGTCCTGAGTAGTAGATGTTTAAAATAATACGTATACGTAATTCATGAAATAATATTTTATTTATTTCACTCTTTTATTCTGAAAATTTTAATACGTTTAAACTCAATACATTTTTTCTGAGACTCTTTGGTCTTCTGCTATAATATTATATATTTATTAAATAAACTTATGTATGGTATGACACAAAACAATTCTTTTTAGGATTTGAGCAAAGGTGAACGTCACACTTGGAACACTTCGAACGTGGGTATCCTGTTTTGCACATTCTGCACCTGCCTTTTGAACCCCATTGAATCCAATGTTCGATTTTGTCATATCTTATGTCCTTAGGTTTTTCTATAACATAACTTCTTTTAGATGTTGGAGTGGATAAAATTGATAAATTGGGGGAAGATGGTGCTGGAGATGAATCGCGCGAGTCAATATTGAGCACAAGTTGTGCTGGGCGACCCCTTTTTCGAGACTGAATTTGCATACTAGATCGAAGAAGTTCATTTGCAATATCCAGTTGAAATTGTATTAAAGGCATGTGACGTGTGTTATCTTTGGTGCAGTTCAAATCTCTACGATACAGAAGCCAACTATTTACCACCGCCATATTTATACACCAAAATACAATGCGCATATACCACTTTTTGGAGCGGTGATTAATTTTATAAAGTTCTAATAACATGTCTGAAAGATCAACCCCGCCCATATGCTTATTGTAGCATTCTACAATAGCAGGACGAGGCACTTGTACATTTTTTCTCTCCTTCCGGCACCAGCGGGTGCATTCTGTGACAGGTTGGTCGCCAATATAATTTGAAATTAATTGCACACTTTTGTTGTCATACCAGCGGCAAGTGATTAATTTTAGCGAGGTTTCTACTTTCAAATCATAGGATCCTCGACCTTCTTTCGCAAGTTCCTTTTCAGTCTTAAGCACACAATTCTTAAGGCGGTTTGGGCGAATCGTTCCGGCTGCGAGGATACCTTTTTTCTTTTAAAGCAATCATAAGACTTACGGAAGTGAACCAGTTATCAAAGAAGAGTTTAAAGTTTTGATCTTGGGGCACATTTGATGCCAAATGAAGAACTATATCTGATGATATTCCAAGCCCAAAAGAATCACAAGTTCCTTCACCAATATAAAGGCAGAAATCATATATAAGACCAGATACTCCAGCTCTTGAAAACATTTTAAAGCCCCACTTGTGTGGTTTTTTAGGAAGATATTGTTTCAAGCTATGTTGACCTTTAAATGAAATCATTTGTTCGTCAATGCTTTGATACTCCTCTTGCTCCAATTTGTTGCAAACTGCTTTTATTTTTGAAAGCAGCGGTCGTACTTTATATAACTTGTCGTAGTCATCTGAACCTTTTGGGGGTTGTTTTAGGTTGTCATTCAGATGGAAGTTTGCTTTAATTTTTTTCAAATCTGATTCGACTCATCGAATCCGGAACGGCTGACAGTCTAAATTTTGATGACGTTTAATTTCAATGACACTGCACTTGAGTTCGACTCCATCACTTTGTAAGGCATATGCGTTTGTTTCTGAGCAGATTTTATCCAAAATTTCATCATCGAAATATACAGAGAAATACGAAAATGGTTCCTTTGTTTCCCCAGATTTTTCGAATCCTTTCCAACAGCTAATTGGTTCAATTAGAGTTGAAGTATTCTTTCTCCATCTCAGTGTATCTTGATTTACTTTTTCGATAATTTGCTGCACCGTTTCAGTACTGGTTTCGTTCTTACTACATTCCAATTGACCTATATTCAACAGTGTGCCTTCGAGACTTTCACCTTTGGTAATAGCATCTTGTAAAGATTCTTCAATAAAATCTTCCAAAGTCTTTTGAGTTTCGGTATCCTCTTCATTTTCTTCATTATTTTCGTCATCGTCAGAATCATCCCAATTAAATTGGCAAATTTTTTCAATTTCCAACTGTGTTAGGCCTTTGGGTCGCATATCTAGCAGAGCAGAAACATTTTTAAATTTTGTATACCATTCGAGACCAATGTTGCCTATAGGCAACATTGTCTTTGGAAAATTCCAAAGACAAAACTCAACAATTTTGATAACCAAATTAATTCGTAATCTGTAAACTTACCTGATTTGTACATAATAGTTCACTTTTGAAATATTTATATTTAATATTATACGCGCAATTTAATTAAATAAAAACGCACTTTTTCTTCGAACTCAGAACCATGTGTTCACTTCACAAAAACTAAGAACACATTATTTCAAACGAAGCTTTGTAAAATGCAGACCTACTCATAGAAGATCAGCTGATTAGATGAAAAAAAAAACATAACGGGAAAAAAAGCTTCGCAACATACTTTTTGGAACATAAAGTCAATGTTGCCTATAGGCAACAGTGGACCTGAAAGGGTTAATTTAAAAAAAACCGACTTTTTTCTTCGTTTTATTTGAATACAAAGTTTTCTTCATCTCTATTGGAATCAATTTTCTCCCAACTCAATTGGATTTTTTTGGCCGTTTTACTTTGTTATTATCATTGCAGTTTGAAAAGCGTTGGAATCAAGATACAGTTTGAAAAGCGTTGAACAGACCAACTAAAAAAATTTACTTTAATCTTTATGCATTTTGGTGAGAGGATTTATTGATTACTTCCTTATAAAAAAGACATTATCCAAATTAACGATATTCTCTCCGTATAATCGACTAATTTAATTGTTTCATCTACCAATAAAAGAGCTTGAATTATTTATTTTAGAGTCTACGACTAAATTTCAGATTACAAACAAGAAACTGGTAATATTATTTGCTCATCCATTACTATATATTGTGAAAATGGTGCAAACACTTATCCTTGAGAGAAATATTCAGTCATAGATTGTTTTTACAGATTGTTTTTATAAGAAAGATGCAGAATCTGTAACATGCGCTTGTCGTTCAAAATTTAAAAAATCAACAGAAAATATTTCATCGTGGAAACAACCCATTTAGCTTGTTTTTAGTACCCGAATCAGTACATAGTGTTATCGATAATTTATGATCTTACGTATCAACGTAAGTCGTCACGTAGCGATCGGTGAGATATCGGCTTAAAGCTCAGCACTAGATTAAAGGATATAAAAGAAAAGTTAATTGGCGAAAGAAAGATTAAAAAATTAAATACGCGTGGCCTCGTTTTTTTCTTAACACAACTACCAAAGGAGACGGAGGTGCTACAATCCTCGCTGCCAACTTCACGGCAATCTTTGTTGCACCCACCGCGTGTATCGTGCAAGAAAAAAAAAATATAACCATTTCAATTGCATCCTTCATAGGATTGCCCAATAAAACCCACAACTTGGTTCTGGGGTAGTATCTGGTAGTTCATTGGAGAGAATATCCGCGGAGCGCCTGTGAGTTTCCGCGTCCAATAACCTCGTTTTGTTTTGTGGCGTTTTGGCTATCCCCGCTCCGATCGGAATGTACCCAACGAAGCAGTTGCAAGGCATGACCTAGGGACGTTATAAAACAATGTTCTTGTAATACTTAGACATCCAATACTTATAAAAGTTATTTGTTCACAGAGAGAGAGAGAGAGAGAGAGAGAGAGAGAGAGAGAGAGAGAGAGAGAGAGAGAGAGAGAGAGAGAGAGAGAGAGAGAGAGAGAGAGAGAGGGGAATAATGTTAATGTTAATGTGCTTAATCGAAAACTGGTGCTCCCAAACAAAATCAGAGGCTTCTCACTACCTTAAATCATCTTATCTATTTTTGAACAGCCTCCGCTTCGAAAGATCTTTCGCCGCTGGACTAAAACTGTAAGTCAAACCATAAAAGAACAATTACACAGGCCGACATTTTTGAGGTCATGAAAAAGTGTTTTAAGTTCAATAGGTGCCCTATAGTAATTGAGGGGTGCTGAACACGGCCCTGTACTTAGTTTTTGTCCATCACGTCAAGTTTTCGAGAAAAGTGCGTTCAACTTATTCTAATTGACCGCATTTGCAGTATTTTATTGTATAATATAAACATAATATTATGCTAAAAACAGTTTTATTTTAACCTATTAATATATTAAATATTATTTAATAGCAATTTACAAAATATCAAAGCGGTACTTCTTTGTTATAAAGCATAATATCTTACACTTTGGATATGGTTCTATATTGATTTAATTTTGAACCAAAAAGTATGCTATAGAGATTCCAAGAATTGTCTGCTTTTTAATTTTAAAGAATTATGGAACTCTTATAGATCTTACCAATTGTTTATTAGTAATGTTTGCAAACAAGAGCTATTTTTCTTACACAGGATATTCCGAAATCTGATAAAAAAGGTAAAAATTTTGTTTTAAACTTTCTATAGTATACTTTTGGGTGCCCATTTTCCGACCCTAGATCCCCTGATTTCACAGAATCTGGACGTGATGGACAAAAACTAAGTATGAGGTCGTGATCAGCATACCCTAATTAGTTAAGAACACCTTTCACCTTACCGTCACCAAAAATCATGTCGGCCTGTGTTATTAATTGATTCGGGTTATTCGTTTTTGGAGCCTTTGAATATGTTGGACGCTGGTGCCATTGCCAATACTTGAATTTATTATGAAATTTAACCGTCTAGATTTTATTTTTATCCTTTTCTCTCCCTGCATCAGTTTGATATGATTCGATTTTTTTTTGTTAAATTCGATTAAATTTGGTTTTTGTAACCTAATCGCAAGAAAACGAGCAAGATAATTATGTTTGATAATGCATTGCATGCATTACTGCATCGTGTATATTATGAAATTGAGGATAAGATCCAAACTTATTTTTCGACCAGTATTTAGTTTAAGATTTCAAAGTATGAAGATAAGCATGAATAGCCAAAAACAAATTCGGTAAACAGTAACCGGTAATTTCGTACTAACCATACTTTAGGGACCCCCACATATTAACTTCATTAATTCTGAATAATGTTAAGTTCGTTTGTTTCCGAAACAGATATTGAGAATGAATTAAATTAGGAAATGAATCCTGCCTTGTTCATAAGTTTAGAAATTAATAAAACTATTGTTCTTTGAAATGAACTCCCTATAATTGTTAAATTTTGGGGAACCATGCAACCGACTGAGAAATAAAAAGAGGCCGTAGGACATGTTGGAGGGATCCTCAATTCAGAAGTGGCCCGAGGATCATGGTAGGGTGGGCGTTGACATGACAAGCCAATAGGCTATCATGAAGTAAACCAACATGTGTTAATCTTGATACTACAGAGTTTAACGTGCTCCTGTTTCTGTTCTCCTCAGGCCTTCTTTCTTTCGTCTTTAACCCTGTACCGTTGTGTGTCCTTAAGTACGCGAATTTAAAATTTTATGTCTGTATCGAACGTGAGCAACTATAGTTCTGGCTAATCTCTATCGTGTAACCCACTCCCAGCCGACCTGACCCTAGCCGAACCTATCGCGTACTCGGCCAGCACTATGAACGAACATCTGCTCAACACTCCTTGTGAGATTCAACGTTACATGCAACAAATCCGAAAGCAGAACTTCAGCAATATTTTGATGAACAAAATACTTAAAATGTTTATAAACAAGTTGCCGCAACATTAAACGAAGGGGAAATGTTGTACAACATTTTGTTGTCACTCAGTTAGCCACAATTCTCACCACACTCTGGCAACAGCGCTCAAGTTGCAGCACGTTATTCCACAGGAAACCCTCAAACCGGAAAGAGCCACTCGAAAACCCCTCGAACTTGCCGAAGACTATACGAAGTTGTCCTTACTTCGGGTTGCATTAGACTCCTTTCTTCGACTTTTCTGCTCAAGTTTTCGACTCTTCTGCATGTTGCACTGTTTTGTTCGAGGTTCGAAATTGACAGTTGAATACAGTGGAACGAAGTGATTGCATGTGCGTACGGTTGATGCTAACGGTAAAGCTAATATCAAGCGATAAAAAATAAAAGGCAAACAAACTGAAACAGAAACCCCAAATAAAACATTATGTGAGTGTGTGCTAATTTTCGAAAGTGTGTAAATTTTGTGGCAAACAAATGAAAAATATTTAAAAGAAAATTATTAAAAAATAATTCATCAAAACCGGCTAAAAGAAGTGTTTACATTAGGTTTGGATTATAAAAGAAATTTTAATAATATAAATTACCAAATTTAATTTCTTTTTTCAAAATAAACACTAAAATATAATATTGATAAAAAACGTTTTCAAAATATTAAACATTATGACAAAATAACCAAAGTAATTAGGGAACAAATTGAGCTAATTTACTTTTTTTTCTTCTAATTTTTGTAAAGTTAAAATATTTATAGTTTAGATTATGAATTATTCAATTTGTTTATATTTAAAAATCAAGTATTTACTTTTAATCCTTTGAAAATTTATTTCCCAATTGAAAAATAGATTTTCTTAAAATAAAAATTGAAAATAAAAAGTTACACATTTATTTGTTGACTTATAATTATTTTCAATTATCACTTTTTAAATATTTTGTGTAAAAGAAAACCTAACGGAAAAAGTCATGAAAGTAAATGTAATTTAATAAAAAAATAACTGAAAATTAAAACCCTTAACTCAAAAAACTTCATCACAAAATGAAATTAAATTGTTTAAAATTTAAGAAATTTCAAATTTCTTAATTGAAGGCAACAAAATTGACAAATTTAATTAAAAGCTGCGTTTAATTTGTAAGCCAAAAAACAACAACAAAAGAAAGCAAATCCAAAAATTTTCCTTTTGATCTTAAGAAAACGCATGAAACAATAAACAAAAAAAAAAAAACAACAACAGATAATTATAATAAATGCCGGGAAAAGCGTGAAAGGATAATCCCGTAACCGGAGCAGGGAACTGGACCAGTGGTTCGTCCTTTGACGGCGGACACACACACACACAAAAGGATAACTTTTGTCGCGTTTCGCGTTTCTTATTAGAAAATCCTTTTTACGCACACAAAAAAAAAAGTGAAAAAAATAGAAAAAAAAATTGCACGTCTTAAAAGTTTCCCTTTGCTTTCTTCTCTCTTCTCTACTCTTTTCCCTTTCATTTCTTGTTTTTTTTTCCTGCCATTTTCGTTGCGTTTTCTCTGTGTGTCCTGTGCCGGCAGCCAAACAAAGTAAAAGTTGAGAGAGGCGAAAGTTGTTGTGCAACGTGTGGCAAGTGCGGCGAAGGAAAGAAAGAAGAGAAAAAACACCCGAAAGACGGGCAAACAACAACAAAAAAAAAAAAAACACCGCTGCATGGCAAGTTTAATTCGATTTTAGTGTGTAACAATCAGTGCGAAAAAAAAAGAAAAACCCCTCCTATAACAACAACAACAAAAGCAACAGCAAAAAGTGCAGCATTTTCACCGGTGCAGTCCTTACCTCGCCTCCTCTCCGTAGAGTCTAAAGTGGATTAGCAGCATCAGCAGACAGAACCAGGAGCATCAGAAGGATAACAACAACCAAACTAAAGCATCCGTTTTTTATTTTGGTTGTGAATTTTAATGCAGAGCTCTGAGCGTGCTTAACTTTTGACTGTTGTAAGTTGTGTTTAACCCTTTCCATTTCTAACATAAAAATCTACTAAAAAAAAAAAACTGGTATTATAACTGACATAACGCAATTGGGTGAAGCATACATTTTAGTTATCGCAGTGTCCTTGCTGCATTACTTTCCCTACCTCACTCCATGGCGATCCTTGGATTGAACTTAACAGTTGCTGTGGCCGTTAATGGGAACATCTCAGTTTAGAGATCTTGTCGGAATGATGATACATTTTTATTTGCTAGAGATTACATTGCCGTTGACCTGGTAATTTTCTGTTTAAGCCAATATTATATAAGGTTACTCGTGTTTCTGAGGTGTGAATTGATAGGGATTCTGCCTTTCCGACAGAATATCAATCGATTTACTTTATAATATTTATAAGCATTAGTCTCTCTTTGATTACGAAGCCTTACAACATGTTTAAAAAGCTGCAAAGTTTAACATATTTTTGTAATAGTATTTGAAATCAAGTCTCATTGGGTTACATTGCTCACAGACCTCGTTTTTTTAGATTGGTAGTAAAAGAGTTTTATATGGCGATCTGATTCTTAGATGAATTTATTTTAATGGTTATATTATTATGGTAAAAATTATTACTATCTAATTATCCCACATTTCTGTAGCTAGATCCCCCGGCTGTCACATGTCAATTCCGTTTCGATTACTGCCCTTTGAGTACTTCGTATTGAGTTTTCTTATTGCTTGGAACAATTTTTGTAAATCAATGGCAAAAAATATAGTAAAATGTTTTTACTTACTTTTATTTAATTTGAATCCGACTTTTGGATTTGGATTCAAAAAGGGAAACAGATTCCAATTATAATTCCGAAAACCATTTGAAATCGGAAATTAGAAAGTGCCTAATTATTTTGTAATACTTTTTCAAGGATTTTGCTTTGTGGTATAATTTTATTCTTATAAGAAGAGAAATTCTATTAAAATCTAAACTTTAATTAATGATGATCGCTAGTTTCTGACTCAAAGAACAGCCTTAACTTTAGTTCAACTCACGTATATTTAGTATCTTCCTTAACAGTTCAATTCAATTCTATCAGTTAAATCCTTTTTTCATACATCTTCAATAATTAAATGAACAACTCAACCAAATTTCTTACAAACCAATTGTATCTGTTAACATTAAAATGAATAAAGAAATTTTTCGATGACATCATTAGATATTTCTTATTGAAGCTAAGAGGAAATACAGTTTTATTATATACATAATCATAATCATTAAGTGAGGATATGGTAAAAGGATGTGAATATAACCGAGTAGTTTCTGTAATTTGTAGAATCATTTTCATTCTTTTTGGCATGAGACTAACTCTAATTCTTCACTGCAAAAATTGACTACAAGTAGATGTAATTTTATGATTTATATTTAGAAACCAATCGGTTTATGATGATCTCTTGAATAATAGTTAAAGGTCTAATATGTACAAAATTCGTTAGGCAAATGCAACTAGTTGATAATTTACATTTCTTACAGAATGAAGCATAAAATAGCCACAAGAGTGTGCAACTCAGAAAAATTTTCTATTAGACCCACGTAGCAAACATTAAACAAAAAAGGACTCTATTACACTAATAACCACTCATTCGCTTTAACAAATTCATATTTCATTTGATACTGTAACAATGTCATCTAACTAACCATTTGGTTTTGTTATACACTATCTTTAAAAATGAATATTTCGATAAGTTGTTGGCTATGTGAATTTTATGAAAATTCATAGTAAAACTTTTAAGTAAAAAGTCACTAAAAACGATAATGATAATCGCATCCTATTGCATACTTTAGGGGGCGAATGTACCCCCGTTTTACTTTTCTAAAACTGCCTTTTAGCTCTGATGGTGAAATAAATGTATTTAATAGATCTCGATTGTATGGTATGGGAATATGCAGTTTTTATACTTTTTTTTCATCTTTCCCTAATGAACATGGGGACAATTCTAAATTTTTAAATTCTCTATAATTTTCAGCTTCTCCTATCATAGCGCGTATTAATAGTAAATTAATTTAAAGTTGCCACTGAAAAAAATAAAGTTTTTAAAGTATATAGAAACTTCGGTAGCAAAAAACAAAAGTTTCATTGCGTGAAAATTTTTCTTTCATTTTTGACTCGAACTTTTAGCATTGCAAATGTTACACGGTCAGGCACTTAACACAATGCAGATGCAGAGGGAAATTCCACACACACACACACGCACACACACACATAGAGATGCAGAAAAGAAGACAATTGCAGAATGTAACCAGCTAAAAGTAAAGAAAAAAAAAAGGGAAAAGTGGGATCAACTAAGCGAGCACAAGAACTTGAAGAAGACTACGACTTCCGACGGCTAACACACACACACACACATATATGCACACACTTGGTGGCGACAATGCCCGACATTCCCCACATTGTCTGCATTTCCTTCAACTTTCCGGGCAGCCCGTTTTTCCTTCACTCTGAATATATATGTATATATCTTTTTCTGTTTCTGCCTGTCTGGACGACTTTCAACTGTCGTTGACTTTTTGCATACTTCTCTCCTCTCTTCCCTCTACATTCATTTATATCATTTTATTCTACTTTTTTTTTTCATAAAATTTCAATGCTTTATAATTTACTTAAAAAAAAAAAAAAACAAGCCCGACGTCTCCGTAGTCTGAGTCCTAAATATAAAGCCCATTGTGTGATTTTTTTTTAGGCAGCTTATGAAAGAAAACTCTGCCGGCATGTGCGTCTGTATGCCTTTCAGATTAGCTGCGTTTATTAAGTTGTCTACGTGTGCCTCCATCTCTGTCTGTGTGTGTGTGTGGTGATGGAACTCAGTCTCGTATACTTTATGACGATTTAGATTTGGAGCAGTGCCTCAGCACTATGTGAGGTGGAGGGGAGTATTGTGAGCATCTGCCATATTTATGATGACTTTATTTTTGGGGGCAAGCTGATTGCTTTTCATAGAACTTTGTTTACCCAACTCTCTTCGCTTTCTGGATGGTGCGTTAAATTCTCTTTTTTTTCATCTTTTTAAAACCTGTAAAACGTTAAAGAAAGCGTAAAAGTTCTCTTCTCGGTACTGGGTTCGTACATAGGTGGGATGATGTTAGGTGTTAAGTTTAGGGTTCATTTTTGCTCGTGAATTGCATAAAGGCTTTACCCTCTGATCCTTTTTTTCCAGTTCGTTTTATGGCTTACATAAATGGATCACATAGTCATAAACGTCGAAAGACCATTCGAATTAAGATGGAATGCCGTGTTGGATAACAAATAGTGAAACTTTAGGGCCTACTTCTATTTGGCTTTAAACATATGAAGAGACCAAGTTGTTACGGTTGTTTTCGGGGCTGGTTGTGGTTGACAGTTGAGTAAAGAATTAAAAATAAATTAGCTTAAGTTTGGATATGGTTGAAATTTAAATCAACAATAAAAAGAAGGTTACTGAGACCAATTCTATTAAACTAATAAGAGATATAAGTTGCAAGGAATGTATTTAGAAATGTAGTTTTGGAGTTACTCAGATGAGTGGAATGTATCTGCCACTAAAACGTTCTGAAATTCAAAATTTGCGATGCATTTAATGAACCAACTTGATTGTAAAGTGTATGAAACCTATTAATATACCAAACACACAAGAAAAGTAGTATTGATTGGAGGAAAATTATCTTCAATGTATAAACTAAAATGTTACAAGACAATTTTTTCTGGCTTAGATGATCCTCTTTTTTAAGTTTAAAGCTTTAAATTGGTGTAGTTAGAATGAAAATCAATTCAGATTCAATACTCTTCGGTTTATTTATTAATTAGTTTTTTATAATATTTTCCCATAGGCATGGCTAAACTAATTTAAAAAACTAATTAAATATTATTTTGTAGCTAAATAACGCAAAGTTGCTCGTATTTGGTTTTTGGCTTGGTATCTTCTACAAATCTTTAATTACCAGTAATGACCAGTTTTTTCGATCTTCTGAAGCAGTCAAGAGACGGTCCAAAAGAATTGATTTTTCGAATAATTTTGTGGTTTTTTTGGTTTCTTTGATATTTTCATCAAGCTGACAAAATCTCGAAAATTAATTAATTTCGTAAGTCGATAATCCTAATTTTTTGATAGAAAATAAAGTTCTCTTTTTGTCCATGGTTTGTTTGTCAAAAAACAAGCCAATTTTTCATATATATAGAAATTTCTAAAGTTTAAAGGGTGACGATTTATATTTTAACCTTTTTATTTCGCAAGTATACCCTTTTTAAAAATAGGGAATATATTTAGATAAACAGCTGAAAATGCTTTGATGAATGAAAATATGTACTTTTCACTATTTTTTGAGCGATCAGAGTAAGCATTTTAAGTATACAAGTGACGTATAACTCACTAGTAGTTAAGACTAATGATTTAAGACTGTCTATTATAATGTATGTGCACTTTCAACTTTGTCCTGGATAAAATTTCCTTAACGAGATGAAGGGATTCGATTTGCACACACCTGGTTTGAATTTTATCAGCTTTATTGTATTTTGTTAGTGTTTTAGCTTAGTGATAAAATTATTAATTTTTTTCACAATATTTCTCTTTATTTTTCGAATTCCCTCCGAATGCACTGCTCACACTCCGAGACACAAATTTACCGTCTACCTTAATTCCACTGACTCTGCTCTTCGGACTGACTGACTACTTTTCACCATCGTATATCGTTTTTATCGATATTACGTCGATACCGAATCTCACTCGAAGTTACCTCTACCATACCGCGATCCTACATGTATAAAAAAAGTTCTTTAAAAATTTAAAGAGAATGTGAAGAGTCTCAAAATATTAGCTGAAATCGATTGAGGTACTGCCATGATTTCATAAGAAATGCATTATTATATGACCCTCTATAATATCTATGAGTGAAATGGTAATATTAGGCTATTTCAATTTCATTGTTACGGTTGATTGCCATATCTCATTCAGCTTCAATACTCTAAATCGTAGTTGGTTCTTGTTCAATTGTTGTCGTATCAAGTATTTCAAATTTTCCCTATTAAACTTTATGGATATAGCTATAAATTTAAAGCGGGAAGGAAGTGTTGGTAAGGATTTTGAAGCGTTAATGCAACCTGCTTAAAACCCGGTGAAAACCTAAAAAGGAGTAGAGAACGTCTCTACATAGACAAGGTAGTAAATTATGAAACTGCATAAAGTTCTGCACGCTGTTTCCCGGTTTTCTGCTCTTTCACTCACCGCGCACTCCATCTCTTTGGAAACCAAGTTAAACACTTGAAATCTGCCACGAAATCAAAGAGCAAAGGTACAAAAAAAAAAACGAAGTGAAGGCAGAAGGCAGGCTGAAGACAAGAAGGTAAAGCGAAAACCCCGCCAGACATGCGAAATTTTTCGAGTGGCCTTAGCGAATGGCACAACGACGGCAAAAGAGGATGAAGTTTTTTGTGCAAGTTGTTTGGAAATACGTATACCCCACATCCCTGACATACGTACATATCTACCTACCTAAGTTATACTCATTGCGACATTGCCAGTCGTCGTCACTGGAAATCTTATAAAACAAGTGAAAATTAAAATGAAATAAAATCTAAAAAAAAAAAATAGAAATAAAGTGGCAACATCATCGAAACTTTACCTTTATACGCGGCTACCAACACACTCCTTTCTATTTTCTCTTAACTCTACCTTGTTCGTTTTCATCATTTTATATTTTTGTTCTTTATTTCATTATTTCTTCAGTTCTAGCTAGACTTCTTCGTCTTGTGTGTAACTGCCTCCCCCTTTCCTTTCTTTGGGAATTTCGAAATAAATCTCGCAATGGCTTTAACATGTTTTCAAGTTTCTTGTGTGGCCGCGCAGTCGTGATTTATACATGGTAAATAATTTATTAGTTGAAAAGAGGAATCTCTTCTTGGTTTTCTTTGTTACATTTATTTTTCGTTTTTTTTTTGGTCTAAATGGTTTTACTATGTCTGCTGTGGCAAGAACATTTAAGTGGCTAAAGGTTTTTAGTTACTAGTCTTTCGCTTTAGAAGTGTTGACTGATGGATCTTGGTTAAGACTTTTACCATTAATGTCTTAATTGCTATAGAAAATTGAATTTAATGTTTATTTGGATAATTTATTGATATAATAAGAACATTCGCAATTGCCTTACTTTAAGTTAAATCAGTTTAAATATGCATAAATTGACGAGTTTTAGGGTGTCAATGAATTTTATGTACAAGATTTGTTCTCATAACTTATATAAAAAAAAAAACTTTAGTTTTGTTTTTGGTAGAAATATTGGGCATTTTGGTTAAATTACACTCTTTAGATAGAGATATAGTGACTAATATTTGATGATGTTTTGGCAAAGACTCCGAATATTTTGCAGAAATGTCCCTAGCAATATTAATCAGATCACACTTAAATTTGGCACACGCATTTAAGGCATAAATATGTATCAGAAATCCAAATTTCATCAAAAAGGAAATAAAAATGGCAAAATTGTTCTAAAAAAACCTTTTTGTATCCGAATACAAATTATCAGGGCTCAGCCCAAACGATCCAATTTCAAAAAAAATTCAATTAGGCATCTTTTTTTCTCATTAATCTATATTATTGTTATTATAATGGTAGACAAACTTAATTTTTAAACAAGTTTTAAAGTGTTCCATCTTGTTTCGAAAAAGTTTCATTTACTACGTTTATTCAATAATCTCCACAAAACACGAAGTTCACTTACAGCGATGTACGATCCATGCAATTCTCATTGCTATTCTCAGTGATAATGAACTATTTGAATTCTACAAATTGTTGACCAAATGATAATCGATTTGGTTAACATTTCATAGAATCAAAATAGTTTAGAATTCTGTCACAGCAATTATTCCAGTAAATGATTTCAGTTTCGCCAACGTTTTAAAATCCATGCCATTAGCATGGCAATTGATAGCCACATCATAATATTTAATATGGATATATGATGAGATGTTGCACTAGTTGAACTTACTCCTGCTTTTGGATTATAATTAGCATAGAGTAGGGCAGATAGCGGACCCGGATTATAATCAATGGCCCCACATGTTTTAGCCAGATCATCGACAAATGCCGATTGATGTTCAATGCAGAATGTGTGAACTGAATCAAATTGTATGGTATATGGTTCACCCAGACTTTCATAACATTGAACCAAATTGACTTTCAGCATTCGCAAAGATTTGCATATTTCCACTTTCTTGCTATTAAACATAATTAAATATGTGTCGTTATTATTTTCCAATTTGAATAAACTGTATGGATCATTTGGCTTTACGATTTTTCCTCCAAAGTTCTTCTGCAAATTCTCTGGAAATTGTCCAAAACAAACTAGATTCAAGGTATTTTGCAGCATAACTTCGCATGTATGAGTAAATTCATTTTTCAAAATCGACATCGGATCGTTGTTAGGGATTATTATTTAAAAATTTTCTTTTGAGTGTATTGTGTGTTTAATATGAATTATTTGTGTATTTATGAATGAAATTGCAAAGTTAACTTGAACTTTTGAAAATAATTTCGAAATCTTTTCTACATAAAAATCATCTGATTAATAACTAAGCCAAATGATCATAAGATTAGGACTAAATAAACTATTATAGAGCAAAATTCTAAAAAAACTTTCATAAGAATTCTCCAAATATATTCAAATTCGATGCGTTTTTGTTTCACGATTGGAGGTTGCTGTGGAAAAATTATATATTATTTTAAGAAATTGATTTGTGCATTTTAAATTCATGTCCACATTCAAGATTTTTTTTTTTTTTTTTTCTCTGTGTATATTGTATGCCATGCATATAAAATTCATTGAAATCGAAACGAGCTTCACATCCAGTGCTGAAGGCACTCTTCCTCGTCGTGGGTCTTTGGTGCCGTCATTCTCCTTCCACCAACTCCAGCACCACCATCAATTCATTCCATTTGACATGAGCAACGACTTCGACGGCATCGGCACTATTTGAAACTTATTGCTCGCTCGCCTGTCAACGCTACATCGTCGCTTCGTCGCTCAAGAAGAAGGTGGGAGGGCGATTGGTAAGGGAGTTGAAAAATTTCTGGCATTTTTCTACAATATACTAGATGAGTGCAAATTTGATTTCGATGTTCGATGCTGCTGCTGCATTTCCTCGAGCATATTACAAGAAGTCAACAAGTTTTTCGTTGGCCTCATTTTATTCATTTTATTTACATATATTTTGTTTTTACCTGTGCTGTAAGCTGCAATGAAGCGTTGCATTTTTTAATTCAGTGGTTAAGCCAGAGTTTCAAGAGCGCTGAGCCGTCACTAATGATAGGCAAACACAATTGACACGCCCTAGACGCCCTACACACAATTGCCCACCCTAAAAACAAAAAACAACACAAAAACAAAGACTTGACTTATGAAAGTGCAGCCCATGATAATGAGTTGTCAGATGGGCATAACCATGGGCATGGGCAAGGGCATGGTAAACTTCGAAGGTGAATTTGTAAAGTTTTCCATTAATAGTGACTCATTTTAAAGATGTAGTTCTTACTTCAGATCGAAAGTATTCTCCTTCATAATGAAAATGCTTGTAGAATAACAAATGGAATAATAACATTTGAAACGAAATGATTCGTTTTCTTAGGTTAAAAAAGGCATATATTTAATACGAAGAAGTTAGAGTTTCTTAAATTTTAAAGTAAATGGCCAGTAGCAATCCAGTGACTTCGTAGGTAGAGATTGGTAGGTAGAGGTAGATTGGGGGCAAAGACACAGAGAAGCCCCCTGGATGCAGCTAGAATTGGTATTTGATCTTATTACCAATTATGCACTGCTTTCATGGTACAAATAGATAGATCATCAGTCCATTCTTTGACATTTTGAAACGGTCAGAGAAACACGTTTCTCTTTTGATAATGGCTAACGATACCAGGTTAGTTAAACAAATCAGGTCTACTTATGAATGATGAACCATAGATGTCTATGACCGGGTTAGACATTATGATCTATGAACATAAGCTTCTAATGATCCGATTCAACAATACCATATTTAACCGATTTTCTACTATTTATGTCCACTATTGTATCTTCATTGAAATATAATTACCTTACAGTTGCCCAAATAAGTTTCTCAAAAGGGGAATGTTTCTAACATATTAAAGATACTTTTTCGGTTTTACTAAAACTTCAATTCCAATTGAATTACACTCATAATTGGTTAATAACTTTTCATGCCGCCCTCGTAATAGTTTTAGATTTTTTTTTTTTTTTGTTTTCGTTTTTGGCACCACATGAAAAAAGAGGCACAGCGAGTTGGTAACGAGCTGATTAGCGTGTTAACTGCGCTGCGCAATTTTGGGGAATTTATGTTGTCTGACAGCCAGTCCGAAGTCCGTCGGTCTGTCTATTTGTTTGCCTGACTGTTTGTGGGTCTGCCTTTGCTGTAACTGCTGATGCTGAGACCGACTTGATGAGTTGACGCGTTGTTGATGATGGTCGTCGTCTGACAAACAGATAGTGATATATGGCTATTGAAATGTCAAAATTAATAAGCGTTGATGGCCGTTTAATGAGACGATGTGACGCCCGGCTTGGTTTTTTGTTTTTGTTTTTCTGTTTTGGAGTCATCAAACGAAAATTGGTTTCCGATGAAATTGAACTGTGTGTGGTAGGTCGCTAGATCAGAGGGCTATGAGAACGAGAAAATTATAAAATTTGCTGTAAAAATTGATTGACGGTAGATTAGATTACAAAATTTGAGCTAATTAAAATCACGTTTATCGTCGTTGATTTATTTGTAAAAATATTGGATGATTGGATTAAACTATTTTCAGTGGTAATATTTCTGTTTTTCTTTTTTGGCTTTGTCACGCAACTTTTGAAAATGTTCGGCCTCTCGATCTTCACGTTCCTGCATTGAAATTAATGCCGGATCGGTGGGATAGTGTTTATTGGCCAGAGGTTTCTGTGTTGCATGCAAATTATCGCTTTGAACTTCATCAAAAAGACTCTTAAAGAATCTCTGTTTCGTTCGTCTGGATTCTGAACTTGGATATTTCGGTTGGGGTTTGGTTCGTTTACCCAACAATGAGAATAGACTACCTTTATCTGAACGCAATTTCAGAATCATTCCAAGTCTTTTAAGAAAACGTACAGCTCCGCTACTCATATTTGATTTAATCGATGCATTATCATCGAAATTTTTCATTTTGGCAGTCCTGCTTTTCTTAGATTTCCGTAAATTACGTGCGGCAATGCGTCGATAATCTTCCATATCCTGTTGAGAGTCACGAAAACGAGATCCCCTATGGTCCCTAAAGCTATTGACACTGATGCTGCGACTGAGGCTTGTAGAGCAACCTACTGGAAAGGGTTTCAAATAAGTCCGTGGATTATCATGAATGGGGCAACGTTGTCGTCCTCCGGCTGTGGAACGTGAAGCTTTTGTCGGCATTTGGGCTCTGTTCGTTTGGCTTCCTTGCCCGGACTGTTGTCGATAGATCACTGTTGTGGGCTATAAATAAAATTAGGCTTAGCATCTAGTCGTTTTAAACTTCTTTCTTATCAACTAACCTGCTGTTCAATTGCTCCACTTATGGATTGATAAAATGGCTGTGATATCATTCCACCCATTTCGGGAACAAACTGCATTCTATTCGATCCATTGACTGCATTTTGATTATGATGTTGCTGCTGTGGTGTTTGATGCTCACCATAACAATAATTGTAGGTGGTAAAGGGATGCTGTATTTGTTGTTGCTGATAAGACGAATACCAAGATGGTATCGATCCCTGAGCCAACATGGGAGTCATATTATAATTATACATATTATTTGCTCCCATTTGATGTTGTGATGGTTCATAGAACTGCGGCAAATGCTGCTGGGCCACAAACGAATATGATTGCTGCTGTGGTGAATAAGCTTGAACCATCTGTGACGTATCTAAGAATTGTCTAAGAGCTATATCGTTGAATTGATTGGATCGAATGGCTGACTGAGAAGCAAAATCACAATTGGGTTACAAACAAACAATTTCTAACTATACCACAAAACTTACACAATTATTTTGCCTTGCATTATTGGCCATTTTGAAATTTTTGATTTACACTTATTGATTTTATTGTGTATATGTGATTTGTTTGGTTTGCTGTTGCATTTTATGGCATTGCCATTGGCTTCGATGGCTTGACATGACACTATAGTGGAATGGAATGAATTTGTTTCAGTGTGTATTCCAAAGAGGTGTTGGGTGTTTGGGGAAACGACGATAAACTGAATAAACTAAATAGACAACAAAGTCAGTACAGACTAAAACTTTATAATTGTTCATAATTTATGTACACAAAAAAAAAGCGGTATAACACAAGGAAACAGAGAATTAGACATGAGTTTTACTTTGTTGTTGGGGTTTGTATAATTTTCTATACCCTATACGAATAAAGTAAAAAAGGTATATGCACCCACCACTTCTTAGGCATAAAACTGTTTCGTTGACTTTCACTCATTTAATCATATTGGGTTTATAACTAACATTATATACATTTTTAATTAGCATCAGTTAGCAAGTCTTGTCTGTAGTTCAGGTGACCCATAAATTGCCTGGAAAGTCATTACTTCTTCCATTAGCCATCACAAAACATGTCTATCTTCTGTGCCAGCAAACAAATGTTCATTTATTGTAACTAACAGAAGGAAATTAAAAGTTCTTAGTGGCTTACAGCTGTTTTAAGAATAGAAAAGAAGATTAGACACAAGCAAATAATAGAAAATAATAAACGTTAAAAAAGTAAACATCTTTGGCCACGAATTGAAATCGGTATAGTATGAGTATGCAATTCCGAATTTGTGATTTAAAATTTTCATTTTATAAAAAGTTTTTTCTTACTAGATGAGTGACTAATTTTAGAAACTTATTGATATTTGTGGACCTAAACCTACTCGTTCCAGAATAAATCTAATAACATTTGATCGCAATTTGTCGACATTTTTGGTTAGTGGTAAAAATCCATTAGGAAACAAGTAAAAAAGTTCTCCTTTTTCTAGGGTACACCAAGGCCGATCCATCGTTTTCTTATTGCTTTGATTATAGTAGAACTGGAGGTAGAACAAATACATTTGCCCCTTTTGTCTGCTAATTAAAAGTTCAATGTGCAACATTTGCACCCCCTAAAAAAAGATAGACAACAATGACAATGACAACGTCACAGGGCCAACCAAAATGAAAGGGAAAGACGGAGAGAGAGAGAACGACAGAGTAATATAGAAAGGGACAGAGCGCATAGTTAATTTCTTTTCAAGTATTCTCTTTCGGGTTTTCACTTTGTACCACGTCGTCTGAATTTGGGATTTTCTGTCTGTTTTTTTTTTTTTTTTTGTGTTTTCGTTAAATCAGGTTTTAAATTTTTTAATTAATTGCGCCACAACGATATGCAAATTGCGGCTGGGCCATCCAGGAAGAGTCAGTTGAATTGAGTGGCATGGGAGAATATTACATGAATTCAATTAAATTGTGGCACAACAAAAAAAGGGGAGAAAAATAAAATCTTGAAATTATAATAGTGCTGTATATTTTAAATAACTATACAGAAGAGATTTAAATGTTTAATAACAATGCTATGAATAGACATTTTTCCTAAATTTTTTTTAGAGATTTATTTTGTTTGAATAATATATGTTTCTTATTTCGGTCTCAGGAAGAGAAACGAAAGGTATTATAATATACTCTTCTCACTTTTAGGTACTGGTTTGACTTTAATTTTTATTTAAGAGACATAGAACATTTTTGAAACTATACAAACTTTTAAGGGGCTTGTATTTTATCCGTTTTTAGCTTACAGACTGTAAAAAGTTAAAACTACAAAAAACCAGAGAGCCAGAGCTAATTTTCCTCACTTATAGCTGTCAAAGTGGAAAAACGTTTTATCCAGAAAAAGTAATGTTTGCGAAAGAATGGCCCACAATCTTAACATAGGAAAGAACGAAGTTATTGATCAAAGTAACTGTTTTCGACCGATCATTCCTATGGGAGCTATATAATATAGTCATCCAATCTTTATCAAATTCGGCACAGTCATTAACAGATATATATATTAAACTATCAAATTATATCTGATATAGTCACCCGATCTTGACTAAATTTGGCACAGTCGTTTATAGCTATAATGAACTCACTAATATTAAATTTCACGTTAAGCAGAAAAGGGAGCTATATGATATAGTGGTCCGATCCGGCTGAATCCGAGATATACAACCCCTGCAGTATATACAAGTTTACATGCTTCAGCTCTGTATCTGTAATCTGTTACTCTGATCAATTCAAAATTAAAGCCCATTAACATTTTTATTCTAATTCCGAAATAGTTTTGGGTACTTTGTGTCTAGTTTTTTACAATTTTTTTTTTTTTTTTCGGTTTATTTGGAGAACTAATTAAAAAACTATAATTACAACTAAACAAAAAAAAGCTACTGAGATTTGCCAGCTCTTGTTAAAGCTCTCAAAACGTTGTGATGACATCAAAAAACATAGCAGATGTTTCACATGAATGAATGAATAATTTAATATTTATAATTGTGACCCCCAGAATAGAGTAAAAGACCATTCCACCCCAAGCACGACCTTTGGCATAAATTTGTTAACCAAATAAATCTCAAATTAACCTACACACGCCCCTAATCTACACAACCCCATCTCAACCATCCCAGTATAACCCCCAGTCTCAGGTAAAAAAAGTCTAATTACATTTGCGCTTTAACCCCATTTTGTGTCTCCCTGTTTAGGTTACATTTGTCTGCCACATAAAATCACCTGCGTTTATGCCAAGAGAGAAAATAACAGAAACACCCACGTGCCTGGGCGGTCATCCATTCCACAAATATGGGCCACGAAATTTCTTTCTATTAATTTATTACTTTTGTTCTTGGAATATTTGAAGCTAAATATCTATATTTGTCTCTTGGCCAGAAAGTGTTGACATTTTGTGAAACTATATAGAGTTAATCGAGAATATCGTGTGATCAGTTTTTATGGCCTGTCAAAATTGAGATAATCGAATTAAAGTTTCTCATCCATTAAGTGCCAAGAAATGGAGGGAGGGGTCGCTTAGGGTATTTTTAGAGTTTTAGTGGTCTCCAATGAGCGTTTAGAGGGAAAACAATTTGAGGGCAATTCGATTGTCATAAATTGATTGAGAATTTCTATAAATGGCTTCAAATTTGTAGCACCACCAATAACATTATTCGTGTTATTTTTTTATTCTCAAGGCTAAAAATAAATTTTAAATTAGCGTTTTTCTTTTGTCTTGCAAAAATAATACAGCTCTGGGAGAGAAAATGAATAATGTCGTTTTGTACTTAATTTGAAATGACAAATGTTTTCCCACTGCGAAGAAACGTATTTATTATGTTTGTTTGTCTTACCGATTCCATCCCCTCCAATCCGTAAAATTTTACATTCCTCTCATTTTGACTGTTTTTTGAGACATATATCTTAGCAACTTTCTCTCAGCTGGGTTCCCCAATTTGCCTTTATTAATCGTTTGTTATCCTCTTCAAGTGGGTATTTTAACTTTTGTTAAAGGAAGAAAAGAAGTTTTATTATAATATGTTGATATATATTTTTGTTCGTATAAAATTCGTGTAAAGTTAAAGTTATCTGGACTCTAGGACTCTATGAAAATAATGCTTATCTGGGGCTCAATAAAATATTTCTTTATTACAAAAGTTCTTCACAGAATTTATGCGTAATTTTGTTTGAATAGCCAAGAGATATCACAGCCAAAAATTACTCCAAAAATATTTATAATATAATATGGTAAAATTAGAAACTCATTCGAATCCCTTATCCAATGATTTGGCCGTCAACACCTCCAGGCGTAGGCAAAAGCGTCTGCATCCTTTGGACAGACGACGAACACCGATTTCTCAATTTTTAAAGCTCAAATTTATCGTAAAAGCTGTCAGAAGCTGAGACAACACAAATAAAATATTAACATTAAAATTAAAATCTTTTAGAATTAATTTCTGCTAGGTCCTTGAGCTTCTTGACAAATTTATTGGTTACCTTTTATATCAAATAGATGACTTCATGACACATTTCTTACGATTCGAAACTGAAATAAGTTAATAGTATAGGTTCACTTATAGTTGGGAATCAGTTTGTAGATCGGTTATTTGTTATATGTGATATGGGTTGTCATTTGTTAACTTTTAGATTATGTTTAATATTATTGCAAAACCGCAGAATGTAAGAGTAATAAGAACTGTTATATATATGTATAGAATTATTAAAAATTTCATATGCAAATACTTCAAAAGTTAAACAAATCGAGTATAAAAGGGATATAGAGGTACCACGAACTACACATGTCCTATTTGAAATATAAATTTTAGTAATTTAACAACTCTCATAATTGGTTAAATGAAAATTAATTTACACATTTTGGACTTTACACTTGATCTGTTTAAAATCAGTTTTGGCTAAAATTAGGTCAGTGAGCCATACCAAATTGCTTAAGTATACTATACAAAATATTTTTTTTAATGGTTTTAAATCAACATAAGTTTATTTTTTCAAGTTCCCAGATTTACTCTGTATCTTGATTTAAAAAAGATGCAGAGATTTGTTATTAAAAATACAAATATATAGAGATACGATAATTTAAAATTTAGCTTAGTCTGTGTAATGATGACAATAAAAATTGAAGCAGAAAAGACGAGAAAACGAAAGAGTATACAAGTTTCTACGAATATTTAAATTGGTATAACTCATTTGACAAAATATATTTTAAAACATTCTGCTTTGTTATTTCAGAAGGGTTCTTCACCCTTAACGGCCATGTATTTGTTTGTATTTGTTTACACATATTTGTTGTAAATATGTAAATATTTCAACGTTATAGGGTTTTTATGTACATTTCACCTAATTGCTGGCGGTGTTTTGTGAGGTGTGAATATTTGCATAATAATTATCATAGTTAAAATAATTAATTAATTTACATTAAATTTCAATTAAGTATTTTTCTTACTTTACTTTCAGCATGAAATCATGATTACGAGAAAATGCAGATAAAAATGTCGGCAAACATTAATTGCAAGTCTAAACAAATTCAAGTGGTGCTACTTTTTGTGGTAAGTGAACTTCAAAACTTTAATATTTATTACATAATCGTAAAAGAAAGTGTTGACAATTACAACCAGGAAAAAAATTGCCCTTAAATCTCATTAATTTTAGTCTGGACAAATGAAGCAAAAATTCATAAATTTTAAAGCAACCTAACCAAAGCAAATATGTATGTAGGTCCAAGGATCTGCTGTAAAAAGCACATCAAAATGAGTTAACCCAAAAAAGAGAAAGAGAGAGAGAGAGAGAGAGAGAGAGAAAGAGAAACAATAAAGGCAACGGGGATGAAATGGAGTTTGGAAGGGGAAACCGAAAATGTAATAAAACATCAAATTACCAATAATTTTAACAGCGTTAAACCCTTTTTGGTCCCTCATCGTTTGGATCGGTGGCACTTCTTTTTCTGAAGGGTTTTTATTTTGAGGAGGTTGCCCTTGACAGCAAACACGTGCCATTATGTGATTGCGGATACTTGGGCCAAGACGATGTAACCAGAAACTTGCGTTCATTCTGGACATTGACTTCTCTACTATTTAATGCGGTGGGCGTGGCAAGCCAGCAACTTGTTACTTCTTTATGTACTGTGCACGTTGTGTGTGTGGGTGTGTGGACATTAACATAATGTATTTTATCTTGGCCATCGCACACTGTTAGAAATCACTTAAGATACTCAAACCAACCAACTAACTAAGCAGAAATAAAACCAACATAATCCTTTCTTCTTTACTCTCTCCTTCTTCCCTTTTTATCTCTTTATTCCCTTTTTTGTTGTATTCTCCATTCTCTTTCTCAACTTCTTAGTTGGTTTTTGTTTCGGTTTGCGTGAAATTGCAAAATCAATCAATTCGATTACGTATACGTAATATTTATAAATATTTAATGTTAAGCTTTATCCATACATTTTTGTTGCTCTGTTCTTTTCTTTTGCCCTGAGTTCTGGTTTTGGGGTCTTCTCTTTGTGTGTGTGATGTGTTTCGATGTGTTTGTCTGCCTCCCGCAGTTTCTACCTTCGCTCAACTTGTATTTGTATTTATGCCATGCGGGCTTTGCTTTTTGGGGTTTCGGTTAGAGCTTCGAATTTGGTTTTGATATGTAAATAATGTTCAGGTAAGTTTGGCCAAAGTGGAGCAAAGGCTCAGCCAAAGGACTCCTGAGGTATAGGCAAGTTTGTTGAGCCTTAATGCGCACATGTATGCATACATTTTGTATACATACATATACATATACATACTTATACAATCTAATACCGATAGTCATTTGTTCAGTTACCTGACTGCTGCCAATAATAACAATTGTCAGCCAATGAATAAATTACAAGGAAATTTCTATAAATTATATTTGAATATTTGTGAAACAAATACTCGTCCTTTGCGTTGAGCAACGAATGAAACTTGCGGTACACAAAATTCAGAATACAAAACTTGTGCTTCAATTAAGATCGATAAAGGGATTCAGAGAAAAGTTCGAGAGATAGATAAAGGTTACTAAGATAAAGCCCATATTAAATTCGAGAGAGACAACTTAGAGAAAAAGACAATTTAGGGAGAGGTAAATAAAAATTAAATAGCGACAACCTGGAGAGACGACGTAAGAGAGAGACAGAGAGAGAGAGGGAGAGAGAGAGGGAGAGAGAGAGAAAGAGGGATAGAGAGAGAGAGAGGCAAACTCAAAGATAGATAACTTAAAGAGAGACAACTTAGAGAGCAAAAAACTAACAGTGAAAATCTATTCAGAAAGTGTGTCAAAAATTTTACAAGATTTTCAAACTATTAAAAAAAAGGATCTAAAAACGTTTTTAGAAAATGTTCAAGGATATAATGCAAAGAATATTTAGAAATCGAGTAATATTCAAACACAATGTATTGAGAGAGAGTTTTAGTTACATTAGTTTGAATATTTTATGTTTTAGCATTTAATAGGAAAGAAAAAAATTAAAAGAATATGAAAGGAAGTTTTTCCCTGGAAGTTGGGAGAAGCAAATAGAGCGTTGAAGTAAGGAGAAGCCAATGATGGCAAGATCGAAAGATTTAGGGAAAGATCATAGAGGGATGGCAATAGAATTAAGAAGGAGTGAGTTGTATATCAAAACAATTTATGGTTTTAAGAACATGAAACAGATATTGGATTAAATATAGAGATAGAAATTGATATCGACAAAAACTGGTATAAATTCCTTGGGAGGCAGGAAGTCAATTTAAAAAAATATTGATAGAAATATTAAAAGAAAGCAAGGATGTTTGAAGGAGAAGGATACACAAAACATTCGAAAAGTATACGCTGGGCAATATGAAAACTAAATTACTTAAACCAGGGACATGTGAAAGATAAGTAAGTTGGATGTCGGCATGGGGTAGACGTCTTGTTGTGTTTTACCTTTTGTCATTCCAAAACCTCTCAATTAATAACTGCTAACTTCAGAACTCAGATTCTCTGTTTCTATTGTTATTAGTCTCGCTCAGTTGTCTAATAATTTGAAAGCTTCTAAAAAAGCAGTTGAAGGACTAGTTGATAGATGGTCTACTAAATAATGCTCTTAACACTTGACCCAGTTTCGATATTTTCATAAAATGATTGATACTCCACATTCACACGTCATATATTTGTGTTTTTTTTTTTTGCCTTTAGGTAATCTAATTTTGTGGATTTCGTTATCTTGTTTAGTTTTAATAGCTCAACAGTTTAGAAGTCGCGTGGCGTTGAAAATCGCCTGACATTTTCACGCATCGCCAAAAGCATATAGAAAAACTCACACACACACACATACAAATTGGATAGAGAGTTGGTGGAGTGAGAAAATTGCTTCATATTAATCATCGGTCAGAATCACCCGCACTAGCCACAAATCCTGTCAGACACACACCATGTGTGTGTCCTGTCTGTTTACTCAACCATGTGTGAGTGTGTATGAGTGCGTGTATGTGTGTGTTTGTTGCGTGCTTGCTGGTGCGTAATAATTGCTTGGCCATAGGCTCACCGTGAAGTTCTATCATACACACAGACATGCAGAACATATACCTCACTTGCTCTGGTTCTTGCTCTCTTTCCATCTCTTTCGCTATGAGTGTCATAGATATATAGAGTTCGCTTTGGAACGACACGTGATTAGCCTTGCCTTTTGGGCATCACCTGAATCCGTAACTGAAATGGTGTGGCTCCTGCGGCGGTTGTTTATGAAATTATGCGGAAATTGTTGCATATTTAAGTGGGCACGCGTGAATAACTGTTAAAAAAGTTTATAATGGCAAATTTGTGTGACCATTTATGCAGGGCATGACAGGAGAGGGAGGAGGAGTGAGGTGGAAGTGGAGGAGATGTGCAGTTGTGGTTATAAAATGGCGCAATTGGAGGCTAATAAACACCCAAGGGCAAAGTTGATGAAACTTTTCTCAAGCGAATGCGTTACAAGGTCAAAGTTATAAGGCTAAAAGTCAATATATGTATGTAACATTAAATAAGTACATAGAAAGTCACTTTCAAATTCTAAAATATGTTGGAAAAATCCGCAATAGCAACAACAATGCACGCTGGAGAACTTATAAGCTGAACTATATTTTGATTTTATACTAATACTAATTTTTGTTTATCATATGAAAAATTTGTATTCGATTATTATAAGTACAATTTACATAAGAGTTTTTGTAGTTTTAAATTGTAGGCTGTATCTAAGACAAAACGACTTTTTCAGAAGGCCAGCAGAAATAACCAACACGTTTCAGCAACATTTATCCATAGAGGGTATGTGAGTGAAAGACTTTTGTAAAGAACCAATATAACGACTAAGCTCCAGATGTCTTTTTCGGCTTACATTTTCTTAATGGTAGCCTTAGATCATGTCTTTACAACTTTGGTAGTATCGATCAATTAAAATATACTTAAGATATACATACTAAAGGTTGCTCATCTAGTTAATTTAGTTTAAACTCTATCAATCTTATAGTTTGGCTGCCTCAATCAAATCTTCTTATTTATCATATTATTTGTTTATTTATTATATCTAGGGAAGCACTAAAGAAAGTCCCAACTATACAAGGGGTGTGAAGAACTTTCCAACAGATTGCTAGCTATACTAAAATAGACTATTTGAGAAGTAGCTGTCCAATTGGCTTATCAATTAATATTAATTGAATAGTTACCTGTTTATCGCACAAAAATTTATGGACTTCACAAATGAAATATTTATGGTAATATTTTAATGTGTTTCATATTTCACAGATTTTTTCAATTATCGTCTAGTTACTCTATAATTTTGTTGAGCTATTGATCGGCAGATTTGATTTGTTAAATATTCATTCTTCAATAACAACAATAACAGAAACAAAAATAGCAACAAAAAAACCATTGGGCATATGTAAACTTTTCGATTTGACTTTTTGCAGTCAATTCCAAAAATGGCGCCGATAACTCCATATACATATGTATACGTATGTATGTATGTGCATACAGAGAAAGAGAGAGAGAGCGAAAGAGATAAAGAGAAAGAGAGCGGAAAAAGGCATATCATGCATAAATTATGAGCACAAATAAAAGCCAATACACGGACATTTTAAAACAATTAAACAAAGTTTTTATATGTCTATGTGTGCGTGTTGGATTGTGGTGTTTTGGGAGGGGTGGGTCGGGGTTGGGTGAATGTTGGCACTTGCAGTTGGTTTTATGCAAAAGCATTCACCTGCATGGCCACATAGCCATGGGTCGAAACGGGGTGGGTGGATTTCGTTTACATATTTTATACACTCAACTAAAGTGAATGGCAGATCACAACCAATGGCCTAACCAATGAGTGAAAAACCGTGGCCACTAATTCAGTTATCTGAACAATGGAGTGCGATGCTTTAGATTGTGGCAAACTGTTTTGTTAAATGGCCAAATTTAACCAAAAAAATATAATGTGTTGGAGCTGTGAAAGTCAAAAACCGTATATTTAAATGATTTTATTTTCGATATTGTCATTATTAAAAAGACCAAAGCTCAATACTTTTAGCTACCAAAGTAAGTTAAATTGTTAAGTCCCAAAAATTGTTATAATTTACCATAGTAGAGAGTAAGGTCTTTGTTTCTTTGTTGAAATATTTCACTTAGCTTTGAAAACTAAATGTTTAACAATTTAGCAATTTCTACATTTACTTGGCTAAAAGCACAAAAACACATTGAGTAATTGTGAATAGGAAGTAAAAGCAAACAAATACAATTGTAATGAAATATATGTCTGTACATATGTATATAAGAAGTTCAAGAAGTTTTATTATAACAAAGTCAAACTGGACTATTATTGGCACACCAACACACACACACACACACACACACACACAAGGAGAAACCTATACATCTTTACTAAAGAATAACAACAATTGCTAATGTACAAAATAATTCATGATTTTCAGCTTCATTTTTGTTGTTCTTGTTGCTTCGCTTTCAGGCTTTTTGCCAAACTTGCATTCTTTTATTCATTCGCAGATGCTGTGTCCATTCGTTTTTCAGCTGAGTTCAGTTTTGTTTGTTGCCATACATCCCGAAACACACCCAAACACACAAACACAAACATTCACAATGGTAGAAGCCATGTTAAAGTGGCGAGTTTTCCATTGTTATATACAGTTGCGGATGCTGTAAAGGGAGAATGAGGTTTTGTTATATTGAAGCTTTTGCTTGGCAATGCATTCAATTGCTATACTCAAAAATGCGCTACAAAAAGTGAATCCAGTTGAACTTGGCTTAACAATAATCTATATAAATAGATATATAATTTGGACAAAAAATTTCTTACTTTTTCTTTTTTGCAATTTTAATAAAAACTCGTTTTCAATTATTATTTGATAACAGTTATTGTATATTTTATACCATTTATTAAATACAAGGATCATGGTCGATTTATTTTAATAAATGACTGCTGAACTACTGAAGATGAACTTTTTTTATAAATTCGAAAGCAATTTGAGTTTTATTTGGTAGGTTAAATAGGTATTTGGGACGGAGACATATTGCATTTTGTGAAGGACATTTATTGATTTTATCGAATCCATCATTATACAAAGGATATTTATTTACTTGGGGATTGATAGCAAACTTTCTGATTAAAAATTGGTGTTAAATGATAGAAACAACTTTTTTAAACCTCTTTCACAGCTTTGCAAATGAATACAAATCAAAAAATGTTTCCCTTGTTATCATTTATAGCTTAATTAAAAGTGGAAATAGAAAATGAAGTTCGACTAAATGAATAGAATTTTGGACAAGCTTTCACAAATTCCACTATAAAAAATGATTTGTGCTAAAGATAAGTCCAATTTGGAAATTCCACCTAATCGTCAAATATACCATAACAATTCAAGTGTAGGGCAATATAACAAATTAATGATTTACTTTAGTAACTTTTGTACATAGTTTCGCATTCAATAAGTATGGACGGAAGGAAAGAGAGAGGGAGAGAGAGAGCCAGTTGGCTAGCTCCACTTTGCTGTTCTCTTCCTGTTCTAATTTTCCTTGGCATTTTTCTCACACCCTCTCTATTCTATGTACACGTATATAGCCACTAAATAACAATGGTCATGGTTGTTCTCATCTTCTATAGTTTATATACATACATTTCTATATACTTATTTCGATATAAGTATTTGCTCAGTAAATAGAGAAAGCAAAAGCCAAAGCCAAAAGAAAAGCCAGTAATGAGACTTGTCCATTTGTGGTAATTAATTTTAATGTTGAGCAGGCGACTTCATTCTGCTCCATTCTGCTCCATTCGTAACCAGAAAACGATGTCAATGGACATTTGGCGTCATTTGTGTTGGTCCTTGATGGAAGGAAACCAAACAAGGGGACCAAAAAGAAAAGAAACTAGAACTCAAATACCAAACAGGCAGCCGCAGCTACTCGTTGTACAAATTGAAATAAGAAATGGCGAATAGCCAAAAAAAAAAAAAAAAACAAATTTCCCAATGTGCAACTAGAGATGAGAGCGTGAGAATAAATTATTGTTGGCAATTTTTATTACTAATTCACAAAAAATAATTTAAAACTCTAAATATTTAGTACACAATTAATAATAAAATCGATAGAGAGGAAAGTGAGAAATACAACACATTTCGAACTGAAAGTATCAAAGAAAACATTAATTAAATATTGAAGGGATATTAATAAATTTATTCAAGCAAAGACAAATAAATAGAATTACTTTTGTAAAATATACACTGCAGAAATTTGTTTTAGAAATTTTTTAAGATAAGTGAATTTGTATTTTAATGAGCAAGAAGATAATATTAAACAAATTTTACAAGATTTTTAAGGTCTATTGTCAGTCCCCGGTAGATGAGTTGTCTTAGTGGTCAAGTCATATAAGTATGTTGAAAAAAAAGTTGGCTCAGCTACATATTTTCATCGTTTTTTCTCTTAGGGTAATATGAAATTAATCAGATGTTTGTAAAGCAATCAATATATACTTTATCAGCATGAGCCGAGTCGATGGTCAGTCTTCAGTGAATAAACTTTATTCCATTAATGAAAATGAATTACTATGATAAAACTTGATATTTTAACTTTTCATTGCCTACTTAAAAACAAGTTAAACAATTCGTGAATGCATAAAATCCAATGATCGAGAAATATCAGTATGAAAATGGAAAAATCTCATAGTATAAAAAAGTCGAATGAAATACAAATTGACAAATATTTAAAACACCTATTTAATAAAATTAAAGTTTAACAACTCGTACAAGGGTAGTCGATCAAGCAATACAACTCAGTGGAAAATTTGGAATATAATTAAATGTAAGTAAATTTTCGAGTGCATTTTGGTGACTTGTTTATACGATACTTTTCCAACATGCACTCATCCCTTTGCGTGTAGTACGAGCTCAGGTGCACCATAATTAGTCCATGCTGCGACTGAAAACACCTGCGAACCCCTCTTAAAGCAGTTGGCAACTAGATTTTCCTTTCTTTTTTTTTCTTTTGCTTTACCATCAATAATTAATTATGGACAAAATTTAATTACCAAAAAAAGGGAAAGCAGAGGAAATAGAAGGAGCATAGTCGATTTGGCTTTGTGTTGACTCATGGCCGTCTTGATTTAATCTTGGTATCAATTTGTCGAAGTGTGTGTTACATTTCACATATAAAAAATGTTTGCCTTGCGTGCCAAGAGCGACCCAAAGAAACCAAAAAAAAAAAAAAAAATTGAAAGTATGAAAAAAAAAGAACGAGCGGCAAAAAACGTAGAAAAAGGGTTCATCGGGAATGACATGAAAGCTTTTTGTTGTTAACGCGAACCGGGCTCCCCACTTCCTTTATTCCCATTTTCTGCTGGCAACTCCATCCTGGTGCTCTTCTACTACATAATAATAATGCCTTTGTGTGTAAGCTTCGCTTGTTGTTAAGGTCCTTCGCCCACTTTTCGAGTGGATTTATTGTTACGTGTAGTAAATATTTTTCTTGCCATTCTAGTTTCTTTTTCTCTCCTACTTCTTATTATATGTATAGTATATTATTTATTTTTTTTCTCTTTCATTTTGGCCTGCTTCGTTTTGCAATTTGACTTTGCGACCAAGGTTTTGCGTGTGCCGTTAGCTTCTTCTACTATTTGCTTCTCTGTCTGTCCTTCTGTCTATTTGTCTGTATGCCTGTCTGTCCGTCTGTGCTTCGATATTTGTTTGTTTGTTGGTTTCTTGGTTTGTTTGCTTTGTGTAGTGGAGGGCGTGTTAATGGCCTAGGCGTAGTTGACAAGTTTTTGCGGTGAGTGTTTTGTGCTAGTGACTTAAATGAGAAGGAAGAAAACGCTCGAACCGAAGCTGTGCCATTTGTAACAGATGATTAATGGGCTAAGGTTCCTTTCGGCAGAGTCTTAGGGGGAACGAGAGAGTCAGAGTGACTCTTAGCATTGCTATGGAGGTCACTGGTATATTGAAATGATAAAACGTTAGAAACATTTAAGAACAGAAAACTGGTCACAGCGTAAAAAAAGATCAAAAAGACATGAAAACCAGCGGAATAAAAAAGTTTAGAAAGAAATGAAAAAGTTTCAAAAGACATATTTCATTAAGTACAAGTATATATTGCTTTTTATAGTTTAATTTGATTAATTAAACTTTTTGGAAATAAAACAAAATTTAACTTAAATTGACTTTAGTTGAAAATTTGATTAGATTGATATCTATTGCAAAAGCGGTTGTGGTTGTTGTCATGGTTAAATAAAACTCACTTCCATTCATTTTTATCTCTTATCTCTTCCCATAAGTCAGGACAAAAGCTACCAGATTACCAGATTATTTCAATATGAATAGTTTTGTTTTTCTTAAATTACAAACTATAGAAAAACAATTTAAGAAAGACTTTCATGCTGACAAAATGAATAAATATTGCATAATTTTAGGCTCTAAAATAATTCAATAGTCTTACTTTGAGAAGCTTTTGATAGCTGCCAATAATACATGATTTCGTATTAAGATTTAGATTATTAATAATATAAACATTAATATCGGTTCGAGATAAAACAAAAATTTCCTTACGACTTACCTTACCTTCTATGTAGATGATTTTAGAAATCAGCGGATATGAGTGATTGATGATTATTGTCAGAACTAAATCAAATATGAGAAATATACAGTAAATGTTTTATTCACAATCCTTGAAAAACTGATAAATGCCAATCCTTTGAGCCCGTCAGACATAATTTATGATCCATTAAGTAAAACTATTTAAGCATCTAGGACAGGTAGTAAAAAAAGCATACAAAAATCAAAATCAAATATTTTTATGTGCTAATTTCAATATACCAAATGCTCAACTATGCTAGGACATTCAACCCTATGAAAAGAATAAAATAAAAATTCCAGATAAAAAACTTTTGCCTCACTTGGTAAAAAAAATATAAAAATTTCGGTTATATATGCCAAAACTTTGTCAATAAATATCATCGATGTTGGATTCATCGTGCAATCAATATTAGACATGCCAAAATGAAGGAATGAAAAGACTTTTGCTCCTGCTGCTGCTGCTTTGCATGTCCTGAAGTCATTAACTCAAAAATGGAATCGAAATGAAATTGAAATAAAATGCACGACATGCCGAATGCCCAAAAGAGAGAGTTAAGTGTGGAGTGAGGAGATGTGGGCGTGACTCGGTGCGGGGGGCAGGGCTGGTATAGCCGGGAGTTGGTAGAATGAATAAACAACAAGAGCGACGAGAGTGTTGTCGCCAGATACCTAGAAAGACAGAGAAGGATAGACAAAAAGACCCAGACCCACAGACCTAGGACAAACGGATTACATGAGAGTGTTACAAATTTTTATGCCTGTTCTACACGTACTGCAGAAACAGCAGCAGCAAGAGCACTAGTAGCAGTGTGCGAAAGAGAAAAGCATATTTAATTGAGAAAGAGAAAGAGAATGCCAGAGCAAAGCGAACTCCTGTTTTTGTTGTTGTTGTAGCTGTAGTTGGTACGTGCTATTTGCACAAAAGACCGACATTTCAAGTGGCAAATGGCATGGTTCTGCTTCTCTACGCCCCTTCCCTTCGGAAAAATTGGAGTTTGCTAAGAGGTAAAAGAACCGCCAGACTAACAGAATAGTAGAGACCAAGGGTATGAGAGATGAAGCGAGTTTAACTACGTAAAATTGAGTTTTCATGTAGACTATTTCAATTTATTAATTGCTTCGCGGCAGTTAGTCAGCGAGGGGTAAGCAGCATAAGAAGTTGGGTGGTAGTAACTTCTTACAAAATATTACTTAATAATGGAAATATAATTTCATCTTCAACAAAATTTCTGTGAGTATTTATTTAACAAAAATTTTGTTGCATACTTTCCGGGTGTTGATGACTTAATATATAAATTTCTTTTGCCACTTCAGCAGGTTTCATCATTACCGTTAGAAAGTAAATATCTTGAATTTTTAGAAAGAAGACATCTTTGGTTGTCTTTTTTCACTCCGACAAGAGTCATTGATTTTATGTTTTTTTGAAGTTTTTGATGAGTTAACGCAGATTATTATGGGGCCTGAGGTCGGTTTCGTCTACTACTGAAACAGTTTAAAATGTATAGTCTAAAGACACCTTATTATACTTAAAGACCTAAGGACGTTCTACAGTATATACGACACCACCTAAGTTAAATCTCCACTTTAACAACAACTTGTTTCATGTGTTGTATTTAATATCCAACTTCAGCCCTTAAATTAAAGTTCTTATGCAAAGTTGAGGGTCACAAGTGGAAGCCATATAATAGCAGAGGTAAAAGCAGCAGCAATAGCAGCTGCTATAGTTGCAAAACCGGAAGCAGTTAACAACGGCTAAGCCTTTTGGCCACTTACTACTGTTAAATGGCATTACCTGAGAACTGGTGGCTTTTGAGGGGGGTTGAAAACACACACAAAAAAAAGGTGCTTGATTTATTTCTAGATCTATTGCGTTATCTCGCTAGCTCAATCTGTGTTTCAATTGCGTCATTGTGCTCGAAATTTGACTCTTTTTGTATTTATAGAAAAAGGGAGCTACGAGATGCTGAGCCTGACATTTGACCTATGCTTCAATTCATGTGTGTGTGTGTGTGAGTGTGAGTGTGCGTTAAGTGTTTCGCATCGAAAATTAATGACAAAGTAATGTCAGTCAAATAGATAGACAGGCAGAGACAAACGGACAGGTTAGAGCACATAGCATATGGACAAAGTTGGAAAACAGGAAAGCGAGTCATAGTCATCAATTCAAGAACCGTTAAACCCAACCCTAGACAATCATCCATCTATCCAACCATCCATCCATCCCTTGTCATGTCAGTTGTTTTAGTTGTTGTTGTCTGCCGATGTTGCTGCTATTGCTGCTGCCATAGCGACACTCGATTCCGACTTTATACCATTGTGAAAGTTTTACCTTGGCAGCATCATCCGCCTTCCCGGTATATACCTTTGTTTCACTTATTTGAACCTTCGCTTACGGAAATTTTTGCTCATTGACGTTCTGCCTGCCTGTCGCTTTGAATAAATAACTGACGTGATGCTACAGACACATTACCCAACTGAACACACTCACACACACACAAACATACACAGGAGGAAAAGAGAGGGCGAGCGATATACAGTTACAATACAATCAACTGGCAGAATACCGTTTACCTGTTTCCACCTGCCCCAAAACCCATTCTACCGTCCATCCGTACGTCCGACCCCCGTACGTCCGACCTTCCCCCAACCAGTGACAGTCTAATCGTCTGACGGACTCACGCTTCTCCTGCATTCAACATCTAGCAGCATCCTTCCAACTGCCATCCAACAGTCTTCCCCATTATCAACCCCGACCTAACCAACCGTGTCCCAGTATTTATGCAAAAATTGCCTTCTGTCTGTTGGCCCATATATGTATGTTATGTGTGTATATGTCTATATGCATATGTACACATACTTTTTGCTGTCTCTTCTCATATGGTTACTGTTTCTGGCTCTGAAAATAGACATGATTGTCTATTACCTTGGATTGCGAGTGTTAAAGCACAGTGATGCCATAACTATTTTTAAGCAAGCCAAATGAGTCCTTAAACCTTAAAAATTCCCCTTTTATCGGCATATCCAATCGGCAAGTTGTCATTGGTGTAAAAAATATACAGCCATTAATGATGAATAGAAATTTAAGTAATAATTAATACGCTTAAAGCTCTACACTTTTAAGCTTAATCACCGATCTTATTATATTAACATATAAGTTATAAACAGGACTATTACATTTTACTGAAACGCGGCTTATGAAGATGAGAAAATGGGCAAATGCGATCAAAATGGAATAAAGAAAATAAATGTAAAAAACAAATAATATTCAAAGATATATAATTTTTTGGACTTTGTTGGCTCAAGTTTGTATAGTGTACCCGAAACCTTTTTATTTCTTGACATTATTGAATCCTGCAGAAAGCTGAGATAAAAGAACTTTTTCGATAAAAAATCAACCCATCAACATTCTTTCGTGCTTTGGGAATCAGGATGAAATAAATGTTAAGCATTATCTCTAATGAAAGTCAAAAGTTGTTATTTTAAAAACAACGAAGACTTTCAGAGCACCTGAAAATTGATATTATCTTAATTCTTCGCTCTTTCTTTCGAATCTTAATTTGGGTCAGAAATCACATCATTCTATTAGATATATGTATAAGTTTATTGGATCATATATTTATCTAAGAAATTTGTATCTACATAAAATACATAATTGCATTTAGCGATGAAACGACATGTCGAAGTTTCGACTACAATCGACCATTAAAAAAAAAAGTCGACTAAATGGTGTTGACTATTCGACTGGTCGACCATTTCCAATCGACTTTTTGCCTCTAAATGTAACCATTAAGTTTCCTTTTTTTATGATGTGAATGTAATTTGCATTTAATAGCTTCTTTATAGATCTAGAGCTTGTTTACATAAACAAAGATTTATTATATCCTTGTGTATATAAAAATATACATTTTCAATTTCCCATATACATATGTACATAGCAAAAAGTTTTGTTTCCTTTATCCTGGAAAGCCATTTCCTTGTCCACTGGAAGTAAGAAACTGATCTATGCTCGACAAGTGATTCTTTTGTGAAATAATTTTGACACCTAGTGAAATCGTATCAGCCCATCATGTTTCACAACTGAAGTTGTTAATATTGACCACCTGCGGTTTCTTTAAATGCAAAATTTTTATTACAAAAGTAAGAGAGCCATTTTCTGTTATTCTGAAAATTTTCTATGAAGTCATTGTTCTGCTTATCCTCAAACTTCTAGTTTCCCAAGAATAAAAAGAAAAACGCTTTAGATTTTTTTCTTCTCTCTACTACAAAGTTGTGTTTACTTTTTGCTGCTTTCTTCTTTTGTATTTTAACTTTTCTTTGAATATTTTCTACTTCGATGTTCTTTGTCCCCTTTTTGTTTCGTTTCAAGCATATTTAAATATAAAATTCTTAGGGTTTGGTTTTTAATTCCTATATTAATTTACTTTTTACAGTTTTCTTAATTTATATGTATATACACACATACATACATTATTATTATCCTATTTCTTTACTACACCAAAGACTTGTAATTTGCACGTTCCTTTTTTCTTAACTTTTTTCATTCGTTTAGGTTTTGTTTTATTGTTCCTTTGAACTGGTCAGAGTCAAAGGGGAACTATTTGAAAAGCTTTCAACGTTTTTCCCCCGCTATATAATCAAAAAATATAATCAAAGAAAACACAACAATAAATTCATCATTTTCGCACCACTGTGCACATTAACTAACTACCTAAAATGACTTCCTGCCATGACTATGACGACGACTACAAGTAAGGTTGAGCACTCACTTATATACAAACGCGTGCTCGAACCTAGAGCCACGACATTTGACATAGAAGAGTCAAGGAAGGAAACCAGTGGGAGGCGGGGGCGGTTAGGTCCACGGGTGGAAAAAGTGAGTTATTGAAACTGTTTCAACTCATAAATAAATAATTACCGGAATCACAAAATGCTTGTGCATAAATGCTGTTTGCTAATGTTTTTCTTTTTCGAAAGTACTACTACATATATGGGCAGACACAACGCCCCCTACCGTCAAACAGAGGCACCACAAAACCTTCGACTAACATGTGAATTGGTTTTCAGGCTCAAATTGAGAGACACGGACACAGACACGGACTTGGACATGGAATCGGATTCGGAGTGAATGTTTAGCTGATTTTGTTATTTGTTTTTCCCTAATGTTTGCACAAGGGTCCATTAAGGTGGAACACTTGAAACGTGGTAATAGATACTTAAATAGTAATTTAGTAGCTTTTCCTAACCGCATGGATGGACATATGAGATTTTACGCCGATTTTGTTAAGCTCAGTGTTTGTGTTTGTTTTGTTTGTTTGGTTTTGTTTGTTGTTTTTTTTTTTTTTTTTTGCCTTTTGCTTTTTACAGCCTTTATAGCTCTACACTTGCTTTATCGGACATTTCATCTTGTAGTGCAATAAAATGGCTTAGACTGGGTCAGTTCATGTTTCATGCAGGAGAAAGCTTACCATACCTCACAATACGTTTCGGTTGGTTTCCGTTTTAGTCTGGCTGACTGTTGATTTCTTTTCTGCACATTGGTTGTTGGCTCTGGCTTTGGTCCATTTGGCGCTGATTTGCCTTTAAGATTGGCTCATGTTTACGGTTTATTGTTCTAACACGGGCTGGTTGGCTGGTTGGAAGGTTGAGAGGTTGGGTGGGTGAGAGGGTGGCCCCTAGGACCCTGGTTTAAGGCAAAGTTGTTAAGCCAACTAGTTGATAGTTATGTTGGTCATTTGTTGACCTTAGGGTGGAGATATACCAGCGATTAAGTGTGTAGTAAGCCATAAGTTAGATCATCTTAATAGGCTTTTTTTCTGATTTAAGTGTTTTTCGTAAAACAAGCCATAGAAATACAATCTGAAGGACTTTTACTTAAGTGTGTTTACCTTTAGATATTGCGTAAAGAAGAGATTTTGCCCTTGCAGCAGATACAAAAATTATGAGCCCATAAAGCACATGTTCTTGATGAGCAGATTTTGATCTATAGATTAGGGTTGTTAGGTGTAATAAAAGTCTGGGCTATAAAATATATAAAATTTTCCCAAATTTAAAGAAAATTAGTTGAGTTCTTATAATGCATCTTGATCGATTACTTTTAAGAATTTTCTAAAAAGTTTAAGTTTTCAAATTTAGAATGGGAGATTATATTTCAGGTCCCAAAATTCATTTACTAGCTTACACCACTTCGATACTTTATTTTATTTTACACAGTGATTACGCATACCTGAATTTCTACTTGTTTTAAGGTGGCAAATGTGACTTTATTTTGATTGATACTTTGAATTTGCAAACAGTTAATACATGTTTCCAAAATAGACTATTCCAAAATGGGATTCCAACGTCTAGTAAATATTAGTACTTTGAATGATTGACTCGTCCGTCTTATTTATGATATCTGTTATTGGCGTTGTTATTTCCAGTATTTTCCAAAAATATTGTTAAAATTTTTGTTGCATTGTTTTGTTGGTTTTATCAATCCTTTCAATTGACTTTTATTATTTGGATTAATGTCAGTTGTAACATTTTAATATTTTTAAACTAAATGCTCTTTAATGTCATATAAAAAACATGTCGGCAGCTACTTTTATACATGAATTTACTGCATTTTTTGTTGTTGTTTTTTTTTCTTTTGGATTATTTGTGTTGACATTAAAAGTTAAGAAGAGATGACTCCTACGACAAGGAGTAAAGTAAGTATATACTCCATATTTTGTATAAATTGTTTTCTCTCGCACGCGCCTTTTACGTTAGTCACGTTAACAATTTGCATTTTGGCTCCCGACTTTGGTTGCTTCTCATATTGAAGGAACATTAACCTTAGGACACGCATCACGTATATTATATGTATACTTATACATGGTAGATGGGTATACTATATACATATACATATGTATATACATATGCCCAGGCATCGAAAACAATCTCAACGCTGGCGTGTCAAGGGTTATGCTGTCTGCCTGTGGGTGGATTCCAGGGTATGTGAGAGGTGGTGGCTCTGTGGTGGGTGGGTTTTGGTGGGTGGCGTATGTCATATCTCTGATGTTGCTGTCGTTGCTTTATGGCGTGTCGTGGCATGTCCACGTGCTTTAGGCGTTCTTTTTTTTTTTTTTTTTTGGTTACTACACGTAATCGGGGCTTAAGTGGGTTGGGTAATATTTTTCGATAAGGGTAGATAGTTTAAGTTGGATTTTATGGCAACATCATACAAGTCAACTGAAGTGCTTCTGTGGTAAAATCATTTCACTGAGTGAGTGAAAATTGACAACTGATATTCCGAATGTATTTGTGAAATCATTAATGGTACCTTCATTTGCTAATATGGATTTTACAATTGATTAATAAAAACTGTTTTGCTTATTTCAGACCACTCTCTGCCTGCTTCATTCAAATGTCGCTTGGGCAAAAAAAACTGAATGCTAGCCAAGCTTTCGATGACACATGGAATACAGCCTCCGATTTAGAAAATGAACTGGAAGTAAGTAGCCCAAATCTCTTTAGTGGTGCCCAAAATACATCCCCATAAACCCAAAACTAATTCCACAAAAAAAATGTAACACAAAATTTCCACCAGCAACAGAAACGAGCTAAAAGCTCTGGATCAACGAATGGACAAATGTCAAGTGGATCGGGCAGTGGGGGAGCAGGAGGTGGAACGCCTGGTCAGTGGTCATCGTGGTCGGAATGGTCGACTTGTTCGCGCACCTGTGATGGCGGCATTATGCAACAAATGCGTAGATGCAGCATCCAGGGAAGTTGTCGGGGTGAGAGTGCCCGCTATCGCATCTGCAACATGCAACCATGTCCGGAGCAACAGGACTTCCGGTCAAATCAGTGTGCCGCTTATAATGATGTACCCTATGATGGCACTCTATACAAATGGACACCGCACTATGATTACGTTGAGCCCTGTGCGCTAACATGCAGGTGAGTTAGAGAAGAAAACTAAACGTAAGAACCATTAGTGTGGCTGCATATTTGCATAAGCAAAATGCCAAAAAACGGTTGAGCTATATCCAACTTAATATGAGGAAGAGGTGAAGGATGGAAGGTCAGACAAGTAATGTTACTTTATATTAAAACAGAACAGCAGTTTCCTTTGAGTTTATTGTAGACAGTAGATTTTATGAGAAACATTCGAAGAGATCCTGCTCAATAGGTTAAATACAACATTAAAGTCTTAATATTGTTTTCTAAACGGTATCATAACCCACCTGCAGATTGCTCTCACACCTAGTTTTGTGGTCAACAGCTGGTTCAGTTAGAGGGATATGCACTCATTATTTATCATGGCTTCCGTTCAAATGGCAGCTGCCTCAAGTGATTCCCTTTCTCTTGTGGTTTCAGTTGGTTGTCCTTTTGCTCCTCGTTCTGCTATCCTTCCATGACTGTGACAATAAAAAAGCTGTTTGCGCGTTTTTCCACTCTCTTCCTACTTTTTTTCTTTGTTTTTTTTTTTTTTTTGTGCTTCTTTTGCAGCTCGTTTGTATTTGCGGTACAAATTAGTGGCAGCCGTGTTTGGGTTTAGGTTTTTGCGGTTTTGAGTTTTTGCGGTTAATCCATTTGGGTTACTTTTTATGTTTTTCTCTTTTTTTTATATATGTATGAAAAGTATGCGGGTAATATAAATCATTTGCTAAGCTTTAAATTTGTGCAATTTAGTTGCAAATGAAGGGATATGATTTGATGGTAGAGAAATGTGTACAGAGATTTGCCACAGTTAGCTAAGAGGAGATAAGCCCACTTTCGGAAGTTTTAGCGGAAACAATACGTTAAATTATATGTATGAGGCACAAAATGTTATTTAAATAGTTGGAAACAATAGTAGAATGAGTGTTTAAACTTGACTTTCAAATAATTAGCGGTAAAGCGTTTCATATTCGAAAACTAACGAAAATTTGTAAATTTGTTTTTTCAACTACTTTTTTACAATATTCATTGTGGCAAAATAGGTTAAAGTATATAAAGTGAATGTAAATGGCAGTTTGGTAATCCAATTTTAGGAATCACATTTAACTATGGCACATTACTGTTAAGATAAATTATTTAAATACTCGCTAACCAATTAAGAGTACTACTAAATGCACAAGTTCTTAGTTTAGAAGCATCTTCAATCATCGTCATGATCTATTATCGTAATGGTTTGTGCTTTGAATGTCATATTTAGAGGCTACAATAGTTCCCTAGAGCTATGTTCAGATAAGAATATACATTCTCTGCACTTTGAGTTTTAATCAGGCACTTTGATAATATTAAACCAAACTTTGAGTGTGTTTATAAACGTTTTTTGTTATGCTTTTTGTACTTCCATATAAACACACACAAAAACACAGAGGCCACCCAGCGCATCTTACTGAGGATATCTCACCAGAGACGGCTGCTGGCAATGCTGAAGAAACGGAACATTATGATGAGCAAAGTGTCATTGTGCAATTGTCGGCAAGGGTACAGGATGGAACCCGTTGTCGTTCCGGCAGCTTGGATATGTGCATCCAAGGAAAATGTCAGGTGAGTGTGAGCCAAGATATAATCATAATATGGCAAAACTTAAAGCAAACATATGTGTGCTTGTCTATGTCTTTGCCAAGGAAAGAGAGTGACATACTCAATGTGTGTCTGTGTGAGAGTGATATAAAGAGAGAGAAACAGAGAGGGAAAGCCAACTTAGAGCCGCCTTGTTAGCTTCCTTCCTGGACCTTCCACATCGACAACTAAGGAAAAGATGATAAATTACATCGACAATGTAATGACAACGTTGTGTGTTGGGCGTGATTATAGGCATATCGAGGAGGGGAAGGGTGGTGATCACCCAAAAAACAAAGAAACCTCCCATAAACATATGTATATATATGTAGATTGCATAAAGCCTGGCGTCTTTGTATCATTATGCTTGCTACTGAGCATATAAATAAATCATAAAGGTTAGTGGTAGGCATGCCATGCAGGTGGGAGCAGTTCCTACTGACATCAAGGATTGCCATCAACCCCATTGAAATGCCAATAAAACTTGCTTCAGGCATAAACTTTGCTTCCCTTTACTTGATGGTAAATTTTTTCTCTTTTGCAGTGAAATGCGCTGCAAAAAAGTATGCTACGATATGTTGACAAGCTGATAGAGGGTTGTTTAATTAGTTTGTGAGATTAAAATTTGTTTAATAAATATGCTCAGTAGATTGCAATCTTTTCAATATTGCATACTTTATGGGGAGAATTTTGATTTTTATTTAGCTCTCTTGATCCACCACTAATATGTATATCTCTAATAGAGAGATATTTGGATGGAGTAATGATTATATCAGAGAATAGTTTTAAAACATCTCAACATAGATAGCATACTAAGAGCTCATTCTTTTCATACAAACTTCAAAGCAAAAGCAAAGTTGAAAAATCGTGTTGTTTGTTTTCGTTGACAACATCTTGATTGCACCTCGCATCATATCCTCAAGTGCTGCCATTGCCTGGCTGGGTTTTTGGCAGGCTTACAACTACAATAATGTCAGACCAACTTGGCGACAGCAGCAACAATAACAACAACAGCAACAACGTAACGTGGGAGCGTACTCCCATCAGCCTGCGGCTCCTTTTCATCGTCTTTCGCCGCAACTTCTGTTTGAGTTTCAGTTCAATTTTCGCGACACATGTATGTATTTATGTATGTATGCTTGTGTATATGTGTTGGCGTTTATGTGTCTCTGTGTGTGTTGGTGTTTGAGCCTTATCCGAAGTTTCGCTCTAGTTTCTTGCTGCGCTTGTAATACCGCCAAATCGTCACCCCAATTTGTTGTAATAAACGCCAATATGTCATGCGGTTTACGTTGTGTTTTATTTGTCGCCAGCTGCCGCAGGTCATACATACACATACACATAGATGTATATATATATGTATATATATATAGTTAATGCTTATATGTGTATATCTGTTATAAATAAATCAAATAGCATGTTGCCAGTTTTTGCGGATTTTAATGCGACCCGCGGGTTAGTCTATATACGTACATACAAACACAAAACGTTCCTTCTGTTTATCTTGTGGTTTAAAACAAACACAAAAGTCAACATGTCGAGAGAATTGGTAGCTCAAAAAAAGCCAGTTCGATCTTGACATGGGTCCCCATGGTTTCAAGAATACATTTTCCTAATAACACAGGCACAAGTGGTCCAAAATGAATTATTAACGCGACATTTGAAGTATTTCCTTGGAAAAAGGTTTCGTTTCTTCGTTAAACGAACTTTTCAAAAATTTCATTTGACAGTTAATATACAAATTTTTTTGAATGTGATTTTATAATAAAAATATAATTAAGAAGTCTGTTCAATTCTTAGAAATTTAATGTTCATTGGTTTATTGATATATTTCTGGGAAATTTGTGATAAACGAGCTAAAATGGCTTTGCGTTGAAACTTTGCGATTAGTAGCCACAGAGGGTCGCTTATATTATTAATATACATACCTATACATTTTAATACATATAAAATATGTATCATGAGTAAATGGATTGCATTTGTATTGGTCAAAATATAGGTTAAAGGGACTTGTTTAAGTTTACTAAGAAACAAGGTAATAAAAGTGTTGTAAAGAAAATTTAACATTTTTTTTTTTTAATTTTTGAATTTTGATGTCGCTTTGGGCATTTGCCCTAATTGACATTATGGGAAATCCGAGGCTCAGAATACGCCTAATGGCGTAGTTGACTTATTAACTAAATGTTAAAAACTTACTGAATTGCACCAGGTGCATTGACCAAAAAGTCAGATGACACTCGTCTGTAGCTAACCTTGCGAAAAATGAATTTGAAACCAAAAACTTTGGTAACCTTTACATGCCAAAACAATCTGGCGGCACCTAATTCCTTAAATATACAAAACATTTATAACCATGGTCCCTTAACTAAGTTAGACTCGTGTGGGTGTGTATGACTCCCAAATGCTTCTCTCTCTCTCTCTTGCTTTGTCTCTCTAGCGCCGAGGCTTATGCAATGGATACCCATTGATTTCCATATTTTATTTATTACAACTCGTGTAGTATTTATGTTTGTGTGTTTGTTACGATATTGATACCGCTAACAGTTGATTTACACTTTATTTACGCAGCCATTTTTATTTATCTTTACCGCTGTCTCTCTCTAGCAAACTCTCTTTACATCTCTCATTTGTTTTTTCACTCACTCTCTCTCTCTCTCTCCATTTATCTATCTATTACAGCGCGTTGGCTGCGATTTGAAAATAGGCTCGACAAAAAAAATCGACGGTTGTGGCGTTTGCGGCGGGGATGGCAACTCATGCTCACAACCTCTCTATTACTGGGAGATGGCACCGATGTCGCAATGCTCTGTCACCTGCGGCGGCGGTAAGTTTCCTGCGTCTCTTACATTCACAATATTCTTGTAGTTGCTGTTGTTGTGCGTTTCCTGTTTTCTGTTTTCGATTATTTGTTTCTTTTTATTCTTTTGGTTTTCTTCGTTTTTGGTTATCCTTAGTGTAAATAAACAAGTGGAATATGTCAAGAACAAGGAGGCTCTTGGCGTGCAGGACTGCCGTTTGTAATGCTGTCAAAAAATTCTTTTTTCTTTCCTTTTTACCTTTTGCCTTTTCATTTTGCTGCTTCTTTTTAGCTATTTGTTGTGCTCATTTATTTTCATTGAATTGGAATTTGTTTCGATTGAATGTTTGCATGGTAATCGAGTGGCAGCCGAGTCCCAGTAGGAGTAAAATATGTTAAAGTTTTCGTGTATTGTAACTTTACTTTTTATATGATTAATAGTCTTGAGGAAATAATATATTTGAGAGTAAAGTTTGTCGATTAGGCTTCTTTGTGTGTGTGTTGTATATGTATATGTATGTATGTCTGTCATAAATTCACCTGAAAAGGTAACATTTTGTGGGTTAAACTACAGTTGAAACTTTAGTTATGAACTAGAAGTTTGGGGGGCATTCAGAGTTCGTGTTTCGTGTATGTGTAACATGATGAGCAGGTAATGGAAGTTGGTGTTGAAGAGCAATATGTAAGCACAATCTAAATGCTTTGAGGGCTTGTTTCACTAACTTATATGAGAGTTCGTTTGGGTTAGTCAAATATATGATATATGATGGGTTGAGTGGCGTACCCTCACTACCTCAATCATGAATGTTATTTGGGTGTGCATAGGATCTGTTTTCGATTACTTGTTCATCAACAATCATAAAATATGAATAAATAAATCAAATCATGTTTCATCACCTTGTCCTATTACACAGAACTATTCTGTTTATCAAATGAATTCATAGCAAACTATTTTGAATTTGAATTTACCATTTAAATCATGTAATTTTCAACTTTATTAGACTGATGTCGTTCAATACTGGTAACACTTACTTTGATCATATTGTTTATGAATAGGAAAATCATTCGAATATATTTTGAGTATTGTTAAAAACTATCTAGAAATATTATTCTATTCTATTCATTTATGTTTCTATTTAGAAGATAAATTTGCACAAAATATAATACTCTTATAATTTTGGAAAAACCAACGACAAAGATCCTTATTACAACTATAAGCCTATTGTCTAAAAAGGGAACTAAGGAAGAAGGGAAATCTAAGATTTCCCATTGTCTACAGTTTCTAAGGAAGATTTAAGATAAATTAAGATGCTTATTAAACTTAGAACTATAAACTAGAATTAGGTTATAGTTCTTAGATTTCCATTCTTCCCCTTTTAGATATCGCTAAAATTGTCCTAATTCACGTTGGATATGATTGAAGAATATTTGGTTTTTTTCATTTTCAAATCGTTGTTTTTGTCAATAAAAAAAAAAATTACTTCATCGTTTACCACTTGAAAAAAAAAAAAACGATTTTAAAATTAATTTTACTTGCAATATCCGCAAAGTTCTGAGATACAAACGTTTAAATATAATAGCTCTTAAGCATTAATTAAATTTTACCATTTTAATGTGTTTATTGTAGGCTTTCATTTGATAATTAAAATCCATTTCCCATTGAACTTGAAACAATTGTTTTCCACTTATAAGCTCATTTAGAGAGTTCATTAAAAATGAATGCATAAGTTTCATTCGCTGCACAATCCCTAATCCCTGAAGCCTTTTCCACTAATTTAATCAAATAGAACGCCTGCCCCTCTGCAATGTGAAGTGGCGTCTACTATTCGCTGGTAATTAATCGGAGGAATGGATAGCTGAATATCGATTTGAAATCAATTTTGAAGTTGAAATATTTAAGACACGCAAAGTAAATGTCGATGACGATGATGACGAGGACGTCGTTTTGGGTTTGGTGTTAAACCAAAACAAATATTATCCATAGCCGAACTTTGAATTTGTCTTTCATAAATGTTTAATCAGTTCTTCCTCGCTTTTGTGGTCATTAGTCCGTCGACTTTCATTTGGCTAAATGTCAGTTATGAATAGTTTGATGGCAAACTCTAGACTTGTTAACTTATGACAACTGGCAGACGTTTACTTAGACATTAAGCCCTTTTCTCAATCAATCCAACAAATGGCAAAATCAATTTCATGTTTCTTTCATTCCAATTTCGAATCAATTTTAATTGCAATGTCATTTAACCCCAATGACCTACTACTACTATTTAGGAAAATGGATCCTGTAATTACATTTTACTTCTCCATGTGTTTGTGTTGTGTGTGTCAGTTAAATGTCAAGTGCAGTGGTCAAAAAAGGGCAAATGAGGTACTTTGGATAAGGTTGGTGGGTGTTGGTCACATTTCTGGTCATGTGAATTGATTTTTTATCATGTCTAAGAATATAATGTCATGGAATTCACAAGAGCAATTATGTTTTTTTACATATTTGTATTGGGGGAGTTTGTTTTTGCGGTGCACAGTTACTCCAATAAGTGCAGTTCTTCAACTAACTACGTGACAGGAGTTCTAACTTACGAATGGAGAGTAAACTACCAAATTGTAGTCACTTAAGTCATTTACTGACATTATTGTGCCATACTCAGTGGTACAAGTTTAATTTGTTACCAAGAAGGTGCTAGCCAAGTCAGATTTTAAAAATCGATTTCCTAAAAGTGAATCCCCTAATTGGTTATTAAGTTTGTAGTATTTAGGACACTGTTTTTCATGGCAGTTAAAATGTAGCAGCTGCCACACTAAAAGCTAAATAAGCTTCAAAATTTAAAGGTTAATGAAAATTACTTATTGTATGTTTCAAATTTTATCATTTTTTTTTATTTTTGTTTATCTGTTCAATCTTTTAAACAGAAACAGAAAGAAATTTAGTTATAATTTTTTTTTAAATTAAATGTCGCAATAATTTTTTTTTATCTTTATTTGGCTCAACGAATAAGAAATATTTTAATAAAGGAGGAATCCAAAATGTTATAGAATATTAAGATAATGTCTCTCTCAACATTTCTATATCAAAAAGAATGAAAAGTATTGCGGCATGAGTAATAGGAAATAATTTTTGTTAAGTCAGGAACTTACTATAGAAATAACTAAGCACACAAGAGCTTAGTAGATATATCGATGTATATTCTGGGAAGCCAGCATAAATCCACTCACTAGTTTCAATCCCACGACAATCTTGGGCTTTGCTTTTTATTCGCTGTGTACCTACCCGCATGAAGCAGATTGAAGTTGACTTTTTGCCTTACAACAATTGACATAAATGCCAAGAGAGGATATTACCAATTGCCTTAAGCCAATTGTGTCATGAATACGCAGGAGATGACGAGGATGACATACATATAGACCCTCCACCATACCCAATCGCCATTCTCTGCCTCCTCAACACACACACACACATTTACACTCACGAGCTCCTGAACACAATGAAGCTTATAAACGAAATTCAATAGCTGAAAATCAGCGTCACAGCTGCTTCTGTTCGTGCTGCTTCACTCTGGGAGTATTTATAACGAAATTTGTTGTTGGTGGGAGCACAATGGTTGAGATAGAAAAGTGGGAGAGGTAATACATGGAGGCAATGCTAGCATCCAACTATTTTTCAAACTGACAGATCGTTATGACATTATGCATTGTGTTAGTGTCTTTTGCTATCTTGCTCTAACCTATCTCTGTAACCCTTGGTTCTGCATTTGCCAGCTGCCAATTTCCGGCTATGCTTTTGGGACCCCGTCCAATGCTTGGAGTTCGGCTTCTTCACATCGGTGACCTAGCATTTTAGCTTGGCTACTGCTAGGAGGTGGACTATTTGTCCTACCTCCTGCTACATCATCTCCCACATCTCGACTGGTTAGCTGCCATTTAACCCATTAAATTTGAGAAATCGTTTTGATAGTTTTCTCTCTATTTGAATTTATGGAGACGGTAATGCACCTGAATAAGAATTTAAATTCAACATGTGACAATAAATGATATGTTAAATTCCTCATTTTATTAAAGTTTCTAATTATTTATGTTTATTACTCACTGATTCTCTGATTCTTCTGAAAAACCAATTAAATCATACGCTATAAAAAAAGGATTTTGTTTAAATAACAATTCACAAAGTTTGTCTTTTAAATCAACAAGCTTCTAGCACTTTTGGTTCAGTTTTCTTTAAACCGAATAGCATGTTTTCATTTAGCCATAGGGTTGAGACCGCTATCTGATTATACATATGAAATCAGTGTTTGAAATCAACTTTTATTCACCATTTTACATAAAAATTTCAGCTTGAAGGTTAATTTTTGTATGCCAACTGTATTATTTAGAGCAACTGCACTTCTGTTTCTTATCACCAGCAACGTTCAGGCGTGTCCGTGACTGCCTTAAGTGCCTAAGTGACATTAAAGTTGCACTCGGCTTATATCCCCACCCACCCATATTAGCCACCTTACTATCTACTTTCCCACTGCCAACCTATATCCCCGCTAGAAGCTTCTGACTTTTATTGATTTTAAAGTGCAGCAGAAGGCAAAACAAAAAAAAAAAAAAATGAAAAAAAAAAAAAAATAAAATTGTCGTCTGGCAGTCGAATGCCATTTGCAATTTTGCCTTTTACTAACATTGTTCTCTCTTTTTGCAATTTCTTCCATTTTTTCTCTTTCTTTTTTTTTTTGCACGCTTTAGGTTACAAAATGTCTCGTCCTATATGCAGGAATCGTCTAACCAATGCTGATGTCGATGAGACGCTCTGCAGCGTTGCTAATCGCCCGGAGCCGTCGGTGGTGCCATGTAATACACACAGCTGTCCGCCGCGGTAAGTACAGCCAGAACGGGGGATGTGGAGGAGGCGATGGGGGATGAGCATGACAGGTAGCAATGTTAAACGCCCCACACCGCCCAAATCTGTCTTTGGGTTCCTGTCCCTAAGGTAGCTTGGTCTACACTGTGAAAAATAAAAATCAAGTTACAAAGTAAGAAGTTTATTTTACCACAAACCGTCCACTTTATATTTGGAAAAATTCTTTCTTACTTTATTATATTCTCTCAGTGTAGCAGCAGTTCCCTTGGTTTACCTGCCCACCTATCAATTTAAATGGCGTTGGTTATCGTGCGCACGTTTTGATTGCCTTCCCAGGCACACTATTATCACCGACCGTGGAGTAGGACGACAACGCGGACTTGGCTCCAGGGGCCTTGTCGTTGTCTTCCATTCCTGCACATTTGCCTCTGCCCCCTCTCAGTAGACTTATTTATCGTTTTGTGACATTTCGCAAAACCGAAACGAAAACTTTACGCCAATTTTCCGTTTGTGGTGCGCAACGCCTTCCAATTCTAATCTCTGGTCTGGTGGCTCTTTCTTCCATTTCTATGGTTATTGTTCGATAGTATTCGTCTTTTTTTTGCCTTTTCATTTTTTTGAGTGTTGTGTTGTCGGGGGGAGGGATTGAAGCATCAATTATTGTTTTTGATTTTGTCTGTCTTGTGGTTTGTTTTGACTAAGTTTCCTTTTGGCGTTTCTGTTTACATGAAATGTTTGCCGCAATTTTTGTTATTGGTTTATAGTTGCTTTGGGGGCTTAGAGTACTTAGCAAACCATAGATAGCAATTTAGGCAATTGTAGATAGCGTTTAATTAAAGATGGTTAATAGAGAGGTCTGATTGCGGAAATATAAGCAAAGAAAATGAGGTAAAATAAGTTGGTTAAATAAAAAGTAAGCACTAGTTAAACGACTGAACTGGAGTAAAAGGAAATGAAGTAAAGGAAGAAATGGCTTTCAGGTGTGCTTTTCTGTCTGTTTGTGTGCCTTGTTGAGAATCGTTTTGTTATTAACAATCGCAATATTTGTGAGGTAATACACCGACTTTCTTTATTTGTTCTCTTTAATAAGAGTTAAAGCAGTAAATGTTAAACAAGTCTGGTCTTGTAAATGACAACAAATAATAGATTTTATTTTTATTTTTTTATTTGTTCTCTATCAGTTTTTTCAAAATAATAATTAAGTATATCTGTAATTGTCTGTAAGGTGCAAAATTCTAGTAAATAACTTGTTAGTCAAGCATCTAACTATTAATTGAATCATTTTTATGGAACAGATTTCTCACATTGCTCTGGGAAAGTTCTTTGAACATTTCCCCCAGTGCCACTTCAGTTACAAATCCCACAACAATTTACCGCTGACGCTAAAACATTTCACAGCCAATAACAGTAACTTTTCTGTTCGTAACAGACAGTAAAAAAAAAGGGAAAAATCCACAAGCAATACCCAACCGACACCAACCCAGCCCCACTTGTACCCACTTTCCAACTGACCTCTCAACTATCGGCAACCGCATGCACTTTAATGTTGAACATATTTCAAAGCGTGTGAATTTGTTTTCTCCGTAAAAGCAAAACCCACATTCAACTTGAATTTTTTGGTGGGGGGTAAACTATTTATTTGGCTAATTCCCCAACACTAGAAAGTAAAAAAAAAAAAAAAACAAGGAAATAACACACTGACCACTTTTCTATGTTTCCCCTCCTCCTTTTTGCTGTCTGGGACCCATGGCAATTCTCAATCTGCAGTTGGATAACCGACGATTGGAGCACTTGCAGTCGCCTCTGTGGTCATGGCTATCGTGAACGGATGGTTGTCTGTGCCGAAGAGACCAATGGCATCAAAACTAGGGTAAGTATCAAGTACCACAAGTCCAAGTACCAAAATGTTGGCCCAAAAGTGGCTATTACTAAAAGTGGACGCCCACTTTTAAACGCTGCTAATTTTTGCATACCCCTCCTCTACCAAAAAAAAAAAAAAAATGAACAAAAAAAACAAGGAAAGTTGTTGTGGGCCTTTCATATTATTAGTACTATGTTTTCTCACACTTTACATTTTGCGCTTCTTTATTTTTTTTCGTCTTCTTTGCTCTCCTAACAGGTTGCAGATATTATGTGCCGCACTCCTAAACCGCCAACACAAGAGACCTGCATTATCGAGGAATGTCCGCATTGGGAGGTGGAGGACTGGACTGGTGTAAGTACCAACCAACCAACAAGTCGTGTAATAATCATGCACTTTTCTGTGCTCTGCGAGATGGACTAACCAAAGACGACTATAGTAGACAGAAGACGCAAGACGAAGACAGTTCGGGGCGGGGCATGTCTGGGGCACCATTGTGTATACTAAATGTCTGGGTTGCTACTCGTTGTTAAAATACTCTAACCATTAAATTAAAGGTAACTGTGACTAATATACAGAATTTGACATCAAAGGAAAATATATTTTTCGAATAGTAGGTACTGTTGCATTATATTAATTGTACAAGTAAGGATATTCCACAATGGTCCTCCAATGATTAAAGGCTTTAAAAAACCAGCATCAATAAAATCGTTAATTTTGTTAATTCTAAAAATTATTGACTGTATTGATACCTTCCCACAAGCGTGGCTGCTTTTCTTAAAGTTTAGTTTGAATTCCATAAACGGTTTTAATAACATCTAATTTTATGTAAAAAGGCAGAATATATATTACTTTAGATAGATTCATTCTTAACTCAAATAAGTTGGCTAGAATTTTCTCAGTTTATAGTTTGCTGTTATCGTGTTTAGAGAGTATTAAATCGGAAGTATTGTAGATGATAACAATCTTTATCACACGTAAAAAATAATATTTGAACTAACACTGAACATCAAAAAATGTTATAGACAACCAATTTTTACAAAAATAAGTTGGATTCAGTAAATTTGTACAAGACCAATAAAGTCAAATAATATGCTAAAAGAATTAGAACTTGTAAAATTTGAGGCATCATCTATATTAACACACATGAAATTGACCAATAAAATTCCAAAAACATGATCAGAAAAAGTACCAAATATCACATTTTGAAAGGCTTTCATATCGAAGTACATTAAAAAGACCACTTAAATGTAACATGATCAGAAGCAAGACCTGATAATAGTTATATTAATGATAGGTGTTTGGAGTAATCACATGAGCAATATCTTTACACGTTATCTTAAGCGAAAATCAGTTTTAAACACCGACATAATGAACAAGATAGTTGGTTTTAATTAAACCCTCTCTATTTTATTTATTTACCTGCTAATTCTAGAGAATATTTAAGAGTCGACTAGTTAAATGAGATTGCAAGATTGTTGTATATATTTTTTCTTGTGCCTTTTTTTTTTTGTGTGTTTCCTCATGTAACTTACTTTGCTTGGTGGCTTGTAATAAGCTGCTAGCCGCTAGACTTCAGACTCAAGTCTTCTTCCCGGTCATAGCCATACAACTTAATCAAGTTGGTGCCGGAGTTGCTGCTGGCGTTGCTGGTGCTTAAGTTTGTCTGGCCGCAAGTTCTTCATTTCCCCCTTATTTTCTTATTTTTTTTTTTTTTTTACCGCCGTCTCACACCATTTTGCGATTTACCATTTGGCTTCGCACTAACTCACACCTTGGTTGGCTGTTCATTTAAACTGCAACTTTATTAATGTTCACTCCTCAGAGCACACACACAAACACACACATTCGCACATACACATATACGTACATACGTTTATTTCGTTGAGTGAGAATGGCTTAGAGTTTGAGGGAAACGGGTAGAGAAGTTAAGCCACGAGGCGGTGGGGGGAAGTGTCAAGTTTATGTGTTGCTTAATTGAATTGTCTTAAGTTTTTTATTTTATTAAATTTTTCCTTTACTTTTTTTTTTGTTTTTTGCCTGTTACATAAGGTTTTTTTTACTGTGTTTTGTTTTTTGGGTGGTGGCTTAAAAAGGGGCAAAAAGACTTTTTTGTTGATTCTGGATTAAGGTTGAAATTGAAGAGAATATATGAAGAGAGTGATGATTGTAAGCCCAATGAAGCTAAAACAGGATTTAAGATACAAAAAACAAAATAAGAATTTGTGTGCTTAATGCGAAAATTAAACGATAAACAATTGAGAAAATTTGATTTAAAATTCACTGGAATAGGAAGAGGTAGAATTTTTATAAATATTGTTATTTTGTTTTATATAGCAAATTTGAAGTAAGTTTTAAGTTAATATTAAAATACAAAATAAGCTCTTAAAAGTTTAAACTAAAACTACATATATACAGGTACTTAAAATCCATCCTATTAACAGTTAAAAAAACTTTTGTAAGTGTAATAAAACTTTTTAAAATTCTCTTAACTTACGCCTCAACCATGGGCAACCGAAAAACCTTTTAAATTAAATGCAGCAAAACAAAAAAAAAAGATGCTTATTAAAAAACACGTTAACGTTTATGTCCATTAATAAAATATATGTACTGCATATATGCCACACGCTAAAAAAAAAAATAATAAACCCCATTAAATGAGATGAACGAGAGGGATGCCGAGGTAAAGACAAAGACAAAAGACGAAACAGATGAAAATTTGCATTTATATGCATGGGCGCGTACAAATGTTAGGGGTAGACTTAATATTTTTATTTTTTACTGTTGAGAAACGAGAAGGAACAAACAAATTTTGCTTTTCCTGTGCCTTTTTTTGTTGTTGTCTTTTTTGCATTTTTATGGTGATGCTACTCAAAACGAAAAACATATGGAAATCATTTTTGTTATCCTTTTCGCCTACCTGCAGTGTTCCGTCTCCTGTGGCCAGGGCATACAAATGCGAGGCGTCGAATGTAAATCCACCGATGGCAGTTTAAGTGCCAAATGCGACCCCCTAACCAAACCGGCCAGCATGCAGCAATGTTCCACGGGCATACATTGTGATGGTGGAGGCGGAAAGAGTAAGAATGGTGGTGGAACCATCATTTTGGGCAGCAGTCGTTCAATGAATGAGGTGCGTATAAACTAAAAACAAAATAATTTACCTAAGACCATTGACTAAGCAAGTTTTTCTGTGGATAAAAAGGTGTCAAAATGTAGGTTTAAATAAGGAAATAGCTATTAATTATTTTCAGCCTAAAAAAGTAAGAAAAAAAACACTTAAGTTTATTTGGCTTTATAATTTTGCAGCGTTCTGATCGTCATATGGATAGCTCAGATGTGGATGATGACGACGATGATGATGACGATGGAGATATGGATGATGAAGCTGATGATATTGATGATTTAGAATCGGGTCAGGATACAGATGATGGCGATGGATTATCTTATGCCGATCAGCCATTACGCTATGCCCATCATACACAGAGTCGTTTGCATCATGAGACGCCTGAAGAACCGCGTACCATGCACTTAATGAGCGGAAACACGAATAGTAATAGTAATAACAACTATAATAATGGACGAGGAAATAATGGTGGAACCGATGAACCATCATTAGATCCCACGTAAGTAAAAATATAGACGTATATATCTCCGATATAAAGAGGTTGAATGGTCTTCACATCTTGATGGAACATATATTAATTTCCTTCGCCCTTTATGCTTACCTTGCCCTACTTACCCGTGGAGTATTATAAGTCAATCATAATTGTCATTTCCAAGAAATTCTTATACATATAGAATTACAAGTGAAAAGCTAAAAGATCCTTTCAGTGCCTAATACAAATACAGGAAATGTTAGTCTCTGATTCGAACTTGTACATTCGCCCAGACTAATTTCCTGAAGCACACAAACATTCTCACACACGGAAACAATGTATCCGGTTGGGGTGGCCGTGGGTTCCTCCCACTTAGAGTTGTAATTTATTGTATTATTTGGTCTACAAGTATTCCCTATATACCAATTAATGGCTAAAACCATTTGATTTGGCACTCGTTTCTAATGATTTCATTAGATGCATGCACACATATAGCCTTGATATATATATTGTATATTTTGTTTTGTGAGTTCTTTCTAATTAAAGTGTATATATTACCCACCAAATTGATATGTTTGACCAAGCTTATCGCGGCTACTTTATCGTTTTCCAATAGCCATGGAAAGCTCCAGGCACTTTAATTGTCATTAGGCGCACTTTACTGTACTTACAATGTACTCCAATGCCAAGTCGATACTTGGCCTGCTCCTGCCTTCAAATAGCACTTGTGTCTAATAGCCTTAATTTTAGGTGTCGACAATGCTCAAGGACATTATGATGAGACATGGCACGCTAAAGACAGAGAATGAGAAAAAGAGGGTGAAGCAGAGTGTGGGTGTAGTGTGTAGGGTGTGTGGTGTGGGGTGTGGGGCGAAGGAGGGGTGTCGAAACAGCGTGCCCAAATGTTTGTTAGTGTGTAAGCCAAGTGCTTAAGTTGAAGTCGTAAGTAAGAAGCTAAGGGCTAAAGTGAGAGTAGCTGAAGAAGTGGAAGGAGCACGCACTAAACTTGATATATGTCAAGTGGGTCTTTTCTGTTGTGGCTTATACTTAAGGCTAGTGCGTACAACTAACTACTAAGAGTAACCTGCTTTGAGTTTCATATCGCATAGAGGGATAAACAACAACTACGGCTTACGGGGCGTAAATTCTAATTAAAGAAGTTGGACAGAAAATACAACCAAAAGTATATGTAAATTCAGTTTCCTTAATGGAATCAGTGGTTACCTGACATTTAACTTTGTTTACTAAACTAAAGTCGGATAGAGCCCTTGGGTATCACAAAGGGCTTACTTGTGAGTGAAACCCTCAATCAAGTGGTTTTCGTCTCGAGTATCCTATTAAGCATAGAAAAAGCTTTGAAAAGCAATTGTCTGTAAACAATCTAATTTAACAAGGACCACTTTTTAGTTTCCAGACATAACTAAAGTTATGTATAGTTTAAAGAATAATAATTCATTGACTAAATACGAAATATCCTTCAGGGAAAATTTGCCTCGATTTTTTTCTGAATTATTTCTCACTAGTCTTTGATTTGTTGAATAACTAAAGTAAAAGGTTAGTCAGACAGATTTTTTGGCATTTACTTTAATAGCTGGACAGTTAGGAATGTATAACCTTGTCAATTTTAAACAAATTTAAGACTTTAATTCTCTGCCATCACTGCCATCATTAGAAACTATTCCGGGATGTATAACTTTCTTTGTTTTTCTTTTTAGTGAAGCCCCGTTTATTATGCAATGTAATTTTCAGTAAAACATTTAGTCAAGGCCATCGACAAAACCAATAATTTATTTTTTTGACTGTATTCAATTTATATTATTTTTATAATTTGTTAAACATGGATCAGAAATGAATATATATAAAAATCTAATAAGCTTCGTGGTCAAAAAAAAAAAAAAAAAAAAAATATAATAAAATAAAAGAAAACTCAAACAACAAACTGCCTCTAAAAGACCATTTCAAATTTTCTCTTGTTGTCTGTCATTATATTTTTTTTGTTGTTCGAAACTAAAACTATTTGGTGGCTCTGGCGCCGCCATAAAGTCGCGTCTTGATGCCGCCGCCGCTGCCAAAAAAAACGATGCGAAGAAAAAACCTTGGCCTCCGATGCCGCAACAATAATGTCCATGAAAAGATGGGTAATGGCACAAAGCCAGACAAATACAAATACAAACACAAACTTTTGGCCTATGCACTGACTAAGACAGAATGAGACAGGATGAACAGGAGGGTTGGGTGGGGTTATGAAATCAGCAGCAGTGGCAGCATCAGCAAACTCATAGCCGACGGCGACCCACTTAGAGCCCTTAGGAATCTTGCCATTGGCGCCATTTTAATTCCTAGTCTTTGTAGCTACAATTTGACTACAAATCAATAAGCAAAACGAGATCAGGAATGGGGCGAAAAAACTGAGAGAAGTTAGAGTGACAAAGGCAGCGGGGTGTCGAACTAAACACTGAATTCAATGTGCGGCCATAAAAACCACTTCAGGCCACAAAACAATGCCAAAGCCCTGAGACCAAAAAAAAAAAAAAAACAAACGACAGCAACAAAGTTATTCAAGTGACAGCAAACATTTCATGGCAGTTTTGCCTTTTATTTTTTCTCTTTTTATACCATACACCCATAGGGTGAAATGGTATATTAAAGTCGCCAAAATGTATGTAACAGGCAGAAGGAAGCTTTTCCGACCCCATAAAGTATATATATTCTTGATCAGTATCAACAGCCGAGTCGATATAGACATGTCCGTCCGTCCGTCTGTCCGTATGAACACGTAGATCTCAGAGACTATAAGAGCTAGAGTCACCAAATTTGGTACGTAGACTCGTGTATTACCTACGGTGGTCAAGTTTATTTCAAATTTTTGCCACGCCCCCTCCGCCCACGAAATTTAAACAAATTTGATTTTATTAAAGACTATAATAGCTAAAGACATCAAATTTAGTATGATTAATCCTTTAGTAAACGCGCACAAATTTGTTGCAAAAAAATTTGCCACGCCCCCTCCGCCCACGAAATTTAAACAAATTTGATTTTCTTAAAGACTATAATAGCTAGAGGCACCAAATTTGGTATGTGTATTTGTTTAATAAATGCGCATATATTGTATATGCAACGATTTTGCCACGCCCCTTTCCGCCCCTGTAATTTGGAAAAACTCGATTATCTCACGTAATTTTCTACCTTTTGTAATCAAATTTGGCACACTTGAATTTGATACTAATACCCAGCAAAACACCAAATTTGATCAAAATCGGACGAAAAACAACGAAGTTATGCATATAAACGTTTTTCCATAAGGCCGTAGTTGGTCGTTGGCTGGTGGGGGCGCTAGGGTGCTCGTATACTTGAGTGAGGGAGATTCTAAGATATGCATGTAATAAAAAGCATGTGAAAATGCATATGTTTAATAAATTTAAAATATTTGCTTTACTGGTGTATGGTATACCTAAGTCGGCGAGACGACTTACTTACTTCATTTATTTTGCTGTTGTCCTGGCAAAGGACTCTGATAAATATGCACGCGTCCTGGCATCAAATGAAATGCAATGTGTAAAACGTGGACTCGGACTATGACTGACTATTGTGTCATGGTATTTGTTTAGAGAGTGGTCACCCAGTCAAGGGGACGAATAGGATTTGGTAGTAGATGGTGGCGGCAAGTGGACACAAGTTTTTAGTTGATTTAGTTTCTGTTGTTGTCGATAAATTTTTGTGAATGCGCCAGAAGGCAAAAAGAAAAAAACTCTACAGAGATGGAAGATTGTATGCCCTTTTGTTTTAATATGATTCTCTTATTTCTTATTTCAGTTATATAAAAGACACGGTGTGGTCAGCCTGCAGTGTTACCTGTGGTGAGGGCATCCGTCGGCGTGCCTTTAAATGCAAAATACTTTTGGAATTCTCGCGTACCATAGTCGTGGTGAATGATACAATGTGCGAGGGTGCTAAACCCCACGATGAAGTTGAGCGCTGTGTAGAAGAGCCCTGCATGTTGCCCTCTCACGGCTATGATGACCAATTTCCGCGAGATTCGATTAAGGTTGGTGTATCGGAGCCAGGCAAGACATATGTATGGCGCGAACAGGGTTATACATCGTGCAGCGCCTCATGCCTGGGCGGTGTGGAGGAGCTTATCATCAATTGTGTACGCGAAGATAATGGTCGAGTAGTTTCACCCTTTTTATGTTCACCAGAGACCAAGCCCGAGGCTAGGGTACGCACTTGCAATGATCGTCCTTGTCCACCAAGATGGAATTACTCGGATTATACCCCATGTTCGAAGAGTTGTGGTATTGGCATTAAGACCCGTGAGGTTCAATGCATACATGAGGTCACACGTGGTGGAGAGAATACCATGGTGGTGCCCAATAGCATGTGTCCACAGCCACCACCAGCCGATCGTCAGTACTGCAATGTTCTCGATTGTCCTGTACGCTGGGAAGTGGGTGAATGGTCGAAATGTTCACATACTTGCGGCTATGGAATCAAGGATCGTAAAGTGGAGTGCAAGCAGATTATGGCTCAGGAGCATAAAATCGAGAGGCCAGAATCAATGTGTCCCAGTATTAAACCACCGGATAAGAAACCCTGCAATGTTAAGCCATGTCCTCCAGAGGATCCCAAGCCGGTCATTCAAATAAGTAATTCAACGCATATACAACATGATCCGAAGAAAACTAAAATCACTTTGAAAGTGGGTGGAGCTGGTGTTGTATTCTTTGGCACACAGGTGAAAATCAAGTGTCCTGTGAAGCGTTACAATCGCACGAAAATAAAGTGGAGCAAAGATCACAAACCTCTGCAGCGATCACGCAAATTCAAAGTATCGAAAAAAAGGTGCACTGAGAATTTTGGATATAACATTCCGTGATGCAGGAGTCTATTCCTGCCATGCTGGTCTCAGTTCAGCTGAGATAAATATTGAAGTTAAGGCTAAGCCAGGTCAGAAGGCTGAAGACCTAGAACGTCAGGAGGCAGGTGAGTAAATGTGAATATGGTATTAAAACTGGTGGAGGCCTAATGAGCATAATTTTGTTGCTTGTTTCCATTTTCATTTCCTTCTTTAGATCGTTTGGTGCGTGAACGAAGTGGCACCGAGGCTCTAACATCGGCGGATATGAAGTCAGCCGACGGGCTTGGCGGCAGTGGAGGCAACGCAGCTGAAGGAAATGCTAATGGGTAAGTAATGAGAGGCCAAGTTGTGTGACTCAATTCTAGGTGAAACTTTTTCATTTTGCATTAGATGAAAGTTGTTGCTTGAAATGAAAGTTTTAAAAAGGGTTTGGGCATAAAATTTACCTGGGCTGTCGTTGCTTTTGACTTTGAAACGGAAAGACTATACACAAAGATGGATAAGTTTGAATCTTATCAAATGTAGATATTCCGAGTAAAATTCTTATTTAAGCTATAAAAGTGAGTTCAATGGTGTTCATTTTAAAATTCTTTCATTTCGTTGCCTTAAATCTTTGAGTCTTAGTCACTCAAAAAGAGTTTCTTCTCACATTTTTACTGTCTTGGCTGTTGCCACATTTTGTGGTAATCTTACTTCCTTTTGAACTCGTATATTTTAAAATCTAATCCTTGCCTGTACTACTTTAAAATTGCGTCTTTGACCTGCTTATCCTCTCCTGTGCAGTTATGGTTTTCCTGTTCTGCCTTGTTTTGTTCTGTTCTGTTCTGTCATGTTCTGTGCTTATCTTTGGCCAGTTCCTTTAGCTGTTGGTTTACCAAGTCGTATACAATATTCGCGCCTTAACGGCTGCAACAGTAAAGTGCTTACCGCTTACTGCTTATTGCCTGCCGCCTGTTGGTCAGTTATGCACTTGTTCTGCTGCTTCCTGTCTTGTCTTTATCTAACTGTAATTTCCTTTCCTACCCCGCCCCTAGTTGGCTCCGCCTACATTGCGTATGCGTGCTAACTAAGTACTCCAAGTGTTATATACTTTTACATCTCGTTTCTTACTTATTTGTATTTGCTTAGCCTTCAAGTTTTATGTCCTCGTACAACAACGAGAGAAGAGCACTGGGGTAGACGAGTCTAAGTAAATTTCATGGTTACTTAGTCACCTTACCTGTGGCAGAGCTGCAGACTGGTTGCAAAAAGTTTCCAAATGACATTTTATGCTCAAAGCTTAAACCAAACAAAAAATAAAAGGGTTAAACTAATGGGAATTGTGCAGTTAGGTTTAAACGATAGGTGCTGCTTAAACGGAAAGTACATCAGAATAATGCATTAGATGGCTAAAACAAAGACAAAAGTTTTAGGAATTTTTTGATCTTAAAGAGCAGATAGAAATTGTCTAAAAATAAGCGTGTTTTATGCTTAAACGGTTTTCACCCAAAGGCCAAAGGCTGACGCTTGTCGGCTGAAAAGAATGGGAGATGACGAGACCTAAATGATGTTTGATATGTATACAAATTTGATACCCTATGATTTTGAATTAGCTTTTCATCTGCTTGTAAGGTATACCGTAGTCTTACTTACCTCATTGTTTTTCAAAGAGACTGCATATGGTGTTAATGTGGGATTCTCAAGTTGCAAAGTTTTAATTACCTCTAACCGAGTATGTAAAGCTAATTTCAATGTGTAGTCATTTCTAATTAAATTGTCGCAAAATGTTTTCAAATTTGAGACTCGACAAATTAGCTTAACACACGTCGAAGTCTTTTGAATGTTATTAACACCAACCTTAAAAGTTTTTATAATTGACTTAAGTTAAATAACTTTGTTTTTGACATAAAACTTTTTTTTACATCTTTGTGATTTGACCATTTAGAAAACAAAAAAGGTCCAGTTTAGCATTGAAATTTATAGTCTTTTAGTTTGAAAAATGGAATAGGGTTTTCAATCCTTCTTCTGTTTTTATTGCTTTCAATACCTTACTCTAGAATAGAGGCCATAAATGTATATTAATAGTCATTGTTTATTAAAGAATAGTAAATAAAATTAAATAGCCTTTTTTTATTTTATAGTAAATAGTAAAAATACTTAACTTCAAATAATGTTTTGAGAAAAGAATTGTTACCAATTATCAGTTTTACCAATCATTTTTTGGAGAATTCTCCAAAATCACCACCATGTTTAGATGGTTTCTTTTGTTATCTAACTATATTTATTTATTTGAAAATTGTCAATCCTTTTGCTCTCCATCTTCTTCTTGTTGGTGTATTTAAAGCGCTTGTTCAGCATCGTCTGCTTGTTGGCTCCTTCTTGCAGCTTCACTAGCTCGGGTACTCTAAGCCACTTGAACGGTTTAAGTCTATTGAGTGGCTGCCTTACTTTGTACCCGGTTTTTCCTGTATACCCCCCGTATAAATGCTTTTTCTCCCCCGCATTGCCTCGCTGATGTCATTTTAGAACCACGCATACATGCATATGTACATGTACGTGTGTGCGGTTTATTTTGCAATTTAGGTTACGTGTTTGGTTGTGAGTTTCACAAAAAAAAAACAAGAGAGAAAGGGAAAAATGAATTACATATACATATGTATATATATACAACAATTCCAAATGTTTGTCATAGCTTCCACTTGGCATTTACCTATTTCATCTCTGTCTCTTTTGCCACTTTCCTCTGCCCATCCATCTGCTTAACGTGAATGGTTAAAAGCAAACAGCCAACAGCAAAATGCATTTTGGCAAAGCCACAAGCTACACACACACATACACACACACGGCGGCATTTTTGGTTTTACAAATGCATCATCAACGTTGCCCTTGTCGTCCTTTTCGTTGCCTAACTTTTGGCGTTTCGCTATAAAAACAAACATCAACGTGTAACTCAATGCACCAGAGTTGGTCGCTTATGGGGGAAGAGAGAGAGAGATAGAGAGAGGCCAATGCTGATGTTGCGGGGGTGGAGCAATATTTGATCGCATTTTAAATGTTTCAAATATATTCATATATATATAAATTTTATACATACATATGTGTGTATATATAGATTTATGTCGATGTGGTTGAGAAAATTTCACTTCCTCTGCTCGCACACATTAAATGTGTGTGTGAGTGTGTGTGTGGTTTTATTTTTTTGTTTTTGGTCAAAATGGCACACACAACAATTTTTGTCAATTTTATGCTGCATAGAAAATATGCAAATTTATGCCAGGAGCGGAGCAGGTGTTTAGATGGGTTGAACTTTAGTTCTTTGACCAACATTTTGTGTGTTTGTGTGCATTAAATGTTTTTATTTTTTTATGTTTCAGTTTTTTGTTTTATTTTCATTTCCATTTCTATTTATTTATTCTCACTCCTCGTTTTTCTTCTATGGTTTCTAAATTATTATTTATGTTGCCTTTTGCCAGAACTCCATGGGGCATGTATGTATGTGCGTGGCTTGGGTTCGTCGTGCGGTGAGGGGAGAGAAACTTTGTTGGCCAAATATTGATATATGCAAATTGTTTTGATGAATTCTAATAACGTTTACTTCAGCTCTAATAATGAAATATCAATACATATGTATGATAGTCAGACATCATAAATAACTGCATTTAAATAAATATGCTAAGAAAATTTAAGATAGAATTATCAGATGTATCATATTGACTTAATTAAACTAGATTTAAAGATTTCGACTAGTTTATGCTATTCAAGTTTATCCAATTTTTTTTAAACATAAATGAAACTTGCAAAAAGGGTGCGTTAATTTTGGTCAGAAGTGTGCAACGCATAGAAGGAAGCATCTCAGACCATAGAAAGTATATATATTCTTGATCAGCACGACGAGACGAGTTAATATAGCCATGTCCATCCATCTGGATCAACGCAAACTCCTCCTAAACTGTTCGAGCTATTTCCTTTGCTAAGATTGTAGGCCGTTCTTTCGCAAACATCAGCCTTTTTTAGATGAAACGTTTTTCCACTTTGATGGCTATGGGTAAGGAAAGAGTTACCAAAAAAGTTGCAAGAGTGTACACACTTTGACGCGATCGAAGTTAGCCCCGGTCCTCTGTTTTTTTTTAAATTTATTTATTTATATTTTAGTTACATACGTTCATACATATATCTGTATACTGCTTTAGTTGACTCACTTCAAGTTCATCACTATTTACCAGAAAAGTAGAAAATTCCGGAAATTAACATTCATTAAATAAAAGACCAATTGAAACTAATACCTACCTATTCGCAAATTTTATGCTATTTTAAAATGATAAAGTTTTGTGTGTGTAGTATTTTATTTTTCCTAACATAACATTTCAACCAACAACCGACTTTAACAAAGGTAAACATGAATGACAAAACGGTATAAAAATGAATCCTGTAATTGTTTCCTTAGAATTTTTAACTAAAGAGTAAAATGTATAAACTAAAGATGGGATAAATTTTAACTTTGATAATTTACCTGTTCATTTGAGCGGAAATTTTTGTTATGAACTCTTCTGTTTAGTTTTTGATCTATTTTGCAAAATTCTCTTCTTGACCAATTTTTACTGACTATACCCTCTTCAATATGCATTCATGTTTATGCCAGAAAGTAACAAAAGATATTTATAAGCTCTTCGGTGACATATTTTCAACAAGCATCTAGCACCACCCTTTGACACTTCAGAGCCCCCCTTACAAAATGCAACATGTAACCCGTTGACAAACACACAAAAACAAAGCTTAATTGTTACGCTATAGATTGGTAGATGGGTGGTTGGGTAAATGGGATGTATATATATATGTATGTATATGTATGTACCTATAAATATATATACATAGCTGTATGGTTAGTGTTGGTTTCGGCTTCGACTTCTCAACAAAGGCTACAGTAACACCACAAAATGCCACTCGACAAAGCTTTGTTCCAAAGAAATCCCTGCCTGAAGTTGACATTTTCGCCCACCCCCGTTTCCAACCTCGTTCTATCTTTTGCATAAAGAAACTGTAGAAAAGGGTATAAGGTGTGGGGATTGAAGGTGTGCATTAAGTGTTTACCAAAGTTTTGGCTTTAAGGTTTTCTAATTTTTTCCTGTTTCGTATTCCTTTCATTTTTCTACCAGGTCGTCGCAGCAGGGCACACGTCGTCGTCAACAACAGTCGGAGCGCATGCAGAATGGACGTGAACGCAATCGTCGACCAAAATCGGATGGGATTCAACATGCGGACAGCAGCATTATGGAAGATGATGTGAGTGTTCTTACTATTAGAATATAAACATAAACACACTTACAAACATATATACATACATATGTACATACATATATAATTTGTCCCACTCTATCAACGTCATTGTCGTCGTCATCTCTAACATGTTTACATTTTAAATATGTTTCGTCCTTCCTTATACTATTTGGCCGGGTGTGGGAGTTTCTGTGTGTGTGTATTGGATTTTGTGGTTTGTCCTTTTCTGTCAACATCAACGTAATTTGATAGTTTTTCCACTTGGCTTTCCAAGTTTTTTTTTCTCTCTTTCAATTTTGTTTTTTTTTTTTCTTTTTTTTTCTATATATATACTCCTATGTCGACAAATATCTGTAGATTACTCTATAGTTGTGATTTTGTCTTCTTCTTGTCGCTGGCTTTGAAATGAAATTACGTATACGTAGCGTTGGCCAAAGCAAAAAAGTAAACCAAAAGCATTTTACAATTTCTATCCCAAAGAATAGAAGAGAACAAGTGTGACCTGCTTTTCTGCCTCTTGTTCTTTTTGTCATGTTTTTGCTGACGTTGTTGTTATTGTTGTCGTTGTTGCTGTTGTCGTCTGTTTAGAGTGCACTGTGGGTTGCGGAGCCATTTTTTAAACACTTAAGTCAATTTTTAAAAGTTTTTAAAAGCCAAATTTTTTGATGCCAATTTATAGATAATATATCAATGCATATATCTGCATACTAGGTTTTTCAAATTTGTTCAACACTGCTGAGAATAACGCTGTCGAAAACAAGTGTTGGGAACAAAACCAAACTGCTTTCATTTGGTGCAAATTCTTGCTGGACTTTGAGTGTATATAACTTTTGAAAGAAAAACGTTATTGATAAAACTGAAGATGCAATTGAAAAAGTCGGGCTTGAACTATGTGTTAGTAGACTTGATTTGTTATACATAAAGGTGTGTGTCTTAAAATCTGTGTAATTCTGATCGACTATCAAAAACAAAATTTGTTACGAAATCTCAACTTTAGGGAGAGTTATAAAAAATGTCTACCAGTGTCCAGTCTAAAACTTTTACTGTTGGATAGAATAATAAATTCTTTGTAAAATTTAAAAGTCTCAATGTCCACATAAAGCCACTTTTTTTGCAATTTAACTTTTAGCGCATAACCTCACATTCCTACATATGGATAAGATTTTAATATAGCAGGAAACAACGAATTAGGAGTGAAGTATATGAAGTTAGTGTTCATAGGTTGCATGCGCATGTTGTGTACAGTGCTCCAGGTGTATTGGATGCAAAATTACTAATGAATAGTAGGCGTTTTTTCTCTTAATTACACTAAAACATATAGGACCAACTTGAATGTTTTTGAACTCAGTTTTTAGATGGCAGAACCAAGCGACCTTTTGAATAGGAGGAAATAGCTCCAATAACAACACCAAATTTGTTTGCGCGAATTTAATGTCTCATTTATGCATCCACAAAGAGGAGTACGGATCAGAAAATAAGGTTAGCTATCGAAAGCGGTAATATACAGTATTACACAGTTTCTGGTTGCTATACATATACATAAGTTAAACTTCACGCCAAGAAGTACAATAGAATCGCAGATTTTAAAAACTTTTTCCCCATGTTTAGATCCCTTGAATTTCTCCTTTAGCCAGAGAAAACTTCCAAAAGCATTTCTCGAATTCCACGGCCGACAGAAGCAGTTGGTTGCTTCAAGTGTCTATGTTACTTATGCTGATAATGATATTGATCAACTTTAAGAACACTTTTTAGATTTTTATTTGAATCTTGGCCCTAAATTTGAAGAAAATATTAAAATCACAACGGTTATAGGAAACGTATTATGTTTAATGATATACTTAGCATACTTTTTTGGGCAAAACACGGTTTTTTGACCTTGGAGGCGAGATGCCACGCCCATTTTCTCTAAAAATAGTTGCAAAATATCTTTATTGCGTCACGCAATGCAATGGGACTGAAAATTATTGTTTATCATACATTTTTCAATAAAGTGCTCAAAAAATGGCTCCGCAACCCACAGTGGAGTGTTGAGAATCCTGGCAAAACCAAAAATTTTGTTGTTTGCCGAGAGAATGAATCAGGTTGGTTTTGCGGGTCAGAATTGGGATTTATTTTGTGTTTTTTTTTTTTTTTTTTTTTTTTTTTTTTTGGGTTGTTTGCCAGTTTTTCAGTTGGTTGTATAAGCAGTCCAAAATTAGCGTAAATGCCTTGATTGAGTTCGTTACCATGTGATGGGTAAGTGAAACTTGGAAAGGGAATTTTGTAGTCTTTCATTTTGTAGGTAAATGAAATTGGAAATTTGGTTATAAGGGGGAAAAAAATACGAACGATATTACCATTTGGGATGAAATATGCTTGGAGGCGTACTGGAAAGTATTAGTAGAAGTAGTTTTATATTGGAATATGCGGTTTAGGTGCAGAGGGCAGCAAATTGACTATTGTGGTAAAGGATTAGGATTTGCTTCTAAGCAGAAAATGAGAAGGAAATTGATTGCTTGTGGCTAGAAGAAAATTCATTTTCAAAGTTATAGGCAGCACTTGTTGGAGTGAAACTAGTTACTATGATTTTTCAAGAGCAGTAACATCCCATATAGTAATACATTTTTTAAAGCCTTTGTGTTTCATTTATAGCTGATTAAGACTAGGAAGTTAACTAACAATCAAATTTATAATAACTTAAAGCTCCTAACTACGTTTTTATTAACATAAGGACACCTTTTTATTGAAAAGACTACAATATCTGAATAATTTGGTATAAGTTCCTATTTCTACTTAAAAAATTGATTTGTAGCTAGTGCACCTATTAACTGTAGTGGCCCCAGAGATATGAAATAGTCTGAAATAGTCTGAGCGGACCAGCAAAGTGACAATAACATAAATGTGTAATAAATGTCTAACTACAAAATGTGTTTAATATTTTTATATGGATTAGAAAATTTGGTTGAAATTGAAATTTGATATTGGATTCAATAGAACATATTAAAGACTTTTGTGCTGCTTAGACTTAGACTTATTCGACTCGCAGTTTGTTTTTAGTTTGTCATTTAAGCTTTGATAAAATAAAGAAATGCTGCATTAATACACTTTTTGAAATCAAAACCTCACAATTTTGCCGTCTTACCCATATACATCCTACTCATATCATCCATAACCACATAACTTTAAATCAAAAACCATATTGCTAATAAATAATACCACAGTTAATAACCAATTTACTATATATTTCTTTCTCTATCCCTCCAACCCCACACCAAACTATCGACTGTTCCTTGTACATAATTGCAATTGCTTGATAAATCTATAAATGTATATATATAAATATGGATATATGTATGCATCTGTAGCAATCGCAATTAGTGCAATCGCAGGACAGAATTCCACAACCAGCTAGTGCCAGCAGCGGTGGCAGTCGCACCAAAACTTTGCTGGCCATGCCATATTTTCAGGCATTGCTGAGCAATCTCCAGGTGAGAAGCATCCTTTCGCTATGCTACCTTCATTTCGCAATTCTTGTTCTTTGTTCGCTGTGTTCTTGTGTTCATGTTGGTACACGATTTTTTTTTACCAATTGCTTTTGATTTTAATTCATTCATTACGTTTGCGTTGACTAAAGTTTTTTCTTCTTCTGTTATTGGATCTTTTATATATCGTTCTGCAAATTTGTTTTTTTTTTTCTTTGTTCTTCTGTTTTTTTGTTTCATTTGTGCCTTGTAAAAATTTGTAACCATTAATTTGGCCAGCCAAAGACAGTGGCAGTAGTCATATATCTGAGGTAGTCGAAATTGGATGGCAGTCGCAGGTTCCCGCCCACTCTTGAACTTTGTATGTGCGTGTAATTAGTGCTCTGGCAAAGTATTGCATATAAATTTTGCAATGTCTGCATATTTATCTTTCCCTTCTACTACAACTGTGCCTAGAAATTGTTGCAATTTGTCATTTTGTATGAGTTGTGAGCGCAGGTAAATATACATTGCACTGGTGGCAGTAATCAAACTATGCAAAAGGAGAGCCAGACACAAGAGATATATTAAGCTTTTGTTTGTATACAAATGGTGTTTAAATTTTCTATCTGCTCATTTTATAATCTCATTTGCATTAAGTAAGTGCATATAAAACTTAATTCGATATTCATTTAATAAAAAGAATTTATGGAGAGTCTAATGAATCAATTATGTAGCTATTAAAATTCTTTTCAATAAAATTCTTTAGATGAAGTTCTTAACAATAACTTCTACTTGGTATAAAAAGGATATTTTTAATTTTTTAACTGTTGTATTTTCTGTTTGCTGTCTTTTTGAGGATTTGTTTTATTTGAAACTCTTCTAAAATTTACTTGACCTTATTTTTATTTTGGTCAAATATATTTTTGTATTTCAGAAAACTTTTTGCATGATTTTTTCCATGTAGTTTTTGACTAGATTTTGCATGATTTTTTACAGAAGCAAAAGAAACAAAATAAATTTTTCCAGAATATAGATTAAAATACAGAACTTTATCCACGTAAAACATACATACATACATATTTCTTCATCTGTTTGATTTCCTTTGTTTTTCTTGGGTGCTCAACAACAACAACAACAACTACAACAACAATAACAACAAAACAACATTACAACACACTCAACAATGGGAAACTACAAATTGTTGCATACACCAAATATTCCCCTTTGAATCCTTAAAATAAAACTACAAATTAAATAATCAAAAACTTTATTATACCACGTAGGTAAAACTTTCCAAATAATTATTACGAACTAAGCACTTTTTACTTCACTTCATACATACAAACAAACAAAACGAATATTTAAAGCGCGTAAAGAGTTTCCTTCAGTAAAAGAATGCAAAAAGAAAAACTGAAAAAGAAAAACACTTCAACTATCGGATATACCATAATGAAAATTAATTAAAATATTTTCATTAAATTGGCCAACAAGGAAAGGAAAGTCTTCCTCTTTATGCAACTTTTTGCGCGTCTTGTTGTGCCGCCTGCCCCATCAAAAGACATTTTCTGTTTGCTGCTGCTTGGAAAATGAGCAAACAATTGGCATAATAGTAATAATACTAGCTGGGAAAAATTGCTGCACAAAGTACAATTTTCATCAACAATAGTAATATTATTAAAATTGATGTGTTTTGAAAATGTGCATGAACGAGAGTGAACATTTATATAATATTTTTTTTATTGTCGCTTCTCCTGATTGCAAAATGTGCAAATATTCTTTTTTTTTTTTTTGATTGACATCAATTTTGTCAATGTTTTTTGATTGCATTTTTGAAATCTAATTAATTCTATTCTATCAATATACTAATCAACACAACCACTACGTATCATACGTATACATATGAATGAACATATGCAAATATGTGGATTTAAATCGAGAAAAAAAGATGAGCATAAATCGAACAATTTAATTAAATTTAAATTACCTTAAATCACATTTTTCACTCTAATTGGCATAGTGCTGGGATTCATATGTAGAAAAAATTAAAATCCGGAGCGCAACATCAAAGTTTTTATACTCTTTAAAAAGTTGTTTTTTGCTTTCAAAATTTCAAAATGAAATTGATCAAATTTCAAAATGAAAAATTCAAAGATTGAAAAACATTGTATAATTCGTCGTTGTAGACTTCTTAAGACAGAAAACTGTCCCCATGGAGCTTCAAGTATTTTAATTTGTGTGATTTTAAAATGTTTTTATTGATTTTTTATGTTTAGATGTTTGCTCAAATAAAACACAAACTTGTTCGTTGTTCCTAAATTTGATCATGAAAACTAAACTCAGTTTGGAATCTACGTTGAATTGTTATTGGAAATGTGTAATAAATAAAATCACTCTTTAAACTGAGTGTAGTTTATAACAGACGTAAGTTGAAACTGCTTAGGACTCTTACTAACAAAAAATTACAATGGGAATGACTTTAAAAAATAAATTCAAACATTATTTCGCAAAAGTCCTGTGAATCATATACGCAGAGTGTGCAGAAAGACTAACAAAGTTTATTAGAGATATTAATAACAATAAAATTAAAATCTTATACATTTCAAAAACCACAAATTATTCTATCCGTTAAGAACCCGATAGAATAATATAATATTTCTCAAAAATGGTTATGAGCTGAATAATAAAGTTATGGTGGTCAGAGAAACAAAACACTTGAGTCAATGGACAATCAGAAGGCAACTCAACTGGACTTACAAATATCTATATTAATGACTTATGTATATACTATCTAATTCGTAAAGCAAACTCAACATTCATTTAAGTACTTGTGGTCTTCATTCACATTTAACTTGCTTATTCAAAAATATAATTTACTGCTTTTGAATATATTTTCATGGAGATCTCTAGACGTGAAGTCAGATGTAAAAAGCCTAGCAAAGAGATGAATCTATTTTTACAAATGTAGTTTAGGTCCAGGTCATGTCACAATGCACAACAATTCGACTGTAACCTCTGGGAGAGTATTCGAGTTCCATAAATGTGCAAATACGTTTGAAAATTAAATTTAGTGAAAATTGCACTTAGCTTTAGTTTTTAGTGGACAGATAACTCGACAGTTATTGCCAGAAAATAAACTGGCAAAACATTTGTATAAATATTTGTACTTACATACAAATAGATATAGTAAGTTTTGCTGTCAAAATTCATAAAAAATTTACAATTTTTATTTATTGAAATTACGTTAAAATTATTTGTTGTATGGATTGCACAGTTTCTCTCTTTTTTTTTTTTTTTTTTGGTTATTTCTAGGTTGTATATTTGTTTTGCATGCGAAAAACTCAATTAAAACATATTTAAACTATTTACAAATGACCTATTTTTATAGATTCTATTTGCACATATTTTTATATATATCTATGTATATCTGTGTCAATTTTTATTCAACTAATTAATTATGCATTTAATAATTTGAGCTGTGTTGTTGTTGCTATAAGGCTGATATGTCGGCTAGGTAAGTGCCATGCCATTACGTGCAGTGAAAAGTTTTACCCATATGCATAAACTATATAAATGGGAAAATGTGCAGACCAACAAACAATTAGTAACCAAAAAGGAAAAGAAAAAACCAAAAAACTTGAATTTATTAATTGAAAAGTTTTTCTTTTTACCACGCGAGCGCATATAAACGTTTTTCGGCTAGCCACATAAAAGTTAAACTAGATAAATGACGAAATGTGCAATAGAAATTTTTATTTTTTGGCATAGAAAATTAGCTTTTAGTCAACGTAAACGTTGTGTATGTTACACCTGACGCTTTGCTAGAATTTTCCCTTCTTGTGTATGGTGTGTGTTGCGGTTTTTCTATCCTTTAGCTATAGAGTAGATGGGCATACGGTGCTAACAAATGAGCAGGTCCTTTACTTTCTCTTACAGTAATTGAATTTTAAAGCCCTCTATCGAAAACTTTTTGAACACTGTTATTCCTCTTCTTTTAACCGATTCTTATACGAACTAAAACATTTATGTGTCCGTTCAGGTTTATTCCAATTAATAACGAAGTAAAACAAATTATTTCAAGACCAATCAAATATAGTTAATGAATCGGTTAAAATAATGACCAAACCAAAAAAACAATTATTTCTTGTACTAAGAATGAGTTTATTTACCAAAAAGCTGATTTAAACTGTATACAAATAGTTTTACTACTGGGTAACAAGACGTCGGTGCCCCGACTTTGTTGAACTTTTCCTTTTTGGCAACCAAAATTTATAATGCAATAGAAAATAAATTAAACCATTGAGACCCGGTGGAAGAGCGCGGCAAGTCTAACATCAACATGTGTGAGAGCAAAGAGTGCAAAAAAATGGAGCAAAAAGAAAGTTTTTGGGAGTAAAAGTATGTGATTCATTTCTACAGTGATGGCCATAACGTAAGGTCTTGTGCTTGAAAATTGTGATTTAGTTTTAATTAAGAATTAAAATTTATATGGCAACTTACAGAGCCTAGGAAGAAAGAAAGGATGCATAAAGATCCATCTTTACTTACATACTTCTGAACAGATACATTCTTTATAGATATCACTTCAATTCGGGACACAATCCATATGGTCTTATCGATACTGAGACATAAACTAAACTGTAAAAAATTTAAATCTTTATTTCCCATTTATGCTGTTCCGACATTACATTTATAGTCTTCAGAGTGCTTAATGAGGAGTTATTAACCTAAAAAGTATTAGTCAATCTATTTCATTTTGAACTTAGAGAGGAAGTAAAGCCTATATAAACAATTGTGTTTTGATTCCAATTTTTAGCTTTTGGTTATTGGGTATATAAATTTTTACCACATACTGTAGTTAGCTACTTTGACGACAAATTCTCTAGTCGGCAAAGAACAACAAAAAATGTATACATATATATGTAGTACCAAACCCAAAAATTTCAACTGACTGGCTCTCCATCGTCCGTATGCAGATTAGGCAAAAATAATTTATGAAGCGCAGCCAAGCGCAACTCAGACCATCAGCAGACTCAGTTTTAGATCCCAGACTGACTTTGGGAACACATACATACATAGGACTCGGAGTGCAGTTGTGGATGGTATTGCGATATGGCAAACCATTTCCACAGGCGGCAAGCATTTATCAAAGCTAGTTACCGTAAAATTGTAAGCCACACACACACACACACATACACACACACAAACACTTATTTATACCCTTTTCCCACACACACACAGGATTATATCTAATTTTAGTACTAAATTTCTGTTGCACATTTTCTCTGGTTAGCCAAAAAACATGCGAACCGCAAAAAATATTTAGCCAAGCCAAACAGGACACACATTGACAGACATAAAAACCTTCTCACACTAACCCCCCCACACACACACACACACACATTGCGGCAGGACCATATGCTAACTGTCAATTGAGGTTGAAAGCTTGCGGCACATTGATTAACTCTCTCTTACTCGTTCTCTTTTTCTCATAATAATAATAATTTTCCATAATTGTTAAAAATAAAATATATTTGCATTTCATTTAGTGCCAAGCTCTTATGCAGTTCTCCGTATGAGTGTGTGCTTATTTGGCTCTGTGTGCGTTTGTGCGGCATTTTTGGACCAAATTAATGCCGTTTTCATATAGCGACTTTAAAATTTAATAATAAAACACATCAATTTATGCAATTGTTGACAGTTTAATGAGCCTAAAATTTAAATATTTATGACTTAATCTGTTTATTGGTTAGCAAATATGCATATATGTATAATCGGACTATGAACTGTGACTGGAAATACGTACATGCGTATCAAATTAAAGAAGACTTTTAAATTTTTTTTTTTTTTATTTCACATATTTGAGAATTCTATTTTTGCCTTGGTTAAGTTTAATTTCATTATAATCTTCATAGATGTATATGAGGGAATGTTTTAATGCAAAATAAATATAAATCTTAGCTTAGTTTTACCTGTAGCAATAAAAATTCAAATAGTTTTATTTCTGTTCTAAAGGTCTAAATTTACCAAGCAACAGAATAAAATAACTTCTCAAAAAACTGTTGATCTTTTAAACTGCTTGGATTTAATAAGATGTGCGTTTTAAAAAGGTTTAGATTATCGAATGCTGCTTTGAATTATTACCCATGCAGGGGATATTGATACACCAAAGTTTGTTTTGCATCTTTTGTTAGTGAATTCAGTCTTAAGTATGCAATACTTTATTTTCATCTAACTAATTAATCCACTGAATGAGCTCATCGTATACACGTTTCAACATCTGACATCATTTGAAGTCATTCCATGGCATTAATTTCAATTTCAAACCATTTTACTTCACTCATCTCTCTAGCTCCATGAGCTTGCTTTATTGGAGTCCATAAACTTCAATTTGATTTTATGATGAATGCAAATCCTGGGCAATTTCATTTTTAATTGCATTGTTTGCCATTGAGAGCAGCTCATTAGCAACTCATCGTTATCAACACCATCATCATCCTCATCATCATTATCAGTAGAAGATGAGGAAAAGCTGCTATAGTCAATTGCCATACACTTCTACCTGAAGCACATTTTATTGATTAGCTATCAGCATACAAATTATGGGCCATAGCTAAGGCTATATATTTATGTATAGCAAACTAATGCATTGACTTCAACCTAGGCCGATCCCAATTAGCTAAGTAACTGCAACCCGCCTGTTTGGGGTCTTTCATCAATTTTCCTTTTTGGCCTCTAACAAATAATTTATGACCCAACACATTTGGTCTATTAATTATATTAGGACCAAAGCTGGAAAAACAAATTTTCTTTCATTTCCCAGGCCGACAAATTTTCTTTTTTTTTTTCTCTTTCTTTCTTGTATTTTTTTGTGTGTTTTGGCTTGTGGAGAGCGCTAAAGCGCGTTAATAAATTTCCATCCCGTCATCCCGGCATCCTTGTATCCTGGCAGCCGTCCTCTATGCGGCAAACATGGCTGCTATACATACATATTCGTCATTCCAAGCGCAAATGATTTAAAACAAGTAAAATGCTTTGCGCATTTTAATTTTGATTGCAACTATTTATTAATGCCAGGAAGCTGGGCTAAAGCTGAAGCTGGGCTAAATGCAAGCATGTTGTTGAAGAGGAGGTTGCAGTTACAGGATTCTGCCTCCTGGGCACTTTTACCCGCGCTCCATTTAAACTCCATGCCATTTGACTGCAATTTTGCTGCACATATTATTGTGAGTGTGCATTTTTTTTTTTGTTTTTATATTAATTTTTTATTTTTTTTACATTGAAAGTTAAATTAAATGAAATGACATACATTTTGGTTGAGTTGTCGGTTCACGTTGCTTTTGGTTTTGCAACTAGTTGGATAATTTTGTGCAGCAGTGTCTGCTGGCATCGCCTGTCAGGCGTGAGAATTTAACGATGTGCGTTTGGACCAAAATGTGAGTTTTTTTTTGTTGTTTTTGGTTTGCCATTCCCTGCCACCTGCCAAAGAATACATAAAATCGTTATGAGTTGCTAATGAGAGATTTGAATTTGTATTGAATGTATCACATGAGTCTAAATGACTGCCAGGTGCGAAATGAGGGTGGAAATGCAACATATTTTAGACTAATTAAGAGTGCTAATTAAAATTGGCACTTTTTTGATAGGTTTTCAAAGCATACCGTACTTTAATATATTCATCTTCTAAACTGAAATATAGTTCGGTTTTTATTGGACTTTTTTTGAATAATGTTGCAGATTTCTGAGATAGAAGGAAAGAAAAACGTGAAAATATTCTCCGATTAAAAAGCCTTAAAACTTGAAAGAAATCAGATAAAATTGTATTAATCATCAATAGGATTCAAAAAGTAAAATTAAAATTTAAGTCAATAAATACTAAAATCTAGCGTTATCACTTTGTTATACTTATTTTTTATGATAAGCAATCATCTGGTTTTGGATTTGGCTTTTTGTTTCGAAAGACTTTCAATGTTGTTATATTTTGAATGCTGATAAATTTTCAAGACCAAAAAAAAAAAATGAATTAAAATTAAAGAGAAACAGAAATGAGAGAAAGAGAGAGAGAGGAGATTTACGAACTGTATGTAGAGTTTTCATAATTCTATTTGTCTGTTCTATGCACTGGACTTCATTAAATTCAAAGGAACAGAACAAAAGTGTCTCTTTTTTGCTGCTTTGGAATTTTTGTTTTTTTTTTTTTTTTATTGAGGAATCTCTTCATAGCTCAAACAAAGGCTACCTATGGGATATTTTTGCAAAAATTTAAAATCCAACCAAAATCCAAAACCCAAAACCGTAGGCATGACTTTGAACTAATTACAGTTGCCCAAAAAAGCGCAATGCATGACAGTCATAAGAGCCAAGGCAACACACAAAATACTAGCCAAAAATTCCCTAGACCCATGACCTCAACCACCCACCCATAGCCCCATCGATGTTGCTACCATATTGACAACAACAAAAAAAGTAACAGCAACAAGAACCAAAGTTCCGATTGCGGTGCCAACAATAAAAGGCAATGGAGGCGTCATCGTCATTGTCGCTGCTGGCTGTTGTAGAGCTGGCTAACAAATGTCAAAATGGGCGGTTCAAATGGGAGGTAGTTTGGGGAACAGAAGTCGACCAGGCTGCACATAAAAGCGCAGTAGCAGCAACAGCAGCAGATGCAACCGGCTGGTTGCAGCAACAACAAAAAACCCCAAAAACTATGCAAACGTATTTGTCGGTTTCAAGTGCCACTTGGGAAATCATCTCTGTGTGCCTCCAACTCAACTCGAAATCGGTTCTACTAGCTTTAGTTCTCCTTCAACTCCTTCTCTTTCTCTCATTCTCTTAATGTATATCTCCCTTTCGTTTCTCTCTGTGCAGCTGTAAATGAAAACGAGCAGCGCAATGATGTTGACGTTAGACCAGGACAATGCTTTTTGACAATAAGCTTCATAGTGTGGGAACCATTTTCATAAGGGTTTGAGGTTTGTTTTCTAGTTGCGAAAACTGTGTTCAAGTCATTTCCAACGACACTCGAAAAAAGTTCAAGATAAAGAACATCAAAAAATTAAAAATCCAGAAAAAAGACTTTTTTTTGTCTGCCTTGCATTTTATTGTTGACTGCTGTAAGGGGATAATAAAGTAATGATAAATTTAAATATTCGATATGCTCATTAAAGAAAGTTTAGACTTCAGACTGCAAAATTTTATAAAGGAGCATAGTTTTATGATGACTCTTAGGTGACCAATCAAAGACAGGCCACTGAAATTATTGTGGCCTTTGCTAAGTTGATTGCTTTTTAAGATTTGAAATTGTTTCTATGATGGGTTACTAGAAGAATAGCGATAAAAGATAATGTATAATATTTTTCACAAGCTTATTATTCCAATTTGAATACTTTCTTTTAGCTCTCTAGCGCTACCATTCTCAATAAGTGAGTGTTTGCATTTTCATTTCTGAGCTCACCATTTCTTCAAGTGTATGAAAAGCTTCGAAATATCCTATTTTTTTTTGTCCAAAAAATCCATTGGTCGCATTTGGTAGTCAAATTTCTAGCGAGATGTGTTAGACGTGGTAGATAGAGAAAAAGGGAGAGAGAGAGGGAGTTGGATTAGGGTAGGGTACAGAGGTTCAATGGCTAATCGGATTTCGCAGTTCGTAGTCAGTCAACGTGAAGCAATTGATGTGGGCAATTCAAGTGGCTATGTATGAAGAGTGCACACATATTCGTTCACACACCCACACACACACACACAAATTGACTCGCATTACACGTTATGGCAGGGGCAACAGGAAACGTGGCAGCCATTGGAAAAAAAATGGAAAAAGCAAACCCAAAGATTTTACCTCAGCGCATATTTAAGCCAACAACAACAACAACTACAGCATAGGCTCGCTATGTATTTTTCATGCATTTAAGCCTAACAAACAAAATTTTTCTTCCTTACACGAATTTCCACAGTTACTATGGCCCTTGCAGCGTTTCAAGGATTCACGTGGCCAACATTTGCTGCATGGCGAGGCGATCAAGTATGGCGTTGATTTGGAACCTCAGCATTTCGAGCAAGATGAACCAGTGCGTGTGATGACCAAAGAGCTAAATATCGAAGCGAAAGCTATGGGGAAAACGACTGAGGCGACGCAACCACCGCATATGCCGCATGCAAGATGGGAGACAGCAACCACTGCAACAACTACAACAACAACAACAACAACACCAAAAGCGACAACATTGTCGTTAACAAATTTGAGCATTGAAAGCGATGGCTTTATCTATAAATGGCATTTGGGTGATTGGTCCAAATGCAGTCAGGAATGTGGTGCTGCTGGCAGTGGTTTACAGGTAAGATAAGTTAGATGGCAATTTCAATTGAAGAACCGCTCAAGGCACTACAAGTACCTTAAACTCTTGGAAAGCCTTAAAGCAAACCAAAGTAAAGTAAAAACCGAATAAATCTAAAATTCTGTTGTTCCTTAGTTTGAACACCAAAGTACTAAAAGGTAGTTCCATTGGGGTTAACTATGATAGATTCCCATGTATATGGGGCTTTCTTTGGAGTTGTTCCTCCGACATTTTTTGGCTACATAAGATGAAGATTCGATTTTCTTCCACAGTTTTCAAAGTGCCATAGAGCCACAATAATAGGTCATAGAGCCCTAAAAGGTTTTTACAATCATTTTAGTTTTCCTAATCAAAAAAGTATGCACAATTCTCTTTTCTTCTCCACGCCAGAGGCATCTGGTGGTTTTAATGCAATAATTAGCCAAATGCACAGCAAATTCCCAGTCCACAAATCTGACTTCAGTAGCAGCCTCATAAAATCAAGCACAAGATTAAATATTTTAACAGCCAAAGGTCCCGACATGGGCCACAATCTACTACCTTCAACCTGCTGGCTTGCTTGCGTTGTACTTTCTTATTTTATGGGCAAAAATTTATTTTCTTGTATTTTCTTGCTGTTTTTTTTTTTTTGTTCTCCCAAAGCGCCGCACATTAAGCTGCCTGCGAGAGGCAAAGGCCGGGAAGGGCAATACCAACACCAACACCAACACTAACAACAAGGACAATGAAAACGACATGGTGGACAATTCAAAGTGCACCGCCCACGGCCTGGACATGCCCGACACGTTCCAGAGCTGCGGCAATGAGCCCTGTCCTCAGTGGACCAAGGGCGATTGGACTTTGTGCCAAAACTCCCGCTGCCATGGTCGGAATACGGCTGTGCAGCGTCGTGAGGTAAGCTGCCGGTATGAGAACGGCAGTTTGGGCACGGCTTGCGATGAGTACGAGAAGCCTCTGGTGCGTCAGGAATGTTACAATGAGCGCTGCAAAGGCGTTTGGCGTGTGGAGCCATGGTCTGAGGTAGGTTGGCTCGACCCCTCTAGCTTCAGGTCCTGGTCCTGTTGCTGTTCCTGGGGTGCTTATTAAAAAACATTATCAATTAATGTCCTACAATTTTTGCTGGTTTTTGCAGTGTAATGCTCCGTGCAGTCGCCAAGGCATCAAGTACCGCATACTGCAGTGCGTTTGGTATGGCACTCGTCGGCCAGCTGGCAATGTGTGCAAACATCAGCCCCGGCCAGCGGTCAGAAAGGTCTGCAAGAGTCCACCCTGTCAGGCAAAGTGTGAGTAGTTTTATACTAATTCTTAATAAAAATGGAATAATAATAACTTAGCTTGTATTGATAAGTTTTGTAATAAAAATTGCACCATTAACATTAAAGTTAATCATCTCTAAATCAAACTGGATTTTAAGGCGCATCAGTCTAAGAATATATGCTAATAAATAGTCGAAATCTAAACGATATCCTTTTCAATGATAAAAATTCAATAATGAAAAATTTCAATTGAGTATTTTAAACATTACAAAACTAGATTGCTGATATATATTGAAAATTTGTTACTCCTATTTCAACATCCAAAACTTATAAATCCTTTCTATTTGTTATCGGCTGAACCGAAAATACAATTGTGTCTATGAGTACAGGAGATTAGCTAGCAAGATCAGAAAACAAAAAGAAGGCCATAACCATTGGGGCTTGAAAGAAGAAAGCATGTGAATATTGTTTTTTTTTTTTTGGGTGTTACTATATGCAGAAGAATATTTAAAGATAGTGTAAGAAGTTACAATATAAACATAAAGTTTAATAATATTATTTTTTTTTTTAACACTTTTCAGTATCTGCATCGGCAGCTTTGCATTGTCGCGACTCGTCACGTTACTGTCGCAATGCTCGATCCATGGGTCTATGTCGACTGCATCGATATAAGGAGAAATGCTGCAATTCATGCCAACAATCGGCCCATCAATACATATTCCAGTAGTTGGACTTTTTGTAGTTGATCTGCAAGCAATTGCTCTAAGTAACTTGGAGTGAAACATTAAGCAAACGAAAAATGAAAAAAAAAAAAAACAAAATAAATAAAAGCAAGCATAGCAAACATATACATAAAAGTTAAACTTATGCATATTGTATGTATGTATTACTAAAACATAACTACAATTAAAAACAATTCTTAATCTAATAAAAAAATATTTAGTTTTGAACAGCAACTGCAACAACCAACAAAAAACAATCGCATAGTTAAAATGTAATTTAAAAATTTTCATTAATTTAAATTATACGCGAATTTGTTATAACATTGATTTGAGCAATTAAACTAAGCATAAATACCTACATACATACATACATACAAAACACATATTTACATATTGATTAGACAGCGTAAGATGGGTTAATTAATTTGTCAAGACAATTTAATTAGTCCGCTTTCAAATGGAAGAGAAGCAGCTTTGCTTTAAGCAATACTAAAATTGAAAGCAACAACCAGAAACTACTAATAAAAATTAAAAGCAAACAAAGAAAAAATCATAGTAATTAAATGTCAATAAGCGCTGCTTCAATGCAAAATTTAAATGTAAAACCAAGTTAGTAACTGAACTAAACAAAACTACAACAATGCATCTAGCCCCTCTCCCTTCCTACTCCTAAGTAAAATGTTGTGAAAAATGTCACATTTTGCCATGACTAGCTTAAATATATAGAGAAAAAAAAAGAAAACCCAAATCACTAAATCGGCTAACTTGCAGAGCATTTAAAAAATAAATTATATAAATTCAGCACAGTTACCTAAAGTAAATATTTATAACAAATGTAATTGTAAATATTATATAGTATATTATAATGAGAAAAACAAAACGGCAAGCAAATTTGTCAATTCTTAGCAATCGTTTGTTAAATTTTCATTTTGCATTTATAGAAATTTAATAATATACATTTCCAACTCTGAATATTGTAAATAACAAACATTATTTCATTTCAAGGCTAAAACTAAAAAGAAAACAAAAACAAAATATATATAAATAAATGTATGGAATATTTGTAATTAGTTTTTTATGAGCGAAATTGTTTTATAAAACAAGAAATTAAAACAAAAATCAGACAAATGTTGAAAGCATAAATAAATGTTTAAATTGTTAAGCTAAAACACAAAAAGTAAAGAAAACGAAAAGGTTATAAATTAACTTACATAAATACATATATAAATAAAAGCTAACCATAACCAATGTTAAACACAAAAAAAAAACAAAAATAAACACATACACACACACACAGATACAACACACTCACTCGTATACAAAAAAGATATGATTAACATTACGATGAAATAAGCGAAGACACAGCGAAAGTAACTGCTAAAAATACTGTAAGAATTTAACAACAAAACAAAAACGAAAAACCACCAAAAAAAAAAAAAAAACACGAAATGAAATAAAAGAAACTGAAATAAATATTAAATATTAAAAACATTTAAAGTGTGTGTGTTTACTTAATTGTTTTCACGGAATAGTAAACAAAAAGCAAGAAATCCCAAAGACCAAGTGTGAAAATGTGTTGCCTACTTTTGAGAGTATACTATCAAACTGAATTGAAGAAAACTAAACATTTTGAATAATAAAAAAGCTTCTAGCTTATATCACCACCAACTGAAAAGTTTCATACGAAACCAGCCAGAACAGAATGAACAGGACGAAACCGACTAAGCTTAAATGTGCTAAAAAGCTTTTGGCTCCTTGGAAATGCTAGTGGCTTCTCCACACGCTCATGTCGTTCAAGTTTTGTAGAACACTAAAAGAAGCTTTCATTTAGTTCTTCAACTTGATATTTTCGGTATATGTAAAGGAAGTCTAGATGGAGCTAAATGCGATGTTAATAAAGTCCTTATTGCGAAAAGTATTCTAGCTTGATAAATAAATATTTCTTTCAGCTTTGGTAAAACAATCGATAGGCATGACAATTCTTATTCAAATTTTTAGATTTCATATAGGAAATAAATTGATAGAACAACATTTTGAAGACCAAAAATTGGCATGCTATAAAATAAATATTTAATTAAGTTTATTTATATTAATGTAATATCAAAGTTAAGAAATATACTTCTGAAATATCCTGATTTAGCTCGATTGCTTTGCATTCTTTTTATAAAAGTTAATTACGTTTAGATTTTGTAAATATAAGAAACACAAATTTTTAGCTAAATATGTATTCAATTTTAAAAATATATTAAGAACATTTTTTTAATATCTTGAATAATATTTGTAATGGTTATAAATATTTATATTTTATTATCACTAAAAGATATTTATATTAACTAAAGCATTAAAAATTTATTTAAGAGTCCGAAATTATTAATTTTTTATCGGTTTTATACGGAAGACTTCAAAAAACTAAATTGCATCTAAATTTAATTTGCAGGAATAATAAAGAAAATTACCTCTACCTTAAAAATACTTCTCCTTGCCATTACCATATTTAATTTTATTACATTAAGAGGTATCCATACATATTTAATAAAGGAAATGTCTTGTTAAAAAGAATTTTAAATCAAGAAATTCAAAAAGAAATAGCGGAAATAAATCAATATGCATGCGCATAAAGTATTTTTTTTTTGGCCGATTCTTATAAAATTGCTTGCATAAGGCATTACACTTAATTAAACGAACATATTGATTATTTGTAATTAGTCGCGTAACCAATTAGCTCAGTTTTAATCTATCCACTCAACAACATTTGTCACTTGCCGAGAGGCTTTTAAATGCCAAATATACGAATGTCCACAAGAATACATACGTACATATACATATATATATTGGTATTATCTTTCAACCACACCTATATAAAGGTACATATATAAAATATATTTTATATGCAAACATAAATGATTGCTATGCCCTTGGCCAGTATGAAATCCAAGTTCCATTCGTTATAGTCATACAAAATGATGAGCAAAGCGCATTAATGCACTTAATTTTATTGGTTTCTATAATTCATGGTTGTAAGCGGCAAAATAAAGCAGTTACAATAATCCTTTAGGCACTGTGTGGATTGTATACCATAAAGGTAAAAACTTGTACAAAACATTCATCAGTTAATTGAAATATAATGCGCTCTTAATTCCAAATGAAATCAGAGTCTGTACTACTATTATTATGGTTAAGTTAAAAAATTGTAATAAAGGCGATGCTTAAATATAAATCTTGATGACTTTTGGTTCAGAATGAACATAAGTATGGTTAACTATTTTAAAAGTAAGGTTTGAAACAGATTTAAAATACTGGTATTCAAATAAGACTTTTATGAGATTTATATGAAGTTTTTTAAAACGACTACCATCACTATAAAAAGTTAGTTATACCCTGGTAGAACGTATTATAAATTAGTCCGATGTGAAGAAGACGTGATTAGCCTGTGAGTATTAACTTTACGCTCTCAATTAGAACGCTACTAAAATCGAATTTGGTATTTTAGTTTTTTATTATTTAATTGAAATCAAGTTTGATAGCTCGTTGGATAGGACCACTGCGTTGTCATAGAAAACAGCGATTGGAAAGCCTACTTTCTCAAAAAATATGCCTTGTGAAAATAAAAAACCATATAAAATATTTGGAAAAGAAAATTATTCAAGGAAAGTAATAAAAAGAACTAAAATTTTTAAATAAGTTTTAGTGCGATACAAGGATATAGAACTATTTTTAATTTTTATTTAAAACTGTTGCTTAATTCTTTCGATTTGGGGTAGAATTTATTTTATTGTTTTTTATATGTTATTATAGACAGTGGCGGCAAAAAAATTTGACACTTAAATTTGTTGACCGTAAATTTTGTTTTATTCGTTTTTATAATGTTAGTGCAAAGTGTTGATGTGTTAATTAGTAGCGTTAAGTTGATCCTTCTAGTGTGGGATGATGTACTGTAAATTTGGCGGCCTTATCTTCAATGTTTTCTTTCTGAATTTTGGTAAAAAGCGTTAAAATTGGACCCCCCAGCGTAAAAAAGATACAATTTGAAAACTTTTTAAAGTGGATTGTACGTCTTTGGACCCTAAGAAATGGTTTTAGGTTTAGTAAAACTAAGATAAACATAAATTTTGAACCTGGCCCCAGCGTCCAACTTGGAGCCAATTCCAAAACCCCCGTTTTGTATGTATTCTCTTGGTCTTTCTGCTTGGCGTCATTTTTCTCCGCTTACTCATTCTAAAGTAAAACTACACTTGAACTAAGAAAGATAGTGAATTTAATTTGCAGTGTGGTTTATCTAAATCGAATAAAGTAGGCAGACTTCGTTGCTTTGCAAAAACAAAAATTATTTACCAAAACAGTCGAACTATTTTTTTCGCATGGAAATACCGCTGCCTAGGTAAAAAAGGTTCGAACAGGTTCGAATATATTTTGTATATTTACAATTTGCCCATCATAATCACGCCGTTGGTTTATTCAATTAGTATATGTGAAAGTTTTTACCCATTTAATTGATAAAATATTAACTAAATATATTAGAAAGTAATACTTGTTATTGACTTTGTTCACATTTCTTAAATAGTATATTCATATATTGCTGTATAGAATTCTTAAAACCCAGTTTTTACTCGATGTTTCCCGAAAAATATTCGATATTGTTTCAAAAATGTTGTTTGTTGTTTTTTTTTTTTATCAGAGGAAAAAAGGTACGACGTCAAGTAGTTTTTATTCAATATATTTATTTGTTTGGTTAAATGGTTAAGACAATAATGCAGTACCCAAAGTTCTCTTCAATGCACATGGACATATCACAGAAAAGAGAAAAGCTTTCTTTAACATACAATTACAGTATTACAAGATTGTGAAATATTTGTGGCAACATCCATTTAAAATTAGTTGTTAATAGAAGTAAAGAAAGTTTTTTGATTTTTTATTATTATTATTATTAAGAGATTTACGCGAAATTAAAATTTTCACGTAACTTGAGAAACTTGTGCGTATGTTAACCATTAAATTAAATTAGTTTAGTATTAATATTGCTATTTATTTCAAAAAAAGTTAAACAGTCTTCCTTTTCTTGAATCGAAATTAAATTGAATATTGAATATGCCGCTGATTATTTTCTAAATAGCCTATTTGGCTTTAATTATTAACTTTTTGTAAGCTTTTAACCAGATCATGGCGGTTAATTAATGAGGGGTTATTAGCATTCAAAAAGCTTACCTAAGCTCTGATTTATATACATATCGGGGCATATTTATGCCCACTGTGTTATTGCTCGTGCCTTCTTTATTGACTTTGAGTGCGATTTTCGTTTTTGATTTTGTCATTGTCAATATCGAGAGACAGCATACAGCTGCTTCACTTAAAATATTGGACAGCCATTAACTAGCGCATCTTAAGTACAAAATGTGGACCAGGATAAAAGTTCGTAAGGGATCCGTTTGGATGGCCAAGTTTTTCGCACATGTTGAGTGCGCGCACACACACACACAAACATAAACACAAAAACAAGATATAGGCACACACCCACTCGCACACTTGTCGCTCATTAATAAAAGTTTGCAGAGCTGTTCCACTCCTCGATGTCCATTATTTTTGCAGGTATAGAGACATTGACCAACCAGGACCAAAAAAAAAAAAAAGAGGACACCCACGCTTTAGTTATGTTAATGCTAAGGCCTAACGCTCAACTGTAAACATTCCAGGCTGGCAGAGACAACGACGAGCTTTCACTCAAGCCCAAGCACACAGGACACACACACAATATGAGTCCAAACGAATGAAATCGAATAGCACGAAGCGTAGCAAAAGACGAACCAAGCGAATCCTTGTCGTCGTGCTGTTGAGCTGAAGCTGAGTTCAAATGCTGCGTGGTCCATGGCCGTGTGAAAAGCTGCGTTGAGCGCATTAAGTCGTTAGGGTACAACCAGATAGGACGCACTTTTTCCGCAACCAGTTTCTTGCGATTTTGCCTGGCTTTGGCGTGTGTGTACCGTAAAGTTCTCACCATCTCGACAAACAAAAATAGGAAAAAAGAAAAGAAAAACACTATTTTGTGTAAAGAAAAAAGAGGAAAAAAAATAACACAGAGGAATACGAAACATACAAATCAAAATTATACAAATCAAAGTTATCGGATGTAAAGCTAATCAACAACCATTCATCAACTTTAAAATCGTGCGCGTTCGTAGTCGTTATCGAAACTTTAATTTTGCCTTCTTCTTTTTTTGGCATCTACCGCGCGCGATTTGTGTATGTGTTTTGCTCTTTTCCCCTTCCCGACTCCCAACTCCAAGTGCTCCACTCGTTGTGTCTGCCTGTGCGTGTGTGTGTGTATTAGTGTGTGTGTGCGTGTGTGCGTGTTTGTGTGAGTGTGAGTGTGGGAGTGCGTCTGTGTACATATCCTTAAAAGCTTCAAACGTAAATGTGTCTGTGTTTTCACAATAACAAAACATAAAATTCTAAAATTCTAAACACAAAGCACGTGAATTAAAAATCGAAAAAGAAAAAATGAATATAAGTATTTAAAAAGCAAAACCTATTAAAATGAAACAAAAAACCAAAATTGTTTGATTAACGAATCCCCAAGGTAAAAACATCACCTATATACATACTATATACATACATAACACCAATACACATAATCATCACTCATACATTCTTAATATGAAAATTGCTGAAAAATTGTTGCTCCACTCGAAGCTTAAGCTCAGTTTGTTCGTTAAGTGCATGAATTCTAGTGGCTTTTCCTTGATTTTCCATTTGCATTCCTTTGGGTGCAACAGCTTAAAACGAATTCCCCGATATCTATCCATATGTAGGTACATTTGAATGTATGTATGTTGGTGCTTTACCACTACATGCTTAGTTATTTAACACAAAAATTGTTGCGCTTTTGCTTAGCTAAAAAATCAGAGAACAGATATCTCATAAAAGAAAGTAGGAAAAGTAGGAAAGTAGAAAAGCAGAAAGCAGGCTATAACTACTTGGCTTATCTGTGAACAGTCAAGGAGTTCCTTTTATCTAAAAGTTTTAACTTAAATGTAACTTAAAAACAGTTAATTAGTTTTCTTTATGTAGAAATAGAATTAGAAAAGTGTCAAATTGATTGAGTAGAAATAGAAAGATCTTTCAAAATGTTTTAACATATTTCTAATGAAATTTTAATAATTTAGATTAATAAATAAGATTTCAGTAAGTAACCATAAATTTCAAGTAAAAACAAATTTTTTAAACTCTAAATGAATAAAATAGATTAAATTAAACAATTCATAATGTTTCTTTTATATATTTATATATATATTTATACCATTAATTTTTTGCAAATAATCTTGGAATATTTTCTCTTATTTAAAAGATATAATTTAAAGTCATTTTAAAACTTAACTATGTAACTTAACTTTTCTTTAGAAAAGGCATAGAAAATAGGAACTGCTTTTTAAAGATGATTAGTATATTAAATTCTTAAAAATTCCACAGAATTCATATTTTTTTCGCAGAAATAAGCTGCGTGCAAAATTCCATTCAACTTTTCTTGGAAAGCTTGTAATTTATACAGAATCGTATAAAGTGATTAAGCAAATGCAGAATTTTTCTTTATGTCAAAATTTTATCACAATGGCCAAATGATGAAAAGCCCAATTCACAAATATTGCATATTTTTACTTTATTTGCAATTTCGGCATTTGTGCAATGTAAGGACTCTTATTTACAAGCTTCAAAAGTAAATTCTTGATTTTCAAATCACATGTTCTACAATTTTATCTTTGACATTGATCCGATTTAGCAATTGACAAAATGCAAATTCAACTCAAAGACAGCATAAATAGTGCTGAAATAACATTTTACCATGACGAAGTTTAATTACTCTTTAATCTTCAGCTTTTAAACTAATTTAAGTAGATAAGTCAGGTAATAATTTTGATGTGGAGGAGACCTCGATGTTAGTCCTCAATTTCCATCAATAATTATTTATAATATCGTTAGTTTTAAATTAGAAATTAATAATTCATTTTGATAATTTGATTCTTAAATTCCGAATGCTTAAAGAATTTATATCGAATAATGAGAAAAAACAAACAATATTATAAAGTGACATTGCTCATTCGAAGATGTTTGCCAGAAAGGTTGTTTTTTCTCCATTCAAAATAGTTCTCACCCAGCCCAGATTGGCAAGGCAATACTTTTTTGCTAGTGAATTTCGTTTATTTGGCTGATAAACTGTTGCTTCCTGATATTTATCGCAAACAAATCAAAGAGAAATTTTCCATGATGGTGGCCCTGTTTCTTCTCTGTGTTTTTCTGGCAAAATGCCCAAGAAAGGGAAACGAAAGAAAACCAAGGAATGTTTTGACATTATAATTTGGTTTATATAGATATTTGTTTCTGATGTTCTGCCTCTCACTTTTATTAAAAGCGCTTTTTTGTATGGATATTTCTTTCAGGTTTCTCATTAAATTGTTTTGTGGTTCTTTCTTTCGCTTTTTTTGTTTGTGTTTTTTTGGTTGCTGCTGTTGCGATAATTAAAATTTAATTATACTCGACTTAAATTGCAATTTCATTGTGCTGAGATTTTCAATGCAATCTCTCATATAAATTGCAGTTTTGTGGTCATCATTGAATCGTCTATAGGACCGCCCACAACACACTCCGCCTTCTGGCTTGTATGCAATTAACTTTTGCACTGCTATCAATCAGACCCAAAAACTGTGCAAAAAAAAGAAAAGAACAACTTTTCTTTTAGTCATTTCCTTAGTTCTCTTCCCATGACTGTTTGTCTTCACTTGCCTCCTTATCATTCAATTTGGTAAAAGACAGCAAAAAAAAAAAAAAAAAAAAAAGATGGAAAAACGGGAAGGAAGCAAAGTTTTGTGCCAACTAACAACTGGCAAAGGCAGCAAAAACAACCAGAAAGCGTCGTGTCTAAGTGGGCGTAAGTGCTCATGTGTGTGTGTGTATAATTTTCGGTTCACACATATACGTCTGTGGCTGAGTCTTCTGCATTTGCGAGCATGTGTGTGTGCAGTGTAGTGTTGAGTGCCAAGTTGTGTACACACGCAGATTTTTCATCAATCATTTTGCTTGACTACGCCTAGTTCACATTTTAGGTCTTGTAGTTTAAAAATGGGCCGCCCATATCTATAAGAGGGGACAAAGAGGCCAAGAATACGAATATAAAGAGAGAGAGAGAGTGGGAGAAAAATTTCTGAGAAAACTATAGAAAATTGAGTCCAGAGAAGAGAAAATTTGTTTTAAGTTCTTTAATTTTTCAAGAAGAAAATTGCGATACATTTTTAGTTGGCCTGATTAGTTTCCCAACATTTTACATTTAAAACTAATAAACTATGGAACGACATTATATTATAAATAAATATCAAAGAAGCTAACTTCGGCAATGCCGAAGTTTATATACCCTTGCAGTCCTTGGCAATAATTTTTTTACATTTTGAAATTTCTTTCCTTGCAACTCAATTCATCAACACACAAACAAAACATTCAAATTATTTCTCTTTTACTACAAATTTTTAAGCAAGGCACAACACGCATACACATACATACATACGTGTAGCGCTACGTCTGTGTGTGCGTATGCATGTGCTCTGTTTGATTTGCTGATGACGTGAACCGATTTGAATTGACTGTAACTTGTGTTCTATTTATCCGATCAAACTCAAATTTTGGGATCTGAGATTTTATATCAAATTCTATTATATTGGTAAATTTCATGGCGATACTCCAATTTTTGAAAAATTTGTTCTAGAGCTATATGATATAGTAGTCCGATCCTGACAATTTTCATACTCTATTATCTCCCGGCTAAAAGTAGCTCAAATATGAAATTTCATTCCGATAGCTCTTAAGATGCCAGCGTGAAGTTGTTTGCACAGACGGACGGACGGACGGACGGACGGACGGACGGACGGACGGACGGACGGACGGCGACGGACGGACGGACAGGGAATGGCTATATCGACTCAGCTTCTCATGCTGATCAAGAATATATATACTTTATGTGGTCGGAAACGTCTCCTTCTGTGCGTTACAAACATCTGACCAATTTTATAATACCCTCTGCAAGGGTATAAAAATATGTTAAAATATACATATTTTATATTAAATATCAAAAATTATTTACCACATGAAATATAAAGATAAAAAATCTTAAAAAATATATCGATATTACATCATCCAATCAAACAGAAAATAGAAAACTTTTTGTACAACATCCCTAATAATCTTTAGAATAGCCCAAAATTTTTTGCAAAATAATCATCAATTAAACATTCTTAAATTAAATAAAATTTCCAATTTTCGAAATCTTTGTTAATCCAAAATGTAGTTCGCATATAAAACTGTATACAAGAATTATTTTAAATGCTAATTATATAAGTCTCAGCTGTTAAGTGATGATTTAAATCCATTATAATTTGTTAGAATGCATTAAATGAACCCCCCAATTTCATTTGTTGTAAATTTAAATAACATACTATTAGTATTTATCATTTATTGTCAACTTCTTTATAAATTTATGTTTATTAAAAAGAAACAATATACTCAAAGCTATTGATAGGTACCTTATGAAATATTCAATGCTTTTTTACATTCTACTGCAGTGTTATATATCAGAGAGTAGTTGACAACTTCTATTGCAATTATTTTCATGACATGTGCAATAAAATAAATTTAAAAAACAACGAAAATTAACGAATGAAATTAAATAATTATTTTAAAACTGACATGCTCGGGTCATTTATAATTTTTCCTTCCCGTCGGACTGACGGTAAGCACCCGTAGTTATTGTTTTACATCTTAAGAAATTACTTTGCTTATGTGAAGAAGATATTTAGTCGTAATTCGTTCTGTAGACAGTGTAAAAGGATGTGACATTTGGTAAGTGGGCGTCAATGGTTGTGGCAGATGTCCAAAATGTGCGTTGTGGAAAAGTTTCTGAACACATACATAGGTGACAGGTCGCCCGTGCATAAAATTTTTGTGTGGGTGAAATTGATAGGATCAATGCCAAGACGAGCAAATTTATTGCATTTCTTTGTATTTCATTATAAAACACCATTACCTACCTTTTTCCAAATTGAGTTATATTTTTTATAATTCTTTTGGTTTAGCAGACATTTCAAGTAGTTTATGGCTGTTGTTTTGCTTGTGTACCAGATGTAATTTATGTAGGAGCCAATTGAGAAAATGAAGCCCCTTATGAATTGAGATAACCAAAAGCTTCAAATGTGATTGGTATATCTCTGATTTTTGTTTATCAGTTTTGTGTCTGTCATTCAAACGGACCAGACCAGGGAGTGTATATATAAAAAATATTTCTTCTGTTTGGGAAGTTATTGTCTTGCCCACTGATAAGCGACAGTGTAGACATCATAAAAAGAAGAAAACTTTTATGCATATCTACCTTTCTCTAAATGCCAGGAACACAAATTGAAAGCAGATACACGCACATATACAGAGAAACATTGGCTTTCTCACACACACACACACACATATGCCAAATAGAGTCGTCGAAATTGCTCCACTTTATATATACATATGTACATACATACATACATACAACAATACATAGCACGTTTCTCTATATCTGTCTGCTAACGAAATTCAAGCTACCCCTGCTCTTCCTTCGGCAGCAAAAAAACCTTGCCCTGCCCTCAGAGTCTCATCCCTTCGTGCTCATTCACAAGGCATGTCTGTGTATCCCTTGCACCAAAACACTTAAACATAAACACGTTGCCTCCCAGTCTGTCTCCCTGTCTGTTAGTCAGTATGTGTATGCGTGACTGCGTGAGTGTATGTGCGTGTCTGTGTGTATGTGTGTGAACCATCCTGTTCGTCTTTTTTCTTTCGTCTACGCACAATATGTTTCGTCTTTAACCCAGCCAAAAAAGCTTTGGCCAGCCTCTGCCTCTGTCTCAGCCTCAGCCACAGCTTCAGTGTTAGCCTCAGTCTGAGCTCCTTTTTGCCTTCTTGTAGAAGTTTTAATGTGATTTTTCGTATTAATTTCGACATCGTCATCGTTCGTTCGTTTCGTCGTTCGTACGTTTTGCTTATTTCCTTTACTTTCCATTACTTTACTTTCTTTCTTTCTTTCTTATACCATTTCTTGCCACATATATCCTTACGCACTTTTATTGCTTGCCCTACGTTCGTTTCTATTTTATTTTAACAACATCTTCGTCGCCAAAGCATTGAATTTCTGTTGAGCTTGGCACTTTTTTGTTTTTACCCCACTGACTTAACCTTTTCTCCCCTGGCCTATCCTTAAATTTATACCACTTTCTTTGTCGTTTTTGCTTTGCTTTTCACTCACTGCTGTCTTTATGTGTGGGAATTTTTGCTTACTCTTTTACGTTGGCATCTCCACATGAAAAAGCGAACTTTGTTGCACTAAACGTAAGTTGGCGATTTACAACTTTTCCATTTTCCGCTGCTACAAAAAAATCAACGTGAACTAGACACACATATCTGTAGTTCAAAAAGAATAAGCACAGAGTTGAAGAGCAAACATTGTATTCGTTTTTTTCTGTTTTTTGCTAACGTCTCTCAGGTATAAAACAAAATTTATATGAACTCATAAGGGAATGTAAACAGAGCCAAAAAAAAAGGGGGGAGAAGAAAATAACCCAAGATAGAAAATTGTTTATCTTGTGAGAGACAGAGATAGGTGGGCGAAAAACGAAATGCTTTTACTCTTAAAGAAAAAAATTATGATGCATAAAACTGGAATTATGCACATAAAGAAATATTTTACCCTCTCTACATTTCCATCTCTTTTCTCGTCTCACTCTTCATTTGTCTGTTTTGTTGTAGTTTATTTTGGTTTTTTTTATGGCGCAACAGGGAGAGCAATTAATAAAACCTAGATGGGATCAATAAAATGTTTATACAGCAGCAACTGGTCAGTAAAACGTAAAAAACTGTAAATACGTTTACTTTACCACGCATATACATACATATATGTACATACATATGTATATGGATATATTTTTTTGCGTTTATATAACCATAACAAGTAGTAGAAATTATTCATGCAAGTTGCACAAAAATATGATTTCATTTAAAGTTTTTCACTCTCATCGAGAATCTGCATTTAAATGAATCGTTGAAATTGGGTCATTGTATTAGCCCAATTTTGTTTTTTTTTTTGGTGTTAGCATTTTAGAATACATATAAAATTTATTAAATTCAATCATTTTACTGAACTTATAACTAAGTAACTTAAATCCCGAACTATGAAAAAAAATACCTTATATTCTAAAGTCTTAAAGAAGTAAAAAAACAGCTAGACCCCTTAAGATGAAGTTCATGCCAAAACTAATATAATTCTTTTAGAAAGGGTATTAAAATATGTCAATTTTTATTATGCATTATTATTCATCAATCAAATTTAGCGCTTGAAAGAGTAATCTCAATAACATTGGCTTTAAATTTGATTCTTGATATTTATTTTGAACTTATTTAAGGGGAAAAATGTTATGCTGAGTATGTCAGAGACAATAAATTACAAAAACAAAAAATCTGCCTCGGGTACAGTGCGTACAGTGGCGTATCTAAGAAAGTCCAAAATGCAACAAGACTTTAATTCTTTATATTATGAAAAACTTTTATATTGTCTTAGAATTAAAAAATAGTCCACGTTGCCAACATTTAGTAAAAATATAGTTATTGTTTTACATAATAAATTTAAAAAGGTCTATAAAAAATTAATTAATGACTCCCTTTCCTATACTGTCTGTTCAAATTTATTTCATTTAAATCTTATTCCTCAATATATATATTTTAAAATAGAATTGCTGTTCTTTTTCCCACTATAATAAATCGTAGAACTAGGATCAATCTGTAAACACCAATAGATTTTCTAGTCAAGTTAATACAAGCATACAACATATCTAACATAAGTAATCCTTTGAAACATACAGCAAGTGTATTGTAATATATTCAGGTGATTTATTATAGTTTCTTTGGTTTGTTAGCTTTCGTCATATACTATATGTATATATTTTTTTTTTTTTTTTTTGTAAACTTGTTGAAATATTTCAATTCAGTAATTGTGATTTATTTGCTCAATTCACAGTTTCTTTTCTATATATTTCAATTGGCTTGCCATTTCGTTTTCTTACACATCTTTGCATGGGATGTCTACATGTTTTCACTATTTTTTTCCCACATTTTCTACACAAGTTGAGCAGCTCTACCAAAGACCACATCCATCATTGGGAAGGACATGGGTTGTCCGTTCGGCTCCTATGGCTGTGGCTATGTTGCTGTCTCAATGACCTACTACCTTTGAAATAACAGGGAAGAAAAAACATTTTTTCTCTGATATTTTATGACAATGGCCAGAAAAAGAGGAGGAGAATATTATGAATTAAAGGCAATCTTTGAAGCATATTGAAAAAATTCATTCTATACCTTAAGGGGCTCGACGAACCCAACGATAAACGAACAAGAAAAAGTTTTTAATTGCTCATTATGTTTGATTAAGGTTGCTGCACTCGTTTCGCTTGGTTAACAGATTTTCATCATACATCAAAAGCATTTCTAATCAGCAGAAAGAGATGGATAGACAACGCGGAATAAACAGAGAAAAAAAGCAGAAAGGAAACAAGAGTTAGACACGGGTAGAGTAAGTGAAAAAAAGCAAACAAGTTGCAAGTTTTTTTTGTGCTGCCTATTGTGAATCTGCGTGTGTGTGAGTGTGTATGTTTGGGAATTGGAGCACATAACATCAGCAGTAACAGCAACAACAACAACAAACAACAGTACATCTAACAAAAAAAGGGGAAAGAGAAATAATCATTTGAAATCCTGCTCGCACTCATAAAACGCTTAAAAGACAATTTTTGCTGACATTGAATGAACCATTTCAGTTCCTTGTCTAGGGTTAATTAAATAAATTTCAATTTCCAAGTGACAGAAAGAGACCCAAAACACACACACACACAAATAGCTAAGGACTGAAAGAGATATATATTAAATGATGAATAGAGAGAGAGAGATAGAGAGAGAGAGACAGAGAGAGAAAGAGAAGTGTGGAGACTGAGCGAGCTTCATAAATTTTTGAACAAATGCCTGGCCAAATTGGTTATACATAAATATTTGGTATGTGTAGCATACTTTTCTGAGAAGCTTTCACCGGGTCTGCTGGCCCGCCGCCCTCATCCATGTTAAACCAAAGGAAACCCAAAATACGAGAAAAAAAAATTAAGGTACACAGAACTCTTGTTTGCAACAATTGGCAGCTCCTTGTGTTGTCCTGCTGCTGCTGTTGGCTGCTGTGTGCTTCCAAGTGTAAACACATTTGAGTTGCTTTCCAGTTTCTTTTCTCACTCAACACACACAGTTTTCACTCAAACTTTCCATCAATGGACGATGAGTTTTGTGCACTGATAACAGCCGTACACCAACACAAACACGCATACATGTACACTCTGGTAGATGAAGCTGTTTAAAAAAACGAAAATACTAAGAGTAACAGCGCGGAAAACGTTTGATAAGGCAGCGCGCACAAAAGTATGCTACACAAAAGGATAGAGCTCTCTTTTCCCGGTGCGTGTTTATAACTGTGTGTGTATGTGTCTGTGTGTATGAGAGAGTGTGTCTTTGCCTGTCATAGTAAATAAGCAAAAGGCAAAAGCAGGCTGAAAAAAGGGCAGCAAGTGGAGAAGACAATGAAATTGTCATAAATAACAAACAAGAAAGAAAAAAAAAACAACAACAAAGACTGAGTAGTCCCAGTCCGGGACTTGCTACTGTTTTTTTTTTACTCCTCATTCGGTTTTTGTTTCGGGTGTCTCTTGGTCAGTGAGTGGCTCAACTCTTTTTATCATTTTGATATGATTTCCTTAGGGTATTATGTGGGTATATTAGAATGGAAGTCCTTTAGGTAGAATTAGATTTCTTTATATCACATTTAAATATTTCTAAATTAGCTGCGGCAAACTATTTCGATATATTTATTAGCAGTATAGCAATATGTTGATATTTAATATACGCAATAAAATGGCAAATTAACTTTCCAGATAAATTAATAAATGATACACAAATTTCATCTCAATACATTGGAAAAATGTTTGATAAACTATTGTATGTGGTAATCTTCAGGCTTGGACAGGGTACATTTGAGTCGTTACAAGGCTTGATGTTTTTTTTTGTTATACTTTCTTTTATAATGTTGCCTGCTATTTCCTTTTTCAATAGTTGCCTGGGCGTTTTCTTGTCATAACGGATATACCAAACGGGAGGGCTGCTTAAAGTGACTTTTGTCAAAGTTTTGTGCGCTCAGCTAACCAAATACAAGTACTCATAGTTATCAATGGCCCATAGACAGAAAGAAAGGCACACACACCCATACACACAGATAGATAGACAGCGCAAGAGAAGGCAACAGATAAAAATACAAGAGGATACATTAAACTAATGTTTAGTTGCTTTTGTTACAGTTTTTGAGTATGGCCTCTCAAAACTTTGACCGTAAATTGTGGCACGTGACACTGGGAGGGACAACGAGAGGCGTAATCATTGGGCGTAACTTGGCAATTGTTTTTCTTTTTCTATGGTTTGGCACAGTTATTGTATTGAATTGAATTTTATGGTCTGTGACAGTTTTAAGTGTCGACCCATTTGAAATTGATGTCCTCCAGATGATGTTACAATTGCAATCTATCAGAATCGGTAGTAATTAATATGTGTTACATATCAGATGAATAGATGGTATACAATTACAATTTTGCATTGTACACTGGACTATGTTAGAATGCAAAGCGCTAATTGTAAGATGTATATATACATATGTATGTATAGCCTTTTGTTTTCGAATGGACAAAAGCACGTGTGTTGTCATTAGTTTGCAAAATAAATGTTTCATTGTGCAATTATTAAAATTGCAATGTCAATGTAGAATACTTTTTACCCCTTTAGATTAGAATCTGTGTAACTGAGATTATAGATATAAATTATCTATTTCAAGGTGTAAAAGAGTTAATTAAGAAAATTCAATGAAAATATCTACTGATAAGATTTCACGCACTTAACGAACAAATTGTTTAAATATTTCACAATGCTGCTAACACACTTTAGTCAATGTAAATCTTCATTCATCTTATAAAATATTTATCTTTTTTTTTACTTGTAGTTTTCATTCACAGACACATCTATCTATAGATAAATATATTTACATTGATAAATATTTAAATAAATACCTTAAATAACTTGGATTTTTAATGGCCATGCAGCTCATCAACTTAAATGCAAAACGCAAAAATAAAAGTCAATAAACTGGACTATTAAAAGTTAAATAATACATTTTTGTTAAAAACACAAAATATAAACAGGCAACAACTACAAAAAAAGTGTTCAAAAGTATAATAAAATAAAAATAAAAAATATTATTTTTAAACAGCAATAAATTAAAAAACAAAACAGCACTTCATCTTCTATCTTAATTGTTTGACATCTTTAACCAAAAATATAAGAAAACGACAAAGAAAATGCTCAAAATAAATTGCTCCATCGTATCAATCAGTCAATCAAGCGCCCCAATCATCAATTCTTACTGTCATCAAGCCATCAATCACGCAACTACAGCAGAAATAGCAGCAAACAAAGAAGCAGCAACAACTTAAATGTTTTTAACATTAAATGCACCTCATTAAAACGGCAAATAAAACAAGTTTAAATATGAAAAATTTAAATAATTAAACCAAACAAGAAAACAAACCAAAAAATAAAACCAAAAAGGTTTAAAAAGTAAACAAGCTGAATAAACGTTCATTAAATTAATTTTTTTTGTATTAATTATGGAATATTCATCAACATTTTTGTTGTGTTTATTCCATTGCCATAACGAAACTGACGCCCTGCAGCAGATGCAGTCAACACAACAACTACAACAGCAACAACAACGACGACAACTAGATAACAGAAACAACATCAACAACAACAGCAACCAAAATATTACAGAAGCAACTAAAACAAAATCTGCTGTTGCCTCTGAAATTCAACTTACAGGTATGTAACAGACAGGCTTTTAAACTGTATAGAATAAAATTATGCAAAAACGATTAAAATTTGGCAGCACGATCATAAAGTACATTTATTTATTCTTGGAACGATTTTTTTTAATGTAAAGAAATTAACATATTTCTAATAATTTTATTAGATTTTGTAGTTAGGTATAAAAATAATAAAGTTAAGCGAGTTCCTGATTATTTTATATTAAATTGTCAATAAAGATAACTGTTAGTGCAATCTAAGATAAAAATAAGGAAAATCTAATTTTAAAATTCTACAAAAATAGATTTGAGGAAGGTGAATAAAAGAAAAACCTATCAAATTGATTTTTTGAGCCTTAAACTGCTTGACCATCAACAGTTTTAATCAATTCTAGACCAAGTGAAGTCATTTTGAGTTTATTTAACAGTAGATAGTATGAAAATTTAATTTTGTAGAAAGATTTTTGGTCTTTAACTAAGGGAAAGAGGAATATGCTCGCTGTGATTGAAACTATTGTAGCTTTGGTTAGTTATTAAAGCAAAATACTGAAGAAAAATGTGACCAAAGGCTAAGTGAATTTAAATTCTGATTACCAGGATGTTCTACTCTGAAATGCTATGATGAAAATGTTTAAATATCATCAAATTGTATCTTAATAGTTGAGATTTTCAGCCAACTGTTACAAAGTGAAGTAAATTGTCCAAAAAGTAAATTTAAGTCATGTTTTTGGACCAGCAATCTAAATGCATTGAGCTTGGCATTTGTAGACCAAACTCCGGAGGAATATAAAAAATAAATATATAAAAAGCACGGAAAATGGCATCAAAACCAGCTGGCTGCATGAAAATTGCAAAACGTTGCTGTCCTTTTTAGGGAGTTGGTGTTAGAGTTGGAGTTGAAGTTGTTGCACAACGACTGATTTCTCTTAGCTTGTCGTTGCCTGTTATGAATTTCATATTTCGTTTGAAAAAATCCAATAAAAATCACCGAAAGCAATTTTTGTTAGTCTGGACAAAACGAGCACCCCCACAAAAAGGAAAAAAAAAAAATAGAAAACGAAAATGTATAAAAAAGCAAATTTACTACACAGAGTGCGTTGGGTTTAAATGGGGTGAAAAGGAAAGGAAAATTTCAAAAAACTTGTCTTCAATGTGGCAGAATTTATATACCCTTGCAGTTATTATATTTGCAGTGAAATGGTTTGAGAAACCGTTATGTAAGTGTTGGATTAAATTTCAAAAAAATAAACTATCAAATTGATTGATTTATATGAATTTTAAATTTAGTTGGATGGAATGAGATTCTCAGTATTCTATATTCCACTAACTAACAAATTTCAAACACTTTTCATTACTTTCATTTCATTTCACTTACAATTAAAAATACCCTATTTCACAATATAGTTTTTTCTGTAATTGGGTAATAGCTTTTGTAAGGGTATTTAAAGCAAACTTTAGTGCGAAATTTGTTACATTTTGTTTGCTAATGGACACGGGTGCAATATGCCACCGTCACACTTTGACGCCTCCTCGTCTCGTACCCCTAGCCACAGCTGGCCTATCCTCGACTTGACGCATTGCAGTTTTCGGTTTCGTATGAAAAGTTGCTTAATTCGATTTTAATTCAGCAAACTGAAAAACCTAAATTGGCAGCGGGCTGATGGAAAATGAAAAACGTGACCGAATGTGAAATGCATTGTATATACATACATGCAGAATAAAAAAAAATAGTTAATTTGCTTACTCAGCTTCAATTGAATGTTCATATGAATTGCTCTCAAATGAAGTGGAGTATCATGGATGAGATCGAAAGTAATCAAATTCGATGCAATTTATTTATGTATCCATCTAGTGTTTTGTTTTTGGTACTTTTTGAACAATTTTAGTTGTCATACTTAAACTATATTCAATTTAGGAAGATTTATTAGTTAATACACTTAAATCGGAAATAAAACTGTACACATTTTTAAGAGGTCAGAATAGTCTTGGGCTTAGAAACGTAACCACAAAACGTTTATCATTATTTTTTCGTTTGTTGGGTTTGGGGCAAAAGTTCATTTCCCTAGTTGTCAACAGTTCTTAATAGTTTTTGCCTGTTTTTCTCTTTTTCTTTGAAAGTTGCTACTGTTGTTGTTGGTGTTGTTGTTAGTTTTATACATACATATTGCTTTCTTTCTTTGGACCATGTCTCTGCCGGGGTCTATCTCTCAATTCCAGTTGGTTTATTTCATTGCAGCCAAAAACTGTCTCATGCAAATCTGTTTTTGCTGATTAAACCTAAATAATGTTGCTTTGGTTGCCAGGCATTTCCTTTTGCTGTTGCTCCTCTTCTGGGTCCTTCTGTGTTCTCCTACTATCTCTTTCTATCTCTTTTTCCGTGTCTTTCTCTCTATATATACATAAGAGTGTGTGTGTGTGTGTAACTATCTTTCAATCTTTGTTTGTCTGGGACCCTTTAAAACACGAAGCAGCAAATGGTTTGAATTGCATTTGTTTCTTTTTAAAAATAGGTTCACCAGAAAAGGGTATAGCAGTGTGTTTATGTCATACTTAAGACTCCATGACCAATACACCATAAATAGTTGATAAGGGCCTTTTCTTTGTCAATCAATTTTAAATGAATAAATTAATAATTTTAAATATAAATTTTCTTCAATTCTTAGGGTGTACAGGCTTCGTCTTTAGTTTTATATTTTTTTTGCAGTAGTTTGCCTCATTTTGCTGCGAAATCTGAGACAATTTTTTACTTATAAGAGAATCCTCTCTTCCATTTGTATAATAACATATAGTCTCCTGTTGCCAAGTTGCAGTAGTACCAGCAGCGAGCAACAGCTTCCTTTTGCCATGTCCTGGCCACTTGTTGTTGCCTTTGGTTTATTTCCTTTTAGCCCTGTCTGCTGCACGTAGTACAACATTTCCAATTTAATTTCTGTCTGAATGCTTTCTGCCTGCTGCTTCTCCGTTCTTCTCTGCTTCCTGGCTGCTTGCTTGCCTGCCCGCCGGTGTGTCGTCCTGTGTGTATGCAATGTCGTCCTGGCCATTGTCTTTAGCTTTGTTTGTTGTGCCATTTCCTTTTGCGCCATGAAATTAACTTGTCGCTTGCTTTCTCGTTCTCTCTCTCTCTCTCGCTCTGTTCGGTGTACATACATACTTACTTATTTGGGTCTGAAATAGATTATAGTACCTACTTGAATATTTCCTTTCTTTTTTTTTCTTTTTTTTTTTTTTTGGTCGCCATTTTAATTAAACTACGCCAGTGGCTGCGAAATTGTTTATAATGTCAGCTACTCATCAGCACCAATGACATCATCATTATCATTATAATTATCATTATCAGTATCATCATTATCATTGGGCATATCCATACACCAGTATTTTCATCATCAATGTCTGACCCAGTTCAGAGCAGCAGCAGCAATAGCGGCAATTGTTCTTCCTGCTGTTGCTCTTGTTGTTGTTGTTAGCACAAAGCACTTGTTGTGTTTGCCTTCACTTTCTTCCTCTCGCTCGTTCTCCATCTCTTTTATTTTTTTTTTTTTTTGAAACTCACTGTCTCGCTCTTATTGCTCTTGTGTTGCAATGTGTTTTAAAAGAGTACCAATAACCGCACTTCAAAAAAGCTCGCTCACAAAAGTATGCTGCACTATTTGGCAAAATGACTTTTCATACTCAACGTTTCGATGGCAATATTTGCAATCGCTTTTCCAAAGAGAGAATATGTGTGGGTAGTTGCACAAGTTGCCCCCTGTGTACATGTATGTGGTTGTGTGCGTGTGGGTGTCTGTTTATGCAGCACAAAGAACCAAATTCCGAGTTCATCTTTCACAAAAATTTAATATTTGATAATATTTTATGCAACATTTTTGTTGTGGTTTTTCATTTGAAAATATGAATGACTACAATTTCAAGTTTTTATTCAGTGGTATTGTCTTTCAACGTGTTGTTCAGTAAAGATGAAAACTCATATATTTATCATAAAATTTTACTTATGTTGTGAATGTATCAACTTTCACTTCATTTGAATTAAAAATTTCAGAATTTAAATGACATTTAATGTCATAGATTTACAAATCATAGTTAAAGCCGATTAAAGTTGAATTAATATAGTTTATAATGCTGTAAAATGGAATTATAACTTTTTGCTAATGAATGACTTTTATCAATTGTTGTTTACGAAGTCGAGGTCGGTTATTCGTTAGAATAACAGTTGTTAAACTGTCTAACAACTCTTGTTTGGGAGTTATAGTTTTCACTTAAAATTCGTTGTACTCATTTATTTTTAATTTAATAAGTATTTTAATGATTTTTTTGTTTAAAGTTTCACCATTTAAAAAAATGTATGTTTTTTGTTAAAGTTAATATAGTTCATGGTCATTTGCAACTAAATATGCTAGCTCGAGGTCAGGATTAAGAATAAGAGTGAATGATTTAAATATTTTCAACTCTTCTATTAGAATAAGAAGTGGCGATTCTTTATCTAGCAATTTACCCAATTAACTTAGTTCTGTTATTAAATTGTTTAACTATGTATATCCTTTCAATCCTATATACACATATATGTGGATATGTTTTTTGTTACCCAGTTAAAAAATTAAAACTAACCCTAAAATCTCTGCACAAATATGTATATGTAAATTTTTTCCAACAAAATCGCTTCACTGGCATTTTAAGTATATTTATAAACCAGCCCCTTGGGCATAATTTTTCAACTTGCTAAACAAATTTGTGCAACAATGTATGCCAAAGGGTTCAATTATAAACAGAGACGACCGCCCACCATTTCAAAAAAAAAAGTTAAAAAGAAAATAACAACAAAAACCAAAAAATATTGCAACAAAAAACATGGAAACCTCAAAGCGGATACTGCAGGGCACTTGCCAATCCCCTTGGTGGGGGCAATTTGCAAACTGCAGTGTGTTGAGAGTGTATGTGTGTGTGTGTGAGTGGGTGTAGGCTGACAACCACAAGGGAGCCAAATCGGCGGCTTGCCACCTCTTTTGTCACGCCTAAGCGGATACAACTTTTACTTTCATACCCTACTCTATGGGGAATCCTTATTAGGCAATTCAGTATGAACCTAAGGATATTAGTCACATTTCTGACAGAATTGCTTGTGTAGGCTTAAAATAAATGTAAGGTGTGACTGATTTTAGTTGGAAGAAGTTTGCAGTAGAAATTTTTCTAGCCATTTCCTTCCATTTCAAAGGGAATATTCAAATTAACTAATTTCACTGAGAGCTAATAAATATTTGCCTGGTAATTTCAAGGATCATTGTGTGTTGTAAGATGCAGGCTCTGCTCTCCCTCTTTTGTGTGGGGAGCGTTAGTTGGCTCTCTCATCATTGTCGAAGCATAAAATTGACTTTGAAACTTTTTTACCTGCCAGCTCTGTGCCACAAACAAATGGCATAAAAACTAAACTTGAAATTAATTAACCGCGACAAGGTGAATTCCCAAAACCCCTTAAGAGTCTTTCCCTCCAAGTGTGTGTGTGTATGTCTGTGAGTGTGTGTGTGTGTGCAATTTAAATTTGGCGTTTTGCGTTTTCCTCGAGCTTGCTCATTCTTTTGCGTATAAAGTCGGCTCAGTTTTGCTTCTTCATCCTCTTCTTCTTTTTCTTTTATTTTTTCTTTTTGGTTTGCAGACATAACTCATAAAATCTCCTAATTACACAAACAGCTGACGCGGTCATAGACTGAAAGGAGGAGATAAGCAGAGAAAGTGAAAGAGAGGAAGGTAAGGTAAAGAAGGGAAAGCAATGAAAGCAGCTTGCGATTTGTTATATAAAATAATATAATTTTGTAGCTTTGTGAAATTAGATAGACTTGCCAGCTTTAAATGAAAAGAAAGATTTTCGCTGCCTAATAGAACCGAAATGTTATTACTCTAACAAAAATGTTTTGGTTAAATGAATAAGAATTAATACAAGGTAACTAACTGAGAATGAGCTGTTGCGTACATTTGTCTAATGCACATTGTCTTCATTAAAATTCCACTTGGCTCTAGTCTCATCTTGATATTAACTCATCGTTACTCACATCCCTTGGAAAAAAAGATGAAAAAAATTCCTTGCCTATCGCACATTATCTTCTAAATGAGAGTAAAAAGCGTAATGCTCTTTCTCTGTCTAACACTCTATTTTCTCTCTTTCTCTCTTGTGTCCTTTGGCTTGCCTGCCTGCTGGCCGTCGAGCACGTGTAAATTATTGTGGTCGTGGTGGGCCAAAGATGGGCGATGCCTGAAAGTGTGCTATGGTTTTTTTCTTCTTCCTTTTTTTTTTTTTGCTGCGCAACTCACACCATAAAAGGAGGTGGAGCTCGCAACACGCAGCATGTATTTCAATTACTGCATTTCTCATGCGGCTGCCACCGCCTATGCCTGGGATACACCCTCCCCACACACCCTCTTCGTCCTGTCACCCCCTCGTCATTCTCATGGACTGCCCGACTGCCGTGCTTTTTTATCCATGCCTTTTTAATTTCTGCCTGGTTTGGTTTTGTTGCTTTTGCCATTGCTTTACCTTTTAATACCCATCACCTTGAAGGTAAAATGGCATATGTACAAAGCAAAACACTTAAAATGGAACTACGATCATAAAATCTCCATTCATATTCAAAACATTTGCGGTTCATTGGAGAGTTCGTAATTAATTTTAACTTTTAGTAAAAGGTATCCCAAAGTCGATGTCATGCGCTTACGCAAATTTGTTGTTTTTTTCCATTATCTGGCGCATTTTTACGCAAATTCATTGTTTTAATTTACTCAAGTTTGTTGACCGAAAACAAAAACTAATCAATGTGGTTTTTTGCTGTTGGTAAAATAGCGTAGATTGAGGGGAGAAAGTTGGTGATGAGGGCCTCAAGGTGACAACGTATCTGCGGCTTTTGTAAAATGAGGTTAAGACCTCTAATGGGGTTAATAGCATATATTTTTTAATTAAACATTAAGTAAGCTTAAGTTTTTCTGTTGCGGTTTTTAGCTTTCGCCATTTGCTCTTGTTCAAGTCCGAATTATTTTTCGTCCTTTGTGGTAACTTGGAGTAGCAGCCTACTAAGTTGTGGCCAAGGATTAAAGTTAAAACAAGAAACGACTGCACAGAACGAAAAAAAAAGCTTTGAATACAACAAAACCTCAAAAGCGTTAGGTTGTTATTGAAGATATGATATAAATAGAATAAAATGGGCAGACACTACTATGATGCCAATAGAAAATATAAGAATTAGAATTTATCAATATGAAAAAGTAATAGATTAAGTATCGCTTAATTTATTTCATGTTTAAGCTGCCAAATTTTATCAACACTGATATACTAAGTCATAAAAGTTAAACAATAAAATGTATAACATAAAATATATAAAATAATTATCAATATTTATGTTCTTTATTTATTTTTAGCTATCAGAATATAACTGAACGAAACAACGATATATAACTGAACAACCCACATTTAAGAAAATTACAAAAGGTAAACTGGCAGAAGAGAAAAGAACACAACAACAAATACTGCTACCTACGGTTTCTCATGATCTATAAAACGACAAAAAAATAATTACTAAAAAATTAAACAAAAAGAATAATAAGTCAAGTGCAAATTATGTAAATCTTACACAAAAAAAATTAGAGGAAACGCGGTAACCATAAAATAGAACTATATTAAAAATTCTTAAAAAGATCTGCGGCCAAGCAAACGAAAATAAAATCTGCAAAACGGCACCAACTAAAGCCAAAAAAAAAAAAAAAAAAATAACAACAAATGGTTATAAAAAAATAAATATAAAACGAAAGCAGTGCAAACCAAAAACCACAGCCACAAAATCCACAAAACGCATTCGAAAAAGATTTCAAAGCAAGAAAACCGCAGAAAAAAGCAAGAAGGAAATACGCGTGCCAAATATTTGCGCACACCAAAAAAGAAAAAAACAAAGTATCAAATAATCAAAAAAGGAAATTTAAGAGCATAAAAAAAGAAACGTCAAATAACGCTGGAGAAAAAACCGAAAGAAATTAAGACATTTTACCGAAACAAATGTTCGTGGGCAAATTGAAGAGACATTAGCGCATAAATACCTGGCAGTAGGTTAACTAATTGACCTACACGGACACACACATACCCACACACGCTTACACAGACACACCTTGGCACATAAAAACAAAAGCTCACATACTTAGGACAGCTCACACACGCAGATACTGAAAAGGAGCAAAGGAAAAAAAAGAAAGACGCCCCCTCATCAAGAACCATTGTTGACACCAACGCGCGCCGCTGAACTCACTGACCCACTCAAACCGTCGCCTGGTTTTTGTCTTCTTTGGCCTTTGTTTTGTTTGCTGTTTCTCTAGAAAGCCAGCATCTACTTAGCGGTAGCTGAAAGGAGGTGTCATCTCCCACTCCCAGTATTACTACCCATACAACGTGGCTACTACTACTATTTAACCAAGGTGACGAGGCAAGGATTGCCAACCACTTTGTTGCAGCCACAGGCCAGTTTTAAAGCAGAGCCACTTTCACTCCTTCTGCTGCTCTCCTGCTCCTGCTCATCCTTCTTCGGCTTCTCTATCCAACCACCATTAACATCAACAACAAGAGAAAGAGTACTGAAACGAAGGCTCAGTCCCAGGCACAGGCACAGGCAGAGGCAGAAGCAGGCAGCAGAGAAAGAGCTATTCAACCTAAAAACAACGCAAACAACAATCCAAGGACATGGACTCGTCGTCGTCGTGCACGCTGTTTGCCGTGTTGATCTTCCTTGTGATAATTAAAGGTGAGTGCTCTGCCGCCAACTCAGTTTTCTCCCTACACTTCATCCTCTATTTGCCCTTTTCATTATACCATGTTGTGCCCTTTTATCACACTTTACACAATTGCATATTAAATGTTTGTGTAATGAAATAATTGTAAATATGAAATATATAAAAAATAAATTGACGAAGGTCAAGACTAGCTGTTCCCATGGGTCGAAATGTAATGAAAAGTTAAGCTGAATTTCCATTAGCTGAGAAGATCCTCAGATTGAGCAGTTTTTGGTTGGGTAGCAATTTGTTTTCTGTTTAACTTTTTCGACTTTTTAAAAGTTTGCAGACTTCAATCTTGATTAATTTGTACATAAAAGGGTACTGCAGTTGTGCGATTTAAATTAAATTTAAAAAAGCAAAAAATTGTTTTAATTATGATAAATTTATTTCATAGTACCCTAAAAGACTCTTACCAGCATAATGTATTTTTTTTTTTTTATGTTTTGGATTGGATTATGAAAAAGGTATTTTAGTGCGGAAAAAATTGTATAAACTTTAAGGTAAATGTCATGATGATGATAAATAAATATTGCACATTTATTTTCCATTCATTATCATATTCAGAAACAGTTACTTATCCCTAAATTCAGGTACATTAAAATTTAAAATTCAAATTTTTGATGTTCTATTACACGAGTCATTTTTGTTCACAATCTAAAAATCTACCCATCTTCCTTAGTTAACATTGACTAAAAGCTTCTCGTTTTACTCAAAAACACTTATCAACTACCTGTGAAGTCCAATCAAAAATAATTTCAAAAGCTTTCAGTTCCTCAAAAGCGTTAAATGTTAGTGCGGTGGGAAAATGAAATGGAAAATGTCTAAATTGATAAGTAAATGAATTAAATTACTCGGTTGATGGGTACAGAGAGGCGGCTTTAAGTATCAGGTGAGAACACAAATTCTTCAACAAATATTAAAGCTGTGAAAGACAATTTAACAAGCTTGTTAACCAGATTCTTTAAGATGTCTACATTTCCGCATTTCCCCATTTTATTCACTATCAATTCAAAATGCACAAGTCTCTTCTGACTATGCATAAATCTTGTCTTCTGTCATACCGCAACTAAGATGGCAAAGCCAAGACTTTTATTTCGCCCAACAACTAACAACGAGATTTTTATTCCTATGCGTTTTGCTTTCTCTTGCTTTTTTTTTTTTTTTTTTGCTTAACTTCTTTTTTCAATTTCAACTGGCAGGCTGGTTTTTTATGGCACTTTAACCAGGAGTCAGGAGATGGTATAGAACAAAAAACTTAAAATGGAAAAAGTAAAAGCCATACCACATACGAGACCCTATACCACTACACCCACCCACATTCGTACATATGTGTGTGTTTGTTTGTGTCTGAATATGTAGCTATTATATAGAGTTCTCCAGTTGTACTTGCTCAAATTCCCAAGCAGCACGCCATAAATTCACATGGATGCCATTGTCGCCATGGAGATCGCCCAGAGCCAAACTTTCCCATATTTTTGCTTTACGTTTTGCGTTTTTTTTTATTCTTTAGTTTGCAATTGCCACAGTAGACAAAAAATACCGAGAAATATATGTATAATACGCGGCAATGAGACAAATATTCAAGTATGGGGAAGGCGGAGGGAGGGAGGAAGACAAAAAATACAATTGTCATACTTCCCCAGGAGGCCGTACTTCAAATCTACCATCTGCTGCTCCCTAGAGTCACTCCGAGAATCGCAAACACACGCGATTTCAAGTTATTCTCTTCTCAGTTCCCTTTCCATTTTTCCCGGTTACATTTTTTCTGCTTTTTGCCTTTTTTTTTTTCTTTTATTTCCCAACTTGCATTGAGAGTTGGCGCAGAAGTTGGTTTTTCTGCCTGACTTGTCTGAATGTCCTACTCCAACTCCAGCTCCAATACCTCAACCCACTCACATTCCGCCCCCACGCATGCCCCACCGTAAAACTGGGTGTTGACAAAAATAACAAGCGGCCATAAACTACGAAGGCTCTTTCACTCATGATTGTTGAGGCTCGGCTTGTTGATTTTCCATTGGCCAAAATTTGCATTGCCATATGCAAATGAAAACGTTAATGTGGATCATCTTAATTAATACGAAAGATAACACTAAATAAATAGTTTCCATTTATATAATTTTATTATAATATTCGAATTTGTTGAAATTTAATACAAATTTTAATGGGAGCAATGATATGTTCGATAGATCTATTAGCGGATTGGTTTAGTTTCTTTTATATTTTGGAAATGTCTTATTTTATCTAAGTTTATTTACATGGTGCGAACCAGAGTTCTGATTTGAATAATTTTTTCTTTATAAAAATTCCTTCAAATTAGTTAGGAAATATTAAAATCGTTGTTTAAATTGCCTTAGTCAAATTCCAGATTTATACAGCTTGAAGCTGATTCTTGATTCTGCTTTTAAAAATTGTAAAATATCTTTAAAATCTTTATCAAATACAAATTATTTACAAGAGTCTTTTGTACTCACAATCAGTTCTGAAAAAAGAAGCGTATCTTTATTTCACACACACTATTCCACATTGAGCCTAAACTTTTATTTTACTTCTACGGATTTGTTTTTTCTTTTTGTGGATGGGAATTTTTCCTTAGTTTTGTTTTCACAACGTCTTTTTCGCAGTGCAAAGTTATTACTTAAGCATCGCTGTGGGAGTTCCATGGGCAAATCTTTGACTTTGTCTTTGCTGCCTACCTCCCGTGCCTTCTCGGGCTTTCGTGCTCGATGCTGCTCTTGGCTGAGATTTCTGTCAGACAAAGACTAATGAAGACAGCGTCGCATTCGAATCGCTTCCTCTGAGCTGGCAAGACAAATATTTTCAATAAGCTTTCTCCTTTTTTGGCTCGGGGATAACAAAGTGCGCGGTGATTGGAAAATCAGCAGTTGAAAATTGCCAAAAGCAATGAGCAGGAGAGGGAGGAGAATAGTCGATGGTAGATGGAAGGAGGAATCAAAATACAATATTTCAATGGCAACATTGTCAATTGTTGTTGTTGTTGTTATTGGATGTTGGCAGTTGGCGAACGCATAAATTTTGTGGCCATGGGCTGGCGCACCTTGAAATTTTGCCCCTTCTCTGCATTTGCTTTTCATTTCATTTCCAATCTACACACAATCTGTATATACATACATAATGTATACATGCAAATGTACATATGTACATATACTACTGGTCATATATATTCTTGTTTTAAGGCATTTTACGCATTTTCGTTAAATTTAAATGACATAAATTTCAATTGGATTTGGTTGTGCAAAGCCACAGGATGTGGGGCTAAAGGTTCTCAACATTTCTGGACTTTAATTTACATTTGATACGCACTTAACTTATGCTGTCAGGAAATGTTAGAAGGGAATGCGGTTTTGGTTTAGTTTTGGTTACACCATTTACAGGGTTTTCAAGGCAAGATCTTGGCCATAATATCTAAGCATTAAGGTAAATGCTCAAATTTACAAATTGTGTCATGGATTCTTGTAATGAGTAAACCTTGACAAAATGATGATAGATAGGTTTGCTTATTGGCTTAAACCTTTAATTATTAAACGTCTAGTGTTTCAATACTTTTAAATATGTATTTTTATATTATTTGATAGTCCCTAAAAATACTTTTTTAAACAAGATTTTTCAGAATAAAATGTAACTATTTCCGTTTGTAAATATTATGCAAAACTGGTGACTTACAAACATAAATCATTTATTATTGATACGAAGAATATTTAGTTTAATATAAATTGGGTAACTATGTATAAATTCTTCTAAAATGTCCTTAATATCTTTTAATGTATGTATTTAGGGCCTGAAAAATATTAATCCAGGAATTTCAATGTATCAAAATGTTTTCAAAAACAAATCTTTAATTTTGGAATTTAATTATTTAGTACTTTATTTGGCCAAATATGTCCGACAGTCGAGGGTACAAAAATATATTCTTTGTTCCTTATCTTTCAATCTTGTATAAGCCAAGTACAATTTAAATAATAGTTTAGTCTTAGCTCTAATAGCATTGTCTGTGTAAAATATACACGTAAGTCAACTTTAAAGCAGAAAATAACAGAGTGAATTAGTTGAAAATACAGTTCTTTCGTTTTTTCATTTGCCACCAGATTTTCTTTCCATTTAACTTTTTTTTTTTTTGGTTCCACGTTTTTATGACACTTTTAAGTAAGTCACAACTCGCATCCGGCGAGATACTTTTTTCTTATTTTTCCTTGGCTCTTTTGTTGTTTGTGTTGTTGTTTTTGTCTTTGCCTTATATTTTTTGTTGTAATTGAATGCGTTAAATTACAGCAAATTTATGCTTATCAAGTTTTGTTTTTGTTGTCTGGCAGGCCCACGAGTGCTGTTTACGGTTATTTAGGCGTAGGCACTAAGTTTCAGTTGTTGTTGTTGTTGGTGCTGGTGGCTTTTTTTTACGAGTAAAATGGCGGTTGGGGGATTGGCCATATAAAAAATGCTTATTTGCAAACTTTTGTGGCGGCAATACTGCTGACTCATTCTCGTGGAAGCCTACAGGTGCCTACCCGAGCCCCATTACAGTATCTCTCTCCTGTACCCATTATTCTCTCTTTACCACTTTGCCCTGCCAACCCGCACTTTTCCGCCCCTGGTTCATTTGGTTGGTATTAAAGCAATGTGGGGATTAGGTAAAGGAGCCAAGGTTGATGTCGCTGGCGCCACGGAAGTGCAGAAATGCGTAACTTAAAAAAACTTGTTTTTCTTGCAGTGCACTGCTTGCTCCTCTTCGCCTGCCTGCCTCCCCTTTCGACGGCCTTGAAAGTTGATGCTGCTTGCAGCGGAAGCTGTAGCCAAAGCTAAAGTTAGAGCTATCCGCTTTTACCTGAAGGCAAAAGCTGATGGATGGGGAGAGGAGAAGAAGCAGTCGCGGCTTACAAAGTTCCAAGGAAGTGGAAAAGTTGGCTTAGGCAAAAAGGCGGTCTCTCTCGTATGTGCGCCAGCAATCCGCAAGAGAACACAATTCGATGGAGAAGTTTTTGCGGTTTGAAGTTTGGCAGTTGTGTGAGTCTTATACAAAGACTCATGGGGAATATTCAAAAATTGATTGTGGCTACGATAATAATTTTTCTACCAAAAAATGTATAGTCAAAGAAGATAAATGCGTATCGCATATTTACTATGCTGAATTCAAGTTTTACACATTCATATTTTTCTTTGATTCTCCCATTGCTTAAGCCGATGAAAGTTCTATAACCAAAAACTACTACTGAATCAACACAAGTGCACTAAAGTAGACTTGTTGCACAGCACACTGTGGCGAAATTGCAAATTGGTCGCATCACTAATATATGAGCGACACTTAAAACGTAGTAAAAAAAATATTTACCATAGTAATTTATATTCTTCTATGAAGTTTTTTCTCATAAACATAAAATTGTTGATTTCCTATTGCTTTGTTTTTTTAGATGCCGTAGTTCATTAAATATATTCTCTCAAGTTTATGTGTTTTTCACACAGTGCCAAGATTTCCTGAAGTGGAAAAAAAACAAGAACAGAAACAAAATAAGACTATAAAATGAGAAATTAAAAAAGAACTGGAGAAAAGAAGAGAAGCGAAGAGAAGAAGGAAATTCCATCAGCCATCAGTTGCTGTATGAGATGAGTAACTTTCATGACTTTAGCTCAAATGTTTACCAGACACTTCAATACACTAAAAGCTGTGCTAAAGCACCGAAGAGTTGCCTATAAAAAAGGTAAAAAATAATTGTGCCCATGGCGACTACAAAGCGAATTACAAACAGAGCCCAAAAGGCACGAAAAACGCAGCCCCGCGGCGCCCTAATATATGCAATGCCAAACGAAACGAAACGAATAACTGACAGTAGGCCAAAAAGGAGAAAAAAATGAAAGTGAATGTATGCGAGAAGACAAGGGGACAAATGGCAGTAACAGAGACCAAGAGGGTGATTGGGCGTTACGATGGGTGAGTGGGTGAATGGGCGACTGTGCGACTGGGTGACTGGGTGACTAGGTGAGAGGCGGCAAAAAGTGAGACTGGGCCAACCCAATTGACTGACTCTAGTCGAAAGCACAGAAAAGAAAGAAAAACATGCAAATTTTTCAACGTGGGCCCCAGAGCGAGGTTTTACTTTGTTCTGTGTCGAGATATTTGCATAGCCTACGTTTCGCTTTCCCTCTCTTCAACTGCTGGTCCAACTGGTCCTGGATTCTGTCCCAGTGCCATGTCTCCATGGTGACATTAACAATGTGAATGCTATGGAGTGGGATGGGTCTGGGCATTTGGCGGGGTCAGGTGAGTTTTTGGCTCCCTTCAAAATATAATGAATTAAAATCTGGAATTTGAGATTCGCACTCGGGCATCCAGTTTTGTTGGTTTTCAAGGATATACAGGGATGCGCATGTTTATTCCCGTTTTTTGCACTCAATTCCAGGATTCAAGAGAATACGAGTGAAAGATAGAGAGTGAGTGCCCCGAGAGAGAGAGAGGGAGAGAGAAAGGAAGAGAGAGAGAGAGATGCCAGTGCGTATCTCTTTCACTCAAAAAAGCAAAGTTTTCATTCAATCCATTTTCCCGTATATGGCAAGAGACACACACAGCATCAGCATCAAGTGTGTGTATTTTTATTTATTGTTATTCTTTCTTTTACTTTTCCCTTCGTTTCTTTTTGCTTGTTTCTCGTTCGTTTTGCTTTTTCTTTCTGTAGGTCTCTTTCTCTCTCTCTCTCTCTCTCTCTCTCCCTCTCTCTACAGCAGTCATTTTTCGGCTCATAATTGACAGACAACTGAATTTTTTATAGGCTTTATGTCTGGGTAGTCCTCTGAAGCCAGACATGAAAACGGATGGCATACCCGTTCGTTATATCTTCTTCCCCCAACCTCCCCACCATCCCACCCCTTGAATGCCTACTGCTATTGCAGTTTCTTGTCCATCCATTAGCAATTGCAAAACTACAGCATTAAGTGCGTTATTGTGTTATTTGCGTTTTCGCTCGTTTTGCCCTCCGACTGTGCGTGTTTAATTGAGACCAAAAACGTCAACGGTTTAATTAAGAAATATGCAGTGAGACACAAATGTATGTAGGTATGTATGTATGTACATACATACGTGGATCTGTGCTGTTGGCAGTTGAGATGGAAACGGCGATTTGAGAACAATTGTCATGGCATTCCACAAGCATGTCAAGGATGATGTGAGTAGGTATGGGTCACAGGTGCATTTGGAGCCTGCATTCAATCCTTTACCTAACTGAACTAAAAGCCAAATGGCGTTTTGTATATCAGCTGCTCGTTAGCTACAGCAACTGGAGGAGCATCATCTAATCGACATGACGATTACATCGACGGTGACGACAGACGCGACGACGTCGGTGATGGCGTCGGCGACGGTGGAGTGGGGGTGGTTCTGGCATCGGCGCCGACATCCTTCTTCTGACTAAGTGCCAAACAATGATGAGCGTAAAATGTTGTTGGCATTCATATGGGACCCCGAGATGATGTCGATGATGATGATCAGGTTGATTATGTTGTTGTTGTTGCTGTTGTGTGCTGGGAAAAAGGTTGAGCAAAACTACTTAGTTGGAGTACTTTTGGGTGAAACTTAAGGCTCCGACTGGCTTTTAAGTGGATGTGTGTGTGTATGGTCTATGTGTACAGTTAAGAGATTAATGGCCAAGTTGAATTAGCTGGAAAATGCCTCTAGAATTTTGACTTCTTATTAGAGTGAGCATACATATATGTAAGTGCATATGTATGTATGTACGTAATTGTTCGCTGAGTTGGTACTAATTCTGTGCAAATATAACCAATTGGCACAATTTTCTAAATTTTATCATTAATTTTATAATACATTTTAAGCTAGTCCGGCTGCTAAAAATATTCACAAAAAGATAAACTCTTGTATTTAAAGCTTGTATAATTTGTTGAAAACAGATAGCACTGTGAAAAAACTATAACTAACTTAGACTGGCACTTGTTGCTGGGACTTTTAAATAAGATGGTATCAAGGACCAATCTTTTAAGATTACATTGGATACATTATATTTGACTCTTTAAGATTTGCGACTATATTGGTTATGTTCTGATATATAGTACATAATCCTTGTAGTGTAAGCTTTGCTCACAATTCTAATTCTCAATTTTTTTTTTCAATATAGTTAATTTGTATCCATTTTGTTTTATTTGTATTAAATGTAAATCGACACATTCCTTTACACAAATTAATTTCAAAAAGGAATTCAGTTGCAAATTTAAATATTTATGAGAGAATTAAAGGGCAAATTTTTTAAAGGCAATTCAAATGGATTTTTATATTAATTAGTTACTCATGCTGAAATGAAATTTAATAAAGAAATATAAATCTTATATGAAGTTGAATAATTATTTGTGCCCTTACTCAAAATATTTCGTTTTGCTTAGTGTTTTTTTTTACTCCATTTACTAGGCTATTCCAAAGTATTTATTTTATCTCCATATTGTTTCTGACTGGCCAAACATTGGTCAAGCCGTTACTGACCTGGCCTATACAACGAAACTGTCATTTTCTTACCTTTCCTTACATTACCTTAGCCATATCATACATACATACATACCTAAAATAATGTACATATTTTCAAATAAATATAACATTTCGCTTTTTGATAATAACTTTTTCATTACTTGAAGAGTTTTTCTTATTTCGTATTTTTAAAACAAATGACTTTTCTGGCCATCAGTCAAACGGAATAGAAAATTATACACATATGTATATACTATAAATATAAAGCTTACAGATACAAAATTCTCCATTGAAGCCATGATTTATGGCTTTAGTCTGTATATAACCGCAAATCTTTCTTGTAGGATTTCTTTTAGTCTGCGATATAAAAACGACAATGTCCATTAACAAAATAGATATATACCCACAGACCACACACACAAACACACCGTTAATAGTCCTACATATATACTCTCATACAGATATGTACGTATATACGCACATGCAAGTTGCTCTGTGGCGCACCTTGGCCCCTTAATGTATGCAATAAAGCTCAAGTGTAGCGTCGAGCTGGTTGGTTTGTCGTCCTCCAACCCAAAACTCAAACTGGGCCCGAGCCTGAGCTAACCTTCACTTTCACTGACTAACACACACCGACTCTCGTTGAGCATGAATCATGCATATGCATGCGTGCCACATTGTTGCATTTCAGGTATATTGCATTGTTCCATTCCGTGACCCCCCGCCTTCCGTGAACACTTCGCATAGTGCGGTGGGGAGGGGGAACAAAGCTGTTGCAATGTACAAAATGCTGCTGTTGAAAAGTCCTTGTTGTAATTACATTTTGTTTTACTCGTGTTGAGGTTTTTTGTTCCACAGAACGACCTTTTTTCCTTGCATTCCCCGCTTAGTTGTTTATGCAAGTGTCACAGTGGGGCAGTGCCAGATAGAGAAGAGAGACAGAGAGAGAGAGAGTGAGAGAGAGATGTTAGACGCAAGGTAGATTGCAGGATATATGTATGTTCATAGCATGTACCATGTATAACTATGAAATTCATGCGTGATTTTTATTGTCCTGTTGTTTTGGTTGTTGTTGTTGTTATTTTGTGCACATAAAAGAATGTTTATGCATGCCTCAGCAACAAGTTACAAGTTGCCACACCCAGCAACAACCAGAAACAAACCCCAACAGAAACGAGAAAAAAATTGTCAACTTTATTGAAATTCAAGCGTGTGAAAATTTATGGTTTTCAATTATTCACGCATGCGATTTTCATTTCAAATCGCCTGCTCGAGACCTTTTCACATATTTTTTAGATTTTATTTGGGGACCACAGTGAAGAAGGATTTGAACGAGTCCTTGGCTCCCATTCAATTTTTCTATTTTTTTTGAATTTTTTGTGGTCTAACTGCATTGACTTTGACATTTATGGGTCCAGAGGCTGTCGATGGAATGACCATGGGGATTTGGCCTAGGTTTGTGGGCTGAGGTTAAGGATCCTTTTCACATTTACTTGCCTCCCTTTGACTATCTCTCTTTCTCTCTCTGGCTCTTCTTCTCTCCTTCCCGACAGCTTGGCCAAATCGAGTGGGCTGGTAAAATGGTATCAACTGATGGATATTGATTGTAATCGATATTGTGTAAATGGAAATGAGTGAAATATTTGCTAAGGTGAAGGATAGCATACCTTTGTGAATAAAACATGACCTTATCTCACCTTAATTAATATAAGTTTCAATAGACAATAATGTCAACTAGCAACTAGTTAGTTGACGGTGAAAGTGGGGGGAAAAAAAGCTAAAACGAACTCTTGAAATGGGTCAAGGTTAAATTAGGTCAACTAAAAGTGGCTCATTGAGTTTGTATGCTATTTTAAGTGCATAGTTCTTTCTCACTTGCTTACTTTCTCTCTCTTTCTCTCTACCTATCTCTCTCTTTCTTTCTCTGTATATATAGGTATCTCTTTCTCTCTGGCTTTGCTTGTCCTTCATTCAGGGCAATGACAGTTACAGTTACAGTTACAAAGTTAGCGGGCCAGTTAACTTGTCAGCTTACAACTAAATGCTTTCTCATAATATTAAAGCAAATGCAAGTGCAAAAAGTGCAAACATAATAAGTAACTACGTATATATTCTAATTAAATTTAATTAAACTAGTTTAAACATTTTAGCAATTTTCTCAATGCCATTGACTTGATAAACTTAACTAAAACTCAAAGTTAAAGAGATATTCAAAGATCAACCTAATTAATTAGTAAAATTAAATTTTGCTATTAGTTTTTACTGCATTTCATAAAAAACGTAAAGGTAATAAAGCAGTAAAACTGGTAAATTGTAGCTGTTTAAAGTTGTATTGGAAAAAAAAGCATGGATCAACTTTATAAAAACAAGACTTTAATAAAAATCAATCACCCAAATAGAAATCCAATTTTTTACATTGCTTAACTCCTCAGTATCAAATTAAATCGTCGGATACTATAAAGGATTCTTTTGCAGCTGTTAAAACTTTTTTGATAATTATTCAATTAGTCTTAATGCATTTTTCTCAAAGTTTCGCCAAAAAAAAAAAATATTCCCACTGTCTTAGAGATTAAACTGAACTTATCATAAAGGTGTAGTTAGGGTAGAACTGCTCCTTTTATGCTCTCACAGTGTAGTTTAAAATTACCGTAAGAAACTTTCGTTTTTTATTTGCGCTTTTTACATTTCCTATTCCAGTATTTCTATTTGCAGTATTACTATAGAAAAAAGTTTTTAAAACTTGTATATCGCTCTCAATTCTGTGCAGAACATTCGGTCATTAAGGTGTTTCAAAAGTTTGACATGGGATAATAATGAAAATTTGGAAAAAAATGCATGATTTATTCGAAACATTGAATTTATGACATAGATCCTCGTTTTCATTATAAAAGAAATTCGCTATAGTTTAGATCGATATATGTATGAGGGGCAAAATTGCCCTTCAAACAAAAAATGTTATGTATTTATGTAGGAAATGAAGTGTCAGGGGGGCATTGTAATGGCAATCGTGAAGCAGCTAGTGAGCAAGACAGAACGATACGCAGCGGCCGTACCTATCTGGTCGACTCACTCATTGGCAAATAAGGCAGAAGGGTTGATTCAAAAAGGACTCGCAATCGTACTCTCGCCTAGGCCATTATTATAATAATAAATATATGTTTTATTAAGACAAAGAAACATTGTTAATAAATAAGATCAAATAAGGAAATCACATCCTTAAATAATATCGAAATAAATAATAAGGGAAATTAAAATCCCACATTTATGTAAACAGTATTATTCCTACCAGAAGCAATTACATAGTTGAGGTGTATGTTAAAAATTGGACTAATTAGCCTCGGTCTTCATAAAATTAATTATAATGCAGCTAGGTCGCCTTATTGCCTGACAATGCCATTCTGATTGCAGAGATTTTTGTTCGCAACTTTTTAAGCAGTTCTTTGTCAGGAAATTGATTGGCTCAAATTATGCCGTCTTTCATTTTATTATGGTTGCAATCAAAAAATCCATCTGATTCTCTTCGTGTTTTTTTACTTTCACTTCCTTACCGAAAGCGCACTATCAATATTATGAGATTTAACCGCCTGAAACCCGCTTGTTGATGGACTTATGTACATACAAATATATGTGTACATATTATATACATACTATATACATGTTGGAGGACGAGAAAAATATTTCAAATGTAATATGCTTGTTGGCTGTCAGGAAGGAGGGACAAGCGGTTGTAGAGGAAGGCACACGGCATGACTCGGTAGAGCAATTCAACGTTTTTCTCTTTTTTTGCTACACTCGAGTAGACACTCAAAGGGGTTGGGTTATGTTCTACTAAAAATAATATAAAACCATGTTTAAATACAAAGTTGATGACTGAAAGGATACCCTGTAAGTAACATACATATGTTTATTCGCTCATTTCATTTGCCATAAAAATGCGTTAAGTAGAAATGATTTAGATCATAACAAACAAGTACAAATAACTTAATTGAGTGTTTCAAGGACTGTCGAGTTTAAACTACTACACCCCTAGTTTACTTAGTAATGCATAGAATTTTTTTGTTTAAAAATAGACTAAGAATAAGATGCTAAAAATGAATCTGTAAGGATATACAAAATTGAAGAGGATCTAGGACTACATCAATTTGCATTATAGGGTATACATATAGCCGGTTAAACATAGATGAAAGCTTTTAAAAAATTGATTGTAAATGTCAGGCAAGACGGCGAGTGCGAAAATATTTTGCGCACGTTGAACTGTCAGCCCAATGTCCTCCGGCTTCCCATCATTCCCATCAGCTTGTGGCCCCTACCTCAACAGCCAAATGCCAACTGCTGACTCTATGTCTGACTAAATGTGCACGTGTTGGTTTGTAGATTCTTTCATATGTGTGTGTGTGTGCGGTTGCATGTGTGTATGTTTGTTGGCAATTTCCGCTTCTACATTTCCGTTCATTTTGTCACGTAGTTTATGAATGAATTTAACTGCCGACGACCAAATACAACGTTGACGACGTTGAGAACGATGGCTGCCATAAAGCTTGTTGATATGTTTTAATGAGCACTTTTAATATGCACACATGAAACGCTCTTCTTTCGTTGCAATGTGTGTGTGTGTGCGATGTATGCTCACACACATATACAAAACAGAACTAAAAAGCTTGAAACATGCCCAACCAACTGAATGACACTCATCGCACATTTAAAGGCCGCCTCTACTTCTCATTGCAAATTGCTTGGCTTGCAAACTTGGCAACTGTTCAGTTTTGGTCCCGTCCTTTCCCTCCGACAGAGTAGCGCTAGTGTCCCTCTCTGCACAAGCCTTTCAACTTCTGACAAAAGACTTGGCCGAAAAAAAGTTTTTTAATTACATTTTTCATTTCCTCTTAGCGCCACATTACGTATACGCATATGTGTACGACCGGCCCATCCTTCATTGTTTCACCATGTGTGTGTCTTTGGGGTGGGATTGAAGGTTCTTTGGCCATCTCAGGCGAAGCCAATAAAAATGACCAAAAATTGCTTTAACTTCTGTGTAATATCCCTTAACGTATCCTGTGAGATTTTGTGAAAACGATTTAGCGATTGCCCTGTCAGTCTTATCCTTTGTGGACGGGTGACTAACTGCTGGGACAGCTTTTGCCCATTTCTTGAGCAGTATGGCACAACAAAGAGAAACACACTCACACACACACATATGTGTGTACATATATTGGATGTCCTAGCAACAAAGCTGTCAATAACAAGTGTAGCCAATATAGCACTGCAGTTGTACAGATTGAGCGCAAAATGACCATGCGAGGGTAATTTCAAAAATTATCTTCAAACATCCCTACAAATAGTGTAAATATAAAATTAGATCCATAAATATAACTCAATACAAATCAACCACATAAATTATAATCAAGGTTAAACACATTGTACTTCTTTTTAGTTTCCGATCACGTTTTACTATTACATCCAAATCGCAGCAAAAGAAACTTTTACGAGCTCTAAAATTTTATGAACTTATTCACTAAACCTTTTGCTAAGGGCCAAATAATAATTTCGCCTGAAAGAATAATTTAAGCCCAAAATAAAAATGGTAAAAAATTGTCTAAACAAAAAGGTTAACTTTGGTTTTGGTTTTTAAAGTCCTGCCCCACTTTTTTTGCTTTATTTATTTGTAATTCTCAACTAGTTTTAGCGGAAACTTTATCAAAGTTTGCTAATGACAGAACTTAAAAGTTTTTGACCTGTCCAATTTTTTATGTGCTGTAAATAAATAAGGTTGAAAATCTAGTGAAATATTTGTTAAGTATGGTAAAAAAAAGTTAGACAATCAAGCATAATGTTTCCATAAACTCATTTGATTTATTCTACTTAATTTTAGCTATTTAAATTCATCAATTTGAAAATATTTAAAGTGATGATTTGTGAACATTATTTTGCAAAGCAGCTAGCAAAATGATTTTGGCTCAAGTGATTTATTATTTGATTTGTATTTGAAAGAATCAGATTTCCGTCTATAACTGATTGGTCATATCATTAGATAAAGAAACTTTTTATGCCACCCAATAGATAGTCTATTGTTGCTGTAGACATTTTTTGTTTTGTTCTCTTTGGGGGTTTTTTTCTTTCTAGGAAAGAAAAACCATAGACAACTTGTTAGATGCTCAAGAGAAAAAGAGAGAGCGAAATAGCAGCGACTTTCATCTTTAGCTGGCAAGTCGCAAGACTTTGCAAACGATTTATGTGTTTATGTGTTTGTGTGTGTGTGTGTGTGTGTGGTGTGCGGTGGCCCAGAGTATAGAGTGACCACTCTGTGTGGTTCTTCCAATGTTTCCTTGAGGTTAGCAGATAGACTCGGTTTGATTTCTCATTGCTTGGTATCTAGGCCATACACGTAGAGCTATGCTAGAGGCATTTTACTTATGAGTGTCATGCGTCGCAAATCTCTGCACACAACTTGCAAAAAGATACATGGCCAAAACGACTCACACACACACACACACACACAGAGATAGACACATTGTCTATACATATAAAAAGTACATACATATATTTCTTTTTCCTAGGTTTTTTTTGTTGTTTGTAGTTCTTTTGGTAGAAGACTTAACTGGCATATAAAACTGTGAAAAGTGATGCTGGTGGGGTGAAATGGAAAAATGTGGTGTGTCCATGTCAATTTGCGGTTTTTCTCTGCCCAGACTGCTAAAGATTTCTGATCAGATCCCGTGAAAATCGTTTATTGCCTGAAATACGTACTGTGTAATATTTTTGTCATTTAAATGCGGGTTAAGCTCCTTCGATTTGCCATGCGGGTAATTTTACTTGGTCTCTCTACAACTTGTTTTATGCCTTGCATTAATTTGCCTTATTTTTTTTTTTTGTGTTTGAGCCTTTTCTTTTGTTGTTGTTGTTTTTGTTGTTGTGTAGAAGGACAGAGTGTGGAGAATTTGCAGGAACAAGTTGGCAAATTTATTTGCGTTTATCTTTGTGCCGAAAGTTTTCGGTTAACGTGTTTGCCATTGTCAACAACTTTGTTGTGGTGCTCACTCGATGTTTTTGCTATCCTCCCTCACCCTCCCCGCTGCCGACCCCTTTTGCCATCATGGACAGAGCTCTTGCAATTGCAATTGCTTTTGCCAAGTTTTCGGGCAAATTGTTTGTTTTGTTTGGCGCGTGCAGATTTTTATTTTTTTTTTCTACCCAACTTTTCCATTTTTTCGGTTTTTGTTGTTGTCTATGTCAGGCACACACACACACATACATAGAATCCAAACACAATACTCATCCCCGCCTACCATCATCCAATAGGCCCTTTGCCCACTCGGTCTGTGTGCATCAATATTTGACTTGTTGTATTGCCATTGCAAAACGTTGAACAGTTCTGTTTTTCTTTTTTTGTTGCTCGATTTTCTTGTCACTTGCCTCAATATTTAAGTCATGCGTTAAATGCTTTTCCATGCCCGATTTTGGTACGGGTCCTTTTGGTATATGTATATCTATCCATTCATCTGTGTATATACATTCATGTATATCTTTCTACCATTGTGGCTTCGTATTTTCAATTTGGTTGTGCAAACACAAACACAAAAATACCCAAATAGAAAATTGCATTTAAATGGCCAATATATTTTGTGGTTTATTTGCATTTTAGGCTCGAATAATAAATATTTGTGTGTCCCTCGTATAAATCAGATATTTTAAGATTATATTCGAGCATAGCCTCCCCAAACGGTGAAGCCTTTTAATTGATTACAATTGTTTTGTAAAGTCTTTTGCATGCAGGCAAATTGCCTGTCTTACCAATAACAAAATTTTCACTCCCGAAAATGTGGGTCAAGGCAAGGAATGTGGAGAGAGAGTTAACTCAATATGCATAATTGATAAGATGTAGGATTTGCAGTCTGACTGTTGAAAGCATTTAATTCAATTTATTTGCCAGATATTTTGAGTATTTGAAGCTTATTTTACATTTGCAACGAGAAATGATTCAACTGACTTTGCTTATATGTAGTTTATATATATTCAAATCACTGCCCAACTATAATTTCATAAATTCATGATACACAAAAATAATTTAAGTTTTTTTGAATGTGACTATACAAACTGCTTAACGCTTGTCATAAATAGCGTATGTATCGATAAGCAGATTAACGACCTAAGTACTAAATTATAAATTTATATCCACAACCCACCTAATTGTAATTACTTTAGTATCTAAAAAGTCAAAAAATTCGAAATCGTTATATAGAGTTTTTGTTTAACGAGGCTGTATCTGTAAATTATAAGATATTGACGTCATAAAAGTTTTAACAAATATAATACCTTAAAAATGTTCAATAAAGAGCTGTAAAGAGGCGACCTAGATCAAAATGATATTTAAAGGGAACCAGAAAAATATTTGTTATATCTACTGATTCGCTTTTGGTACTTATTATTTTCAAGGGTCTTAAAGAAAAATTCGTTATGGTGAGTTTATCGCTATAACAAAGTTCGTTATATTCAGTTTTTACTGAATTCGAAGTTATATACATAAAGAAAAGTACCAAAATAGACTGAATTATAAAAATTAAAATGATAAAAAATGGAAAAACCGCTTGCTTTGTCTCTTCAATTTTTCTGCATTGACCAGGACCTGGGTTGATGATTTTCATTAGGCCCTTCAACAAGAAAATTTTCTTTGTAGTATAAAATTAATGTTAAATAAAATTAAATTATTGATAATTAAATTCCTATGAATATATGATGAAATAATATCTATTAATTGTAGTGGCATATATCTTTCCTTTCTTTGGTCTTTTTCATAAACAAATAAAAAACCAGGAGTCGGAGCTAACTTCGACCACGCCGAAGTTTGTATACCCTTGCAAGTTGTTTGGTACTCTTTCCTCACTTATAGCCGACGAAGTGGAAAAACGTTTTATCTAAAAAAAATAATGTTTACGAAAGAACGGGCCACAATCTTAACATGGGAATCAACGAAGTTATTGATCAAAGTCACTGTTTTAGTCACCCGATCTTGATCAAATTTAGCACAGTGGTGTAATAGACTCACAAATCTTAAATTTGACGCCAATAGCTCACAAAATAACGAAGTTATTGAGAAAAGTCACTGTTCGTGACTTTGCCGTTTGTATGGGAGCTATATGATATAGTGGTCTGATCCGGCTGAATCCGAGATATACAACCCCTGCAGTATATCCAAGCCTTCGTGCAAAATTTCAGCTCTGTAGCTCTTACGGTCTCGGAGGAGTTCGCGTTGATCCAGACGGACGTACGGACGGACGGGCATGGCTATATGAGCTCGTCTCGTCGTGCTGATCAAGAATATATATACTTTATATGGTCGGAGATGCTTCCTTCTATGCGTTGCACACTTCTGACCAAATTAATATACCCTTTTTGCAAGGGTATAAACATGTGTAATCCTGCAAAACGTTTCCGCTAATATTACTTTTCCTCTCTGATTAATTAGTTTTTCAGCTGGGACTTAAAAATGTGAATTGTTTTGCTTGAGTTGCCGGTGTTTTTTAATGACTTTTTTAAGGACATTGAAAGTGACAACTTTACATAATCCATAAATGTAGCAATAATATTTAATATCATGAACGAATTGACTTCATTAACCAAAATGCAACTAAAACTTTTTAAATTTGTTCAAAATCATTCGAATACTTCAAATTGTTGATAATATTCACTCAGTTTTCTTTTCAGTCCAAAGGTAAAGCATTTGTTCAATCTTCCATCGAGAATCGTAGTTTTTCATTTAGTATTTAGGAACTAAACCATCTGTCCCATTTCTAAATGGTTAAGCTTGAAAAATATCATAAATGTTAACTGTATTACCCTTTTACACAGACTCACTGGCTCAGACACACACACACACTCATATGGACATAAATTTTTTTGTGTAATACTCGTATATTTAATCAGCTTTCATTTTTACCTGGTATTTTTGTTGCTTCTTTTACTTACAGGTAAGTGCTTATATCCTCTCGCTGTCAACTTTAAACTGCAATTTGTGGAAGAAAAAACTCTGGCAAGTATAAAAAATGCTTTTTCTAAGCGGGGGCAACACACAAAAAAAGTACACATAACGGCATATCAAAGTAATAAAAAAAACGAGAAACCTTGACATAAACCTTAGAGATATGAGCACAAAAGTCTAACAATAACTGGATGAGGGGCGACATGACATGAGGGGGTACGGCAGGCATTCAGGCAGGCAAAGGCAATCTGCCTCAACTTTGGTAACAAGTTTTTTCTTATTGTTTTTGCTTTTTTCTTGTTGTTGTTGTTGGGCTTTCTGCCTAGGCAGCTGTCAAAAATCAACGCAAACGTCAACGCAGAAAAGCTACAAAAAAAGAATAAAAAACACAAAAAAAAATAGAAAAGAAATACGAACAGTAGGGCAAAAGGACGAAAACGAGAAATACGAAGGCGTTGGACACATGTTGAAAATGTCAAAAAGTAGGCAACATGTTGGAGACTTTCCAGCCTCTTTAGCCCCCTTCGTTCATTGTATTTGGATATTTTTATAAGTTTACTACACACGCATACACACACACATACTTACACACACATAACCAGACTGTGCCTAAAAAGGCCATGGAAGGTCGAAAAGTCAAAGAAAGAGAATGGGTGGGGGAGAGGCGCTAAGCAAAAACCGTTTAAAAATCTTTACATCTTTCTCGTTGTCAGCATGAGGCAGCTGCCAACTATTTGGGCAAAAGGCGTTCATTGATTTTTATGGCCAACGCCTTCAAAGTGACAAGAGCTACATGGACCATATCCTGAAGATTGTCATTTCTCGTTCAGTATTTTTTATCCTTTTTTTTTTCGCTTTGCTTTTGTTAAAGCCCTGCACGATATTACACCAAAAGAAACAAGCAAATGCACTAAACTTTTCTTTTTATGAACACGCCAAAAACTGTACAAAAATAGAACGAATTCTTCGTCTTTAGTAGTTCTAATTCAATTTCCCCCTTTTTTTTGTATTTAAAATTATGCCTAAATCGATGAGCTTTTGTAACGTATAAGACTTTTGTTCATTTTACAGAGAACATACTAGATAACACATTTTTAATTACCGCCAAGTCTTCATTAAATTATATGAAATAAAAACAGTTGACTAGAAAATAAAAATTGAAGGTCTATTCACATATAAACTACTCCATTTACTTTAACTAAGAGTGAAATTATCCATCGATTGTTCACAATTGTTTAAAACGTCGTTACCCATAACGTTCATGTTGATCTTATGGATAAACACATCTACATATCAATATTATTGGAAATCGCTTGCGTATTGATAACATGCCAATCGATTTTGGTAATCAAATTTGGTGAGCAAATCGTGGTATAATTTCACTTAGGAGAGGCCCCCACACACAAGACCTAAACCGTCCCTGTCCCTAGGGGTAACCTCCTTTAACCTATCACAACACGAAGACAATAACCCACACAAAAAATATATATATACATGAATATCTTACTCTCTCTTTGTCTCTCTTTCGGGATATCCTCTTTCTTCTATCTTTTGGCTCTCACATTGTGTTGACTTTTTGATTATTTGGCTTTTAGTTGATTATAAACAGGCGAGGGAAATACTTACACACACATATATACCAATACACCACTCTTTCGCTTACACGCATGTCGGGTTATACCATAAATGGGTGGGAGACTTCATATACAGACAAAAGGATTGCTTGTCCATGGGAACGACAAACGGAACTGTTGAATCCCATTGAAAGAGTGGAGAATATAAAGCGAAGGAACGGTGACAAAGGCTGTGTGAAGTATACAAAAAAAAAAATCGTATCTCCGTTTTTCCCTGTTGCTGGCTATGGCTATCTTCCCCTTTCTCACTCTTTCTCTTTTTATCTCGCTGGCTTTAAGTTCGCCTCGTTTGTGTCATTTAAACTAGCAACTCATAAAAACCAAAAAAAAAAAAAGAAGAAAACCAAACGAAAATGTTCCTTACTCGTGAGATTTTCCGTTTTTTGCTTTCGTTTCCTTTTACGCTATTTAATTTTACGCACGCACGAATTTGGTCTGGGCAAATCATAAAGAAAATTACATGGCAAAAAAGAAACTATCGGCCAACGAGCCATGGCATTTCCTATTTATTTGGGCTTTAAACTTGACATAGTTTAACACAGAAGCAGCAGCCCAGAATCACAGAAGCAGATGGCTGCTGCTGTTTCTGCTGTGTCGAGTGGTGGGTGCAGAAGTTAATCATAGCAAAAACTTTGATTTCATTTAAGAAACTCGAGAAAACAAGCTAAAATACATCTACAGCAGACGCACAAACACACTTCAGACTCTTGTTAGCTTAGGCGATGAGTTTGCCAAGGGTTGCTTAAGCTTTTCTCAAAAGAAAAAAATAAAAGTGGAAAACTAGATTGAATGATATGGCAAAATTCAAGCATACTTATTATGGATTAGTGGAAACGTGTTGAACATGAAAAGGGCGTTAGAAGGGTTTAGATGACAATCAATTCGAAATATATGTTTCTGTGCATACAACCGAAATCTATAATGGGTTACGGTGGTGGTAAGTTGCAACTAGTACTTGTGATTTTTGCTTATTCATACTGGAACATAATTAAGATTGTGTAGATAATTAAGAAAATGTAGAGAGTACCACGATTTATGGAGAAATCCTTACTTGCTATCACTTTTACTCTGCTTAAATTGAAGAAATTCTTCAAACATGGGTTGGTCTATTATAGAAGCGAACCTATCTAGGAAATTTCGCTGTAATTCCATTTACGAAAGGGTTGGGCATATTAATACCTATCATACCTTAGCACTCCATGAATATCATTCAATATAGATATATCCATATTTCTTTTAAATCAATATTTAAAAGTAAAATTTGTTTAGTTTTTCTCGTCTTTTTGCTTTTATCTTCTATATATTATTTTGGACATCGGCAGTCAACATTTTTCATAAAGTTTCTTATGTTGATGTGTGAGTTTTCAAGGATTAACTAAGTGAAAGTTTATACAAAATGAAAAAATCAATAAAATATTAAAAAACTTTAAGTGAATACTATTTTCTTTTAAATATTTACATTTGGAGTATATAAAAATTAACTAAGTCATCTAAATTAGGTGAGATATAGGGATTGTAAACGTTAAATACTATACTAAACATAAAATTTTGAAATGCTTTATTCTTGAAAAGGCCCTCGCTGCTGGCCAAAAGAGAAAAATAAATTTTTTATTTTTCGTTGTTGTTTTTGGGTGTTTTTTTTTTCTCCTGTGTTTTTGAGAATCATTTTGCCGCAAATGTTGCCTCATCTAAGCTAAAAGTGAAAAGCTGCCTGCCAAACGCAGTTGTACCCCTAACCATAGCCATTGCCACCCCACCGCCAACCCCCGTTTAGCCATCATTCCGCCTTTACCGCTGTCGACAACAACAACTACATTGTTACTGTAGTTGTTGTTGTTGTTGTTTCACTGGCAGTGCCGCTACCAACGAGTGCCTAAGACACTTGCGTTTTCAGTATTCTGTTGTGTTATTCACTTTTTTTCCTCTCTCCGAATTTTCCCTTTTTTGTTTTTGGGGGCGAATTGGGTTAAGCAGCCTGCGCTGTACATGTGTGTGTGTGGGTTAGGGTGAATTTGCGGTTGTATGTGTGTGTGTGTATGTGTATGTGTGGTGTGCCCTTGTCTCAACTTAAACGATGAAATGAGCATTTGTGCCAAAGTATGTACAACAACAACACAAATACACATAAATTATACTTTTTGTTTTTGTATATGTGTGTGTGCGTGAGCGTATGTGTGTGTGTGTTGCTTTTCACAGCCGTTACGTTACGCTACGTTACGTTTCTTTGCGTTGTGGCTTTTGTTTCTCGTTTTCCATTTTCCATTTTTGTCTTGCATTTAAATTAAGTCTAAATGTCGACAAGAGGCCATTGTTGTTGTTGCCATTACGCCTGAATGCCAGGGTTGTCACAGCTAACGATACAACAGGTTACATATACACACACACAAATTCACATAAACGTACATACATATAAAAAATACAATTTACGCATATATATTTAATTCGTTATATGCATACATACATATTTGTATTCAACATCCAGCTTTGCTCCAGATTCCATGGGGTATATTCAGTTGAATAAAACTCGTATAAGTTCCTTGGACTATCCTTAGCAGTCGTCTACGTTCTATGTCCATGTCCTTTTTGCCATTAAATATAAGCCTAGAGCATAGTGAAACGAAGCCATCAATTGCGGTAGACCAAGTTATCTCATCTCGTGTTGAGCTAGATTAATCCTTTTCCATTCAGCCATCTTAGTTGCCCATACATCTTGATTGAATTGAATTGTTTGAGAAATATGTTAGATAATGATAGGAACTTAATTGGATGAGTAGATACAGATATATAAATAATAGTGCTTTAGGGCACAAAGGGGAATTCAGTTCTCACTTAGGTTTTTACAAAATAAATGAAATTTAAGAATATACATTTTGAAAGCTTTTCGAATTTGATACTTATGCAAAAAGTTCTCATTTTTTTGTTGATAATAATTCGAATAATTTGGCATTGAAATCATATAATGACAACCAAATACCGTCTTGGGATTCGTTTAAATAAAAGCAGAATTCCTAATGTCGGCGTGTTTTTTATTCATTCCTAGGTTGAATTTGCTTACAAAGAATATAAAATGAGCTAAATAAATTGTCAGTTTTTTGAACTTCATAAGTATTTAATGACAAGTAATTCGACTAACTTAGAGTAGAGTATTTAAGGTCGATTACTTAAATGTAGAGTACTATAAGTAACCAGAGTTTGAAATAAATTTATGGAGAACTTTACTATGCCTTGCAATCCCAAGTGGACTTAGAAATTTCTTTATTACTCTTTGTTGCAATCAAAAATGTTGCTTCTTTAATACTTTCATAAATTAAAGTAAATAAAAACAATCATTGTATGTTGATGAAATATGAACTGTAAATATTTTAATGCTGTTCTGCATTACTTTAATTGAGTACCGAAAAGGGATTTGCAGGCAATACGGAAAAGTCGTTCATATCTTCGTCCTTTAGATGGCAACACGTTTTTCATCTAATTGTGAGAGTGCAAAAAAACGAAACGAATCATGTAATCAGTTTAACTGTGACTTGGCTTAACATACGAGTGAGTTTTATTTGATAAATTAAATTTATTCTATATAATATAATCAAAGCAGCCATCACATGCCACATATCCACAGTCAACGGTTTAAAATCGATGTATGTAACAGAACAAAACTAACATTTAAAACCTATTTAAATATATTTTCCATATTCGACTAAAAAGAAATACAACTAGAATATATGAAAACTTCGAATTGTTTATTTTATTTATAATGCAACTTTTATAAAAGACAGATATTTTGAAGTAGATGACATTTTTTGATGTCTCCTAAAATGGTATTTAATGTGTGCTCTTTTTAAATTGTGAGTATTTTAATTGAAAAGTTTTTCAGTTAAATTCGGGAAACTTGGACATTAAATACCAAAAATGGCTTATTCAACGTTTCATTGAAACTTTTTCCCTTTTTCCTTTCAATTTTTCTAAACAAGTATGACTGCGAGTAGATTATGGAAGGGAGTAAAACTGTGCATTTCATTTTTAAAGTGAACAATTTGTTCAAATGATTTTTTTTGGTGGTCCTTTTTACATTTTTGGTTCTATAAGCTGGCTTTTGTGACTTTCAATTTTTGGCAAACACACAAACATATACACACACATGTACACACTCGCATATACATACATATATACAGTGTTTGTTAGTTTGTATTGACATTTACAGAGCACTGCGTTGCCATATTTATTTTCAATTTAACTTTAATGCTCGCGTGCCATTGCCAGGATACTGAGTCCTTTGAGAGCTTGCTGGTTAGCTTGCTTGTTGCATGGCTCTGGCACATTTGTTGTTCATATTACCAGGGATCTGCTACATGTAATTTATGGCCCATCCAACGACAGCGGTAGTAAAGTTAATGCGCTCAGTCCAAAGAAAATAAGAAAAAAATACAAAAAAATAAAATCAAACCCATACCACACATACAAAAAAAAAAAAAAAAAAATTTTAAAAACCTGACCCTTATCATAATTGAAATAAACTAAAAAGCAGTGGAAGCAATCTAAAAGCGTTCAGTTTAATTTGGGGACGGACAACATTTTTTAAGCCATAGGTTTTTTGTTCAAATTTATTAAACTTAATAAGCTATTGTATATCTGTAATCAGATCTGGAATAAACAACAGGAAAATGTAAGCACATTTCGCGGCACGAATTAAGAATATATAACTAACTCAAAACTACAAACCTGTGACTCTGGTTAATATGCTCTTTGTAAGGGAATGCGCATAAAATGTTTGCAAATTTTTCCTAAATGTCCGAACTTCTAAATAATGTTGGACAATAATATGTCGATTGGGAATTGTAATGGGATTATATCAAAAATATTTTTAATTACCAACAAAATAAAAAGATTTAATTAAAAAGCATTTCTCTCCCTCTCAATTTTAAATCAAGGTTATAAACTATTGCATATTGTTACATTTTTCATAGCCAATTAGTTAGTTTAGAAAACTTGCAAACAAAAAAAAAAAAAAGCACTAAAAGATTTAATTGTATTCTCTCTTGTATATAAAATTTCATAAATATTTTATGACTTGCATGTCACAATTTGTTAGCCAGCCAAAAACACACAAAAAAAAAAAAAACAAGAAAAAAACAAACAAAAAAAAAAAAAAAAGCAGAAGCATCAGCGCCCACCCGAAAATTGTTCATTTAAATTTTAATTGCTTTATAAATGCTGAAAAGTCCTTGAACTTTTGCGTAAGTGAGTGAGACACGGAGAGAAATAGGTAAAGTGATAGAGGGAGTTGGAAAAGATGGTGTAATAAAAGCAAGGGACAGAGTAAAAGTGCTCATAAAATATGATAAAAATGCCCTTGCTAGAAGCCTTTGGAATAAAGAAAGAACAGAGGGAAAAAAAAAACAATAAAGAAAAATGAAAACATTTCGCTAGTTTGAAGCATTTTTTAAAAATGAAAAAAGTTATATATATGTATATATATATATTAATAAAATGTTCACGCTCAAGTTTTTGCAAACAGTGGCTGGGCTATTTAGTTACATTTGTAGCCAGAGGGCCATGACACAGGAAGAAGAAGGACGATGGCAAACAATAGATATACACATACGTGTATGTCTAACCATGTGTGAGCGTGTGTACACATACATACACACACGGACACATTCATAATGGCTGCTATGAAATGATGTCCGGTAGGTATACTTGAGAAATTTTTAAGTGTGTGCAACGCTTTTATTCCCACTCTACCCCGCTTAGAACCCCAAAAACATTGAGGAAAATGGAGCGGGTTGCCTCAGTCCGGGTTGTATGCTCTGACGCCATTTCCGCTCTAAACAGTCAACATGCATGGTGAGAGACAGTTGGAAGGCATGTACTCTACATAAGTGTCCTAACGATGTATGGCATGTTGGCAATGTGGTCAAGTTGGTTAAACAAACTAAAAACGAAACAAAAAAGAAAAGTATTTACTACCATAAAGGATTGTGCTATAAATATATATAAGGAGTTTAATCAAAGAGGCTAGACAATTAAATATTGGTTAAGTTAGATTCATCTCTTTATTTGTCAATTAAGAAAATTGGAAAATAATGTTGGAAAATAATGTTAAATTTACGATAAAGTGTTTGATGTTTTTGGATCTGATTGTGAGATATGTGAGATTTGCATTCAAAATTATGTAAATTCCCTCCCCTAAAATCTACGACTAACTTTTTAAACTGTTTAAATTTTAATATCCTAGAAAAACAGACAAGAATGGCGGAATTCCACCCACTCATACTTCAAATGTTCTTGTATTGAAAACTAGATAGAAAACAGTCAAGACTAGAAGGTAAGTCCCAAATAGGGAACCTGACTATAGCTTTCGAATAAGTTTTAAAATGACTCAGCAACTAAAAAATTTGTATACATATAAATGTTTAGAGTTCAAAAATAACAAAAATAAATTAAAGCTTCAATGGCTTATCGATAACTCATTGAACCAAAATCGTGGAATTTGTTTTTTGAAATCAATATTAATTATTTTGTGATTAAAGATTTTGGTCATAGCACATTTAAAATCTAATCAAATTATAATTTTTTTGTGTGTTAAAAGTAAGCTAAGCAGAGATCGATCTATGAAGTGCTTGCTGAAGTGACTTTTTAAATGGAGTGGACTTAATTGTTTATTAAATTTTACTTTAAAATATTTCGAAACTGTCGCCTTAATTATTAAAGTCGCCATGTAGAGACTCTGGTAAAATGATTTATTACAGAACAAATGGACTTGTTAACTTTGGCATTATTTCAATGATAAATTGGTAACCTTGTAATTACAAAAGGACGACATATTACTCCATCCACAAGACGATTGTTAATTAATTTAATTGAAAAAATTGATTGTTTTTAAGTTTTCGCGTTGAAATCGAATAACTATGGGTAAAGAGACCGGGATGTCCTTTAACCAATTTAATTAATTTAATTGGTATTAACACATGCACACACACATACATACACAATTACCTATGATGTGACTTCACCGAATGGAATGACATGTAATTTGTGCATGTCGCGGCTTTAATTTAATTCACAGCAAAATGTATTATACTATAAAGGCTCATAGTGGAGCATTTTGTATATTAATAAATGCAATTGACGAAACTGAAATGTAGAGTATTTGCAATGATGATGACGGTCATAAGAACTACAAAGATTTTTGCAATTCTGCACATTGTTGTTGGGATTTGCCATGCCGTTTGTTTTCATTGTTGTCGTTAGATGCGAGAATGTTGCTCATGCTCCTGCTGCTCCTTCTTAGCCTGCCGGCAGTTTGTTTTAATGAATGAGTAGCTATACTCACATTCACATTCGCACTCGCACTTTTCCGAATCAGGCTCACTGCCACAGAGCCACAGACACGTTTATGTGTGCGTGTCTGCGCGTTGCCAGGCTAAAGTGGCAATTAGAAAGTTGCTTAAAAACAAAAGCAGTTCAGTTTAGCTAGCTTGGCAGCTGCTTTGGCATTCAACCTCATGCCTTCTCTCTCCCTCTCTGGGACTTCAGGACGGACTCTCTGCGAGTCCTTCGAGTCCTTCAAGGTGATTTATGCGGCAAATGCATGCGCCTACGCCCAAATTAGCCTTGGCGTTGCATTCCATAGTGTGTCAATATTAATTATGCATATAGCCCCTTTACTTGAGGCAGTCCCTTTTTTGGACGCTCAATGTCAGGCAACCAAACTAAACTAAACCAGAACCAGAACGAACCAAACCAAAACGAAACCAACAGCAAAAAAAAAATAAAAAAAAAATTGGGGTAAAATGTATAAAGGTTGGGTTTTCTTTGTGGGCAGCATTGGGAAAAAGGGTAAAATTAAGTAAAAGCGATAAAGTTAGTCATGTTTTATTCAGCACAGAGATATTTTGCATTTCGAATTAACATTTGGCTAAAGTGTTGCCAGACTTAGTCGTAATTGAGGGGGAAAAAGGCAAACAAGTGTTGAACCGGACAGTTGCAAATTGTTCTTTCCCTTTGAAGAAATATAGAAACATCTTTAAAGTGATAATGTTTTCTGAATTGCCTGCAAATTGATTAATAATTGATAAAATGTATAAACTTTTTTATTATTTTCAGTTGTTCGACTTTTCCAACAGCAGAGTTGAATTTCTTAAAAAAGTTTTAGCATTTTGTGTTTTTACAGATAAATTGAGTTACTTTTATCAGATTTATTTTAGTAAGTTTGCTTAAGTAATTTTTATAATTTTTATCCTGAACAACTTTAAAAAATGAGCTATGACTGTATATTTAAAGGTTTTTGGGTAAGAAGAAAAACTGTTCCAATAAATTTATATTTTAAATAAAAAGCTTTTAGTCTTTTTTTGTTATATCTATGAAATTGTCTTTTTGACAAGTTCTAAAAAGTTTTATATTTAATAATTTAATTTTTCCCAAAGAAATATAGATGTGTAAGCTAATCTTTCACATTTAATTTTTATTGAAATTTTTCATCAATAAATCAATATATGATTGCAGCTTTTGATAACTTTATTATCGATGAACATGTTCTCAATTGAAATAAATCTAAAATGCGATAAATTTTGCAAAAGTTTGCAATATTTTTCAATTTTAAAACATTTATTTACAACAAATTGATTAAAATTTATATGTAAAAAGTTGCACACATCAATCTAACAGATATAGGGAAACAAATATGTGCATAATAATTCTAACCTAAGGCAGCTTGGTCAACAATGGCCGCAGCAATGCATGAGCTGTCACTGAAAATGTCACACAAATCAGACGAGCTCTCCTACAGCAGCCTGCTGAGTATCCTGTATGGCACACCATTTCATCACCATCGATCAAAGTGGGCAGCATTTGGTCTTTTATTTTTGTTGTTGGCCGCAAAACGCATTTGATGGTAGCGTAAAAAATATCATTCAATTGTCAGCACTATAAATGTGTGGATCATAAATCATGTAGACATACATATGTATGTATATATATGCACAAATATGTATGTGCTCAGCCACGCCCACACAATGCTACGGGCAAATAACTAAAAATAATACAAAACAATAAAATGAGAAAAAAAAACCAAAAAGGTGAGCACGAGCCAGAGAACTTGGCAATATGAGAAACAAAAATGACGAGAGTGAGGAAAAGGGGGGCCAAAAAGGGCTAAGATGGTCGTCGGTCCCTGGTCCTTGGGCGTTTTCTGGGTGGATTCTTGTGTACTTGGCGCCATGGCAGACGACGCCAGGACCAGGACATACGCATACGAGTTAATAATTTATATATGTATTTATGCCACTGAAGCGTAAAACGAAGTTGAAAAACCAAAGCCAAAACCAACAAAAGCGAAATACAATAAAAAATACACATAATAAAAGAGGCATGCTAAAAGTGGTATGGGCAAAAGGGAAGGTTGGGGGCAAAAATACAATACAAGCCAAATTTCGCATACAACGAAATATTGTTAAGAAAATGTTGTTCGTTGTAATCGAATTGCGTTTTTATCGCTTAAAAAGATGAAAACCCAAAAACCGAAAAAGAAAAAAGCTGTTGAAAATGAAACTTAAGCTACATGTGAAAGTAAAATTAATTCCAAGAATTAACCTTGATTGACATGACTGTTTGACATCATGATAAAAATCAAGATTGAAGAAACATTGCCACAAGAACTTTTTACGTCGGTACTCGAAATTAAGTTGGAAATTAAATTTTAATCCCGTTTATAACATATACATATTTAATTTTTTTGAATTTCATACAGACATCTTTAACAGCAAAGTTTGAGACTTAAAATATAAAACTTTTGAGTAAATATCGCTTCTTCATTTAGTGAACTGATATGTCAGTTATAAACGAGAATCGAAACTTTGAGATGATAATGAAAAATTCATTTTTTTTCATTTAGAGATACATAAATCGTTGTGCTTGAATAACGAATATTGCAAGTCGTGAACATATTGTTATGCAATTTCAAGTAGAGTGAAATTAAGTTGAACTTTATTGAGTCCTTATTTAGCAGTTTGGTTTCTTGATGTCTTTTGGTAGTAAATATTTAACTATTTTCAAACAGACAATTGGCCATCAATTGTCGATAAATTTTTAAACTCTTTTTAATTGTTGATGTTTGCACCTAGTTAATTAAATATTCATAACTCAATAGTTATTTGTTTGCATAGTCTCCCATGGCATTAGACTGATTCATGAAAAACTCGTTATTCTTTCCTTGCCCACTTCACTTAATACCAATTCTGTTATATTTCCTTTTTTTCTTTCTTGTTTTTGGGTGAACTTCTTTTATTTAAGCACCCAATTTTATCACAATTTTCTTGAGACTCTGAGAGGATTTGCTTTGGTCTACTACACATATACATAGCTCTTTCACCCTCTCGCTGTCTCAGTCAGTTTGATTGAGTATTAGAAATTGATCTGTGTACATTTATGGGCTTGTTTACTTACGGTCAGCGTTAGTTTATTGCAAATGAAAATAAATATAAGTGTAGATACATACATATATATAAGGTTATTTCAGTCTGCACCTGAACTCTGTTTATGGCCTTTCATTTCTATATATGTATATTCTTTTTTCCGGCTTCTCGATTTTATTTTTTGTTATGGGTCGTAAATATTTTATGTGCACATGCCAGCATTAAATTCTTCACACACTCTCTAGGTTTCCCTTTGACTCTAATGCCTTCCACTTAGCATCAACCTTAGTGTCAACATAATTTTATGTCGAGTCTATTTCTTCATTATATTTTTCCCTTTAGGTTTCCTTTGGAATCTGTTTCACTGTCTCTCTCCTTCCGGTAGCTGTGACAATGATTTTAATGCCATGCAACATGTTAGATACTGGCATTAGAAAGTTAGAGAAAAGGAGAGTGATGCAAAGAAAAATTTATCTAAGCAAAGGGCAGATTGCTGTCATTTGCAACACCTTCAATTACTTTAATGAAGGGGGTAGTAGGCAGTGGGTTAGCTGTTGTAGCAAATGCATGCAACATGCCGCAAATGTCTTAAGTGCCTCTAGGGCAGCATCGTACTCGACACATTGATGGCACTCGGCTGCCAAGGGCTGCTGTTGCTGTTGCTGCTGCTGTATGTTGCACGTGTTGAGGTTTTGTGTCGTCAACATTTGGTGCATGTGTTGGTTGATATTTTTTGGGTGAAGGTTATCCAAGACCTGGCAAGAGCCACACAACTTTAAAGCCATGGCGCAACCAATTTCAAGTAGTTAAAACAATCTGTAAAAACCAAAACCAACACAAACTCCCTATTTCATTGCGAAAGCAAAGCAAAATGTGTCAAGGTCTTGACGCAAAAAGGACTTGGGATAAACTAGATATATGTATGAAATGCGCCAAGTTCGCGTTTCGCTGAGCTCTGGCATTTAATTTAATTCTTTGGGCACAAAATAAAAAGGGTTGAAATCGAAATGGAAATGGCCAAAGATGTGGAAAAGGTGTTTACAAAGTGGAAGAGGGTAAACGTTAACTGAACGACGAATCTTTCTGTTAAGTCCAGCGAAAAAAAATAATGAAAGCAAAAAGAGAAATGCAAAACAGATGGCTAAGTCCTTGATAATTAAAAGGAACTGCTTAAGATGACTAAAGCAACTGAAGCTTTTGGCAATTTCAAAGTTTTTCTTTGAATTTCCATAAAGAACCAAATACCGGAAACCAACTTAAGCTAAAGTATGAATAACCAGTCCTTCATTGCTGCTAAGGACTGTAATGAATATATAAAGAATAATTTTAAATAATTAATTTTTCAATCAATATGCCTTTAATTGTTTTAACCATCATAACTTATCCTTGTAGCTAATAGATGGCTAACCAAAATTAAAAGCAGATCAAATTTACCCTTCTTATATTGTTAGTAATTTATATAATATTTTACCCTAAAAATATAATATATTTTTGTCCTCCGGTAAAGTTAAAGTTACATTCATCAACTTCTTCTATTCTGTGACGTCTAATGTCGTAACATGCTGCAGACATGCTCGCAGACATTTGTGAGATTGGTTTCTCTAGCTTTTTCCGTTCTTGCGCCCACATGACGTATGAGCAATGTGCATTCATTTGCTTCTAGATTGCTTATGCGCCACTGTCAAAATCGAACAGAACTGACATAGTATGACTTATTAGCAATGCTATATACATACACATATGTATGTTCACGCTGCGTATGTGGAATATACATACATATGTGATACAGTTTGACCGAAATGAGATTTCGCCAAGATTGGATAAGACACTTGTTTGATTTATGTTTGTATATCACTTTAGATGATAATGAGTGATGAGCAATATGAAAATTATATATTCCATTGAAGAGTTTCAGTAAACTAGAGCACCGATTCTTTGAAAGTCCCTAAGTTTGTTCTCTAGTGTTATAAGACACCCACCTTGTCGTATAACGGTAATTTAGGAACATATATAGTTACTCATACGCCATGCTGTGCCGCAAGCATCAGTCACTTCATCTTCATTACACAATCAGCAGCAATGACAACAAAAGCAGCCACACATGGCACATAAATTCATCAAGTCCACAGCCAAATGGGTGATGTGGCTCTTACTTTTTCCACACACATACACACTAGTGTCAGCGGGTGTGTATGTGTCTTTTGCAGTGTCTGTATCTCTTCTTATGGTCACTTTATGGCAATAATAAGACATCTTTTACTCGGAAGGTATTTCAACATTTAAAAGGGTTGCAACCACAACGCATGTTATATGTATGTATATGTGTTTGCACTATATATGATTTATGTATGTGCATGTATGTATGTACAATAAAATGTCTTGTCAACATTTCATAACTCACTTTGTAGGCTCTGCTTTTGCCGTCCCAGTATTCTCTTCTCTTTCTCTGCCCCTCTGACTGTTTGCCAGTTCCTGTTTGTGCAGGGCCAACACAATGGCCCAGGCTCAGACACCTCTTTACATGTATATGAATAGCGGTAAACAGACACGCACAACTGTCTGTCTTGTAGTCTTTCTGTCTCACAGTCTCTCTGTTTGTCTCTGTGTCTGTGTGTCTGTTTGTTTGTCAGCCTCGTTCTTTTTTCTTTCATTCATTCATTCGTTCGTTTGTTCATTTGTAACTGTAAATGTACAGCATGTAGCAATAAAACATTTTTCATATAGTTTTGCCACACACACACACATACACACCTTTACACACATACACATGTATGTATGTATATAGAAATAATGACAACAATAATAATGATGATCAAAATGATGATGACACCAGTCCGACAGCCTTCACACTCCCCTTCTGACACTTTTTTGAACAAATGTGTGTCTGTATGTGTTAATCAAGAAAGGAAATTCAATTGGTTCATTCAAATGATTTAAATTTTCCTCTCACACAGAATCACGCAATTCGAATATATTTGTGCAAAATTGATTTTTCAAGCACTTTCCATTTCCTTCCTTTCGTATTTTATTTAAACAACTTCTTCTCATTCTCTATGTTTTGTCTCTTTCATTCAAATTAGCTTTCAACTTTTGTGTATTTTCAATTATTTCAAGTACTCCACAGAGAAAAAGTGAGCAAGGCACGCAGAGACAAAAAAATAAAATAGAGAGAAAGAGATAGAGAATTGATGAAATTTTACTGTCGCCAGGTGTATTTGGTGTGTGTGCGTTTGTTTGTCCTTCTGTGAGAGATTGTTTGGCTCTGCTTTGTATATGCTTGTCAATGTACTTGTATTTTGTCTCATATCGCATCTCTCACTCCAGTAGCACTCTGTCCCTCTTGCTCGCTCTCTATTTACCTGTCTTGTTGTTTGGGTCTATGTTTTTTTTTTCTTTTGGTTCGACTTTTTTATGCTTGTAATTTTACACCAAACACCATCAAATGGCAATTTTTACGTTTATCTCAAATGACATTTATGTTTCCCAATGGTTACATTTTATATCAAATTGAAATTGTCCAACAAACATTTCTCTTCCTCTCTGATCTCTCTCTGTCTATGTTTTGCTCTTTGAATGACTCTCGATTTCCTGTTTCCATTGTTTATATATTTTTTGTTTTGGTGTGACTAAGCATTTTGATGCAGAATAGCCACAGGCTTCTGGCAAAGTGAATTTTTAATAGCATTATGAATTTCTATTAAAGACTTTTTTAGAAAATACTTCATCAAATTGACCATAGAAACCAAAATGTTTTTATTTTTTATCTTGATTGTAAATTCATATATTTAACATTCGCTACTTGGCCATCAAGCGATTTTCATCAAATGAAGTCCTTTAACAACTCAACAACTAAATTGCTCAAGTTAAATAGTTTTTATTGATGAATCTATTCAAATTTATTTACCAAACATGATAGCTTTCGTTTGTTTTTATCAACAAGCAATTAATCGAAGTGGTTCATAAATCTTTTAACAATATGAGATAACATAAATTTAAAAATGTTCAACTTGAAACTATTGTTAAATTGAAACTTTCATAGTAATTTGTCTTAAATGTCTAAGAAAATACATATATTTAACCCAGGTCGAATGAAACTTCTTTTGTCACATTAGTGTGCTGATCAATATGTTTATTTAAATGTTGCATAAAGAACTATTCTTTGGCACCTAAACTGCTTCTGCTAGAATTTGCATATGCCTAAATATGCCTAAAATATTTTAAATATCTTTAGTTTTCATAAATCTCTTTCATTTGAAATCTTGTTACATATATTGCATGTGATTTCCCTTGCTTTCCATTACAAAGTTTTGGAGTTGGCAAAAAGGCTTCGCACATTTGCGGCATGAAAAACTTTTTGTGCATCCCCGCACACACATACACTCAACCGACGAATCTCTACCAAAAACTTTGTCTAATTATGCGCAAAAATTTCTCAGAAGTGACCATAAAAGTCAAGTTAAAAAGGTTCTTTTGGGCAACTTTCAGCCATTAGCTGAAGGAAGAGGACAAAGTAAAGCACAGAACGCTGAGAGACAGACGAGGAAAGGGTAAAATATAGCAAAATGTTGTTGGACAGCAGGAGGGAGGAGGGGTATGAGGACAGTTGCAATGCGTTAACAAATGCGTGTCAAGCTAACTTTTTAATTACGTTTAATTAAGAGTGGCCACCAGCAGCATAACAACAATAGCAAAAGCAAAGTTAAGTAAATAAACGCAGCAGCTGCCAATAGGCAAAAGCGCAAAAAGTTATGCTACAGTATTTTTCTTTCTCTTTCTTCACTCTCTTTATCACTTCATCTTTTCCCTTACAGCCAGCAGTACATTTTTTGCCATTTTTTTTTTTTTTTTTTTTTGCTGTCATAATTAAGCATCATCCGAGTGCTGCGGGTCAGCACTTGGCCAGTTAAATGCAGCTGCTGCGGACTGCCTTCCCCTTCCCATGTAGCCTCACTCTCTTTATGTGGGCCTCTGTCTCTGGGCTGTCTCCTAGTTCTGTGTATGTTCCCTACATGAGCCTCAGAATGATGTTGTACAACATCATTAAATTGTTTTCCCTAGTTGCATGTCAGGCCAGAGACAGCAACTGACAATTGTAAACGAATCCTGCCTGTTCCAACAGAACCATTTCCTTTACTGCCTTCGCCTCTTGCCTCCTTCTCTACTTGTCTGTGACGTTTTATAACTGTATACATATATATTTTCGTACACATATTTGTCGTATCGTTTTCTCGTATTGCTCGCCTTAAATGTTATTTGTGTTTTGTGCGCTTTTCAGCATTTTGCTCACGAAATTTGTTATTGAAAGCAACTCTTCGAGGACCCGACCGACATGACTTTACTTGACTTGCATGCATGTGAGTGTGCCAAAAGTGAGAGAGACGGAGAGTGAGAGAAAAATAGACAGAGAGAGATAGAACTAGCGAACAGAGTGGATAAACATAATATTGTATGCATTCCATAAAAGCCAAAGCTGTCAAAAGTGATGACACATTTTGCATGAAGAACCCTTGAAACGGAAATCAAAACTATATTTGACATCGTAGAAACTTTCAATTAGAATTAAATTGTTATTGAATTTATCAAACGGTTGAATAAATGTAATTACTATTTACAACTATTATTAATAAACATTTAAACAAAACATTAATTCTGCGCATAATATCAGTTGTTAAATAATCAAAAGATCTTCTAAGTATTTACTTAGCTTTTGCTACATATAATCAAACACCAAAAGCTATAACTTGGACTTAATTCTAATTGAAATAGATTTGTTAATACTTGAAAAATTTCTTTAACAACTACAAAGGCAATATAAAGCTTTACTGGATAAATTATGTTATATTCGAAAGGAGCTATTAACATTTTGTCATCACTGTCATTCCCCCCAAAAATAATACAAAGAAATGTATTTTGTGTGAGTGTGTACGTGTAGTTTACTTGCCAGCAAACATGATGATGCATCTCATACTGCATGAATGGCTTCACATTCTTCTAGCTCCTTCTCATCTTTCATTTCGTTCAGTTATCCCTTTTCGGATCTCTTTCCTTCTATTATGGTTGCTGTCTGCTGTTGTTCTTGTTCTTGTTGTTTGCACATTTGCCCAATGAAGCGCATCATCACGACTTAAGGGCGGGCAATGAAAAAAACAAAAAAAAACAAAATTGGCATCGGCATTTTCACGGCTCGTCAATGTCTCAATGCATCAAGCCAGCAATTTACACTCAATTGCGCAATTAAAGAGCAGCAGCTTCGTGTTATAATTGTGAAGGTCATCGGCAATAAAGAATAGTTTCTCGTCGAAGAAGAAGAAGGCCGACCGAGTTAATAATAATAATCAATAAATGCAGTGCCCCTAACCTTTCGACCTTTCTGCCTTTTGTCGCTTTTACTCTGTAGGTTTTTTCTCTCAATCTCTATCTCCCTTTTCCGCAGTCGACCGCCATTGAAAAATATATAATAAAAATTCCATTGCATACAACGAAGCGTTCTAAAGCAAAGGCTAACTCTCTGTATGTGTCGCTATGCCAATCGATAACTTTTTGCATAGATGCTTCATGCTGATGGGGTGCAAGGACTGCACCCTCTATCTCTACCTTTCAACTAAAACTTTAAATGAAAAACTTTAAGTGCCAACTACACATGAAGCTGCACAGTGGTTTATCTCTTGCACTACATGAAAAAAGTAAATCAAATAAATCACAATGAAACATATTAAATTTTGTTTTAAAACCACTCACACAATGCAATATTGTTTAGGTTAATTATAGTTAATAAGGCTTTTGTAATGGAATTAGTTGAGTTTAGATTTAAAATATTAGCTCCTTGCAGATAAAATATCATCTACCAGTTGAACCTTAAGTAAACTGTGCGGCTTTTTGGGTAATATACCTATAGTTTAGTCTTTGGCTTATTCCTTCAAATTAATTGTAGCTCGCTCAAAATTACATTTAAAGAGGTTTAAATTAAAAATTTCTTAAATTATCTTCTTTGTATAATGTCTGCCAACTTTCAACTAATCAATGATAAAAAATATTTTAAAATGTACTTACAAATCGCAACTTTATTCATATAGTTTTATTTATTTCATATATTTTTAATGTATTAAACACACATTATCTAATGTGTTATTACTAAAGTTTAGTTCAGTCAACAAATTTGACCATACAATCTAAATATTTCTAAATATTTAATGCAATTTGCCATGAATTATGTATTTTTATATTTTTGTCATTTTTTATCGTTTTATTTATAATTATTGTTAATTTAAAAAATTATTTATAAAAGTCTAAGCAACATTTTGGGTTTAAAAACCACTATGTCAATGTTATGGCCAAAACAGGCAAACACTCTCATACACACACACACACATGCACAAAACTTGGTGCTTTCGCTTCGAGCTGTTTATCAATGCAAATATTTTGCATACGCCACGTTGCACGTAAATTGCAAAGGCACATCCGTTGACGGTCGAGGGTGAAATCTTCTCATGGCTTCAATTCTTTGTGCTAGGTCCTTTTTATACTATACAGTAAATACTCACACACATACACTGCATTGGCTGCATTGGCCGCTGAAAGGCCTAAAACTGCGTGGTGTGTATGTGTATGGTATAGTGTGCCGAAAGTCAGTGTATAAAGGGAAACGTGGCTAACAGACAAGCCCTCGGCAAAGCCTCAGTTTCACACTCCGCTTCGTAAGTCCTTTGGTTATTTAAATGTAAACTTTGTTTGCGTTGGGCATTTTTAATGAAAAGCTAAAGCCAAAAAGGTAGACAGCCAAGGCCTAGGCTAGGCTAAAAGCTCAGCCACCACGATGACGGGCATCAAGAAAATATGCTTAAGTAAAATGAGCAATTAAGGATTATTGCTCGGTTTGCCCATTTAAATTATGAGGCAATAACTGAAAAGGCAAAGCCAACGATGACGGCCGGCTAAAGCCTTTCAAGCTATATAAATGTGAGAAAAGTTTCTGCAATAAGTGTGCATCGTGTAAAAGGACCAAGCAGAATAAGAATTGTTGTTGCAAGGAGCAACAATTGACTCCCACTGCTTAAAGAGGAAAATATTGGAATTTATTATAATTAATTACTTAGTTTAAAAAGGACAGTATTTCTTATACTTTTAGCTTGGTTCATGTCGTCATTGCTTTTAATTGGAAGTGTATTAATATGTTTAAATAGTTATATAGTTGTGAAGGTTTTAAATGAATACTACCAGTTTTAGACTTACTTATAGTTTCACATATACGTAATGGAACCTTTTGAAGAACTTTATATAAGTATTACACATACTGTGCCTGGCTTAAATAAGATTCAAAAAACGTATTAAGATTATAAAATTAGAACACTTCATACATATAATCCGATTAATGTTGACATGGTATAAGATAATGTTGAAGGAAATGAGTGAAAGGCGTTTTCAGTTAAACCCTTTTAATGATTTGATTCTTGTTTTTTATTCTGTAGTTTTGAAATAAATCTACCATTTTTTGACATTTTCTTTGGCTCCTTTGCTTGCTGCAATCTTTCTGTATTTTCATTGCAATCTCTTTTTGCCTTATTTTCTTCTATTGCTTTTGTTTGCTTGAGCAGAAAAGCAGGGTAAATTGATATCGTTTCCTTTTTGCCCTTTACGGCTAGCTTGACTGTACATCAAAGCAATTTCTTAGACACCTCTTAGCCGGGTCGATGCTCTTGCCTGCCACTATGTTGTTGCTGCTACTATGTTGTTGGCTAGGCAACAACAAAGTTGCATAAACTTTGTTAACATATGGCCATAGTTTCCACTGCCTTCTAGTTGACGCTGTCAGCTGCTGTTGCAGCCGTTACTGATGTTGTTGCATTCCTCTTTTGCCGTTCGTTTGTTTATTTGTTTGTTTTGCAGCTCTTTGCAACTTTTAGCACTTGCAACAAAGTGCAATATTTGAACTCCTCGAGGCGTGGCACTTAGACACAGATGAGTTGAGAGACGGAAGGGAAAATGCAGATTGTGTGTGACAGAAACAGAGCATTGTAGAGGATGTGTCACATGTCACAATGAAAAGGCCAAAGCCATGCAACTCCAACTAAGGCAGAGTGACAATAATTATGGCGGCGATAATCAAATTCACAGGAGCAACCGCCAACGCAGTGCACATCTTGCAAATCGTCTGCAACCCACTTTAGCATGCACCGCAAGCCAACAGAGAAAGAAAGCAAAAAAAAAAAACGACTAGGAAGAAAAATAAACAACAACAAAAGAAAAGAAAAGGAAATGGCAACAAACCCGCAACAGCAACTCGAGGCAAGTGGCCTTAGAATTGGATAGGGCTGGGTTATCCTGGCCTCAACTCGCAAACAATGCCGAACACCAAGAAAAAGAAATTAAAACTTGAGCACAGTTAAATAAAAAAATGTGCTCAGGCGCCAAAGTAGAAAGCAAAAAAAAAAAAAGGATATTCCCTTTGTTTTCTGTTTGCTTAAGCAAAATTATACCCTGTAAAGTAGCCGTAAAACCAATTAGACCGTCAAACGAAAAAAATCAAAAAGCTTTGTAAGTAAAACTCGTCTACTCAAAGTTTTTAATAAATTCCTCCCGTATTAGTTAAATACAACTAAGTTTAATTCGAATTCTTTCACAACCTTAATAGCTAAAAATTTGAAATTACCTAATATAAAAAAATATAAATAGTTAAACTCAAATCGTAAAAAACTTATATTTTTATAGGAATACCCATAAATAAAACTTTGAAGTTTTCAATTAAAAAACTTTAATTCAATAAGCTAGTTATTACCCTTACTGCTGCTATAACTAAAAAATATTTTTAATTATTTTATTAAACTGATTTCTAACTTTGAGCATTTAAGTCTTGAAACTTATAACTACTTTATTTTATCTGTTATGGTCAAAATTTATTCATTGATTTCTGAAAGATTTGTTAGAGATTTTTGTAAGATTTTCTTGTATGGTTTCTGGGTATTCGCAAACTTGTACCTAGATTTTTCAACTTATTTTGCACCCAAGGTCCATTCTAAGTTGATGCATTGTTGGAAATGCAACGATTCATTAGTAGCCTTTTCTTTACCACGAGCAACATCATGGCGAAGGAGTTCTAGTCAGTTGCCAGTCAGTCACAGAGTCAGCCAGTCAGAAGATCAGTCAGTCAGTAGTCGGTGGCATGGCAAGTTGGATAGGAATTACTTCCGCTTCGCTTAATTGCATTAAACAAACAGCGGAGCAGGCCAAAGATACATACATACACACAATGGATAGACAGATGTATGAAAGCTTAAGCGAAAAGTTTTATATATACACTTTTTTTTTGGAAACTCTGCCAGAGAGACCCCCCTCTAACCTCAATTTCTCCATCTCTCCCTCTCTCTTAGTCAGTGTTTCTCTTGGCAGTCAGTCATGGCAAACCGCAGACACGTTCACACATGAGTTGCATTCAATTTTTGTTGCTTGTTCTGTTGCCGTTTTCTGGTGATGCTGTTGCTGCTGCTGCTTTTGTTGTAATTGCATTATTTTCATTAACAAAAGTTCAACTTGGCAGAAGGCAAGTTTGCATTTCCGGGACAATAGTATACGTTTTTTGTTTTTGTTTCTCCTTTTTGCCTTCGTTCTTCTTCCTCTTTCGCACACCAATTGAAGAGCCGATGCCTTGCTGTGTGTGTGTGTGTGTGTGGGTGTGGGTGTGAGTGTATAAGTGCGGGTGGGGGCGTATAAAGGGTGGCTAGATGCTTGGTGGTGGGTTTGGTTGATGGTGTTTGTAAGTGTTGTTGCCTCTCAACCATAATAAACTTTAATTAAAATGCATAAAAGCTGGAAAACTATGAGTCTCTGTGCGTTTGAGTGTGTGTGTGTGTATGAGTTTTGCATGTATTAAACTAAATCGAGCGAATTGCAATCAATTTAATTAAGGTATATAACATTTAATGTTCTTATGCATAATACCAGAGAGTCGGAAGTGGTAACATATGCGATTTCCAGTATTGTCAGTAATTTAACATTACCCATGGTAATGAAGTGAGAGCAAGTGAATAACTGAACTGAGTGATTGACTGAATGAGTGTGTAGTTAAGTGCATTACTAACTACATTCATTTAATGCAAAACGCGTTAAGCAAATGACATTTCACTGGTAATCATTGAATCAAGGGAAGTAAGCGAAATTAATTAATTAGTATTTGATTATTTCTGGTCTTATTCTTCTAAATACATTTTTTTGTTAGTTAAAATCAAGCTAGCATTTGTTTATAGAAATTTTATATAAAAATGGAAATAAAAACTGACACTTCAATCCAGCATTTTGTTGAATTTTATTATCAAATATATACTGTTATTCTACATTAAAGTAGATTAGATTAAAATAGTCACAGATGAGATTATTTTCTGATCATAATTGGTTTCTTTGCCGGAAGTAAATGTTGCTAAATACCGTAGCCACGACTTTTATTAGCGATTTGCCTATAAATCCTTCTTTAAATATGTGATAATTGCTTTTACTCCAACTATTTTCATCTCGTCTTTTAATAAAGAATGAGAAATTCATCAAACAATCAACAATTAATCAACGAAAAAGCCTAAACAAGACTTTTTAAGATAATTTCTTTTAAAACAATCTTCCATTTACAGGATGGGTAGTTTTTTTCAATAATATTCACAGTTAAAACTAATGCATTGGTAATTTTAAGATACTTAACAAATGTTGATAAAAAGCTTTAATTTCTTTATCTTATAAATTTATTTAATTTATAAATTTTTTGCTCAAGCAAAAACTTAGCCAATAATCGTTAAAAACATTAATTCCATAGAATATCTTTCGTTACATTGTGAAATAACTTAATAAACTTACTTAACTTTAAAGGAGTCATTTGGTTCATTCCCATGAACAATAATTTCCGTCGAAATTTATCTCAATGATATATTTTACATTTCGAAACATTTCCACTTATAATTTAATTAGCTGAGCTATTCAAATGAAATCATTTCAGGCGTGAAATCATTGACAAATTTTACCTTAAATAACTTCTATTCACAACTAAAATTTCAAAACCCCAAAATGCAAAAGTTCATCTGACAAATATATATTACAATTGTATAAAGGAACAAAAACTTCTTTTCCCCCTTCAGTTAGCTGGTATGGAGGATAGGAATGGCGAATGAGTGCGAGTTGGATTTCCAGTCAAAATGACAAATGGAACTCAAAAGTTTAATGAACCGCAGTCAGCATAATGAGCAGGAATGGTAGTAGAAATTCTCTAAAACTGAGTACCAGGAGGATGGCAATTAAATTTTCCTAAGCTTCTCAACATATATATCTGTATATATACATCTAAGTCATCAGCATTGCCAGTCGTCCGACAATAATAGTCACGCGGAGCAGTTGTCAAAATTAACTAAATGCGAAGCTGCTCATTAATCTCTGTCTATCCTGTAACCAAGAAGAACCAGAGCAACAGCATCAGCAAAAGCGCCAGCAGGCAAGAGTCGAAATGAATGGCCAGTCTACTGGACCAAAAAATGTGCACAATATACTCGTAATAAAAATGAAAAATCTACTCAAAATGACAGCAAAAAGTTGCGTCTGGTGCGTGTCTTGGCAAAAAAAAAAAAACAAAAAAACAATAACAATAACAATAATAAAAATGAGCAGAAAAACAAAAACAAAAACGGGAATTGGACAATGAACAGCAGTAGCATTCTACAGATGCAAGTTACTTTTGGAGAGTTAATCATTTTTTTTAGCCATTTGTTTTCCTGTATATGCCATAAATGTCTCAACAATAACAAAAAATTACGCATACGCAGCGTTGAACATTTAATTAAATACAACCAAACTGAAACACATAGATTACGCAGCCTCTAAATGGTAATATCACGTATGTGGTAGTAATTTCTATTGAAAATTGTACACCGACTAACTTATTTACAAATTGGAAAAGCTATTTCATCTGAAATCCACTTACAATTAGTGTCCAAGTAAAGCTCTTAATATATATAAAATATAATATAAATTATTATTTCCCACTTAATTTATCATAAGGTCTTAACAAAAATATTATGTCTCTTAATAAACTAATATAAAGAAGGTGTTAGAAATATCTTAACTGCTTACTTTGCTTTCCTTTGTTGAACTATAAAATTTTCGAAAAATACACTTTGTTTGCAATTCTTTAATTGATTAAAAAATATAATATTCTGCATACTAAACCATAGAGAAATATCCAATCTCTTTTGAAGCAGGAAGGTCTACTCAATATCGATATTTCATTCCTATTGACCCTTCATTTCCTGCTTTTTGCGTACAATAATTTGCCTTTGTGGACATTCCTAAGCTTTGATCAAAGCGAAAATTGCCTATTTATACCACATATGACGTTTAATTATTTTGCTCTTTGACTTGTCAATGGAATTTTCATCGGCAATATATGTAGGAAAAGACTTTGTGGGAGTGGTGGTTGATGTGCAAACTGTGAAATATGTCAATCAGTTGTATGACAATTAATTAAATTGCCTTTAGTTTCATTGGTTAGGGTTTACATACATTTGACACATTTAAAGTTGACTTGCATTCGGGCTTTCATTTCATTGATTCCATTTGGCTGAATGCCTGACCGAAAGTCCCATTGGTTCTCAATTATTTAAACTTGACTATTCTGGACTTCTTTGGCCTGGATTCATAGCGCCAGCTACTAAGCAATGCACTCGAGCAGCACATATATAAATAATGCACACACATGTACATGGAGAGTGAGAGAGAAAAACCCAAAGTGAGTACAGTGAGAAAACAATTGAGATCTTCTTATAGGATGCCAGGATAAATCGGATCTTGACAGGATTAAGTCATCTATTATGGCAGCGTTTGAATGTGTTGACAAGGGACCTGTGCGTTTGTTCCTTGGCATGGAGGTTCACCGTGATGGCGAACTTGGCGAAATATCATTGGGTCATTCACAGTACATTAAGGATCTACTGGAGCGATATGGCTATGCTCAGTGCCCCCCTCAGGACCCCCATAATGAACATCTTGCAGCCATAAAGCATGTTTTACGATATCTGGCTTCAACAGTTGGCTTCAAGATTCATTACAAGCAGTCGGATGCGGCATTTACTGGTTTCGTGGACGCAGATTGGGGAGGCGATAAGATTGATCGCAAGTCTTATACAGGATATGTATATTTTCTAGCTGGAGGACCGATATCATGGAAATCGGAGAAGCAGCAGAGTGTTGCTCTTAGCAGTACCGAGGCAGAGTACATGGCGTTATCAACAGCGTGCAAAGAAGCCATTGTATTGCGTCGATTAATTATCGAGATTGGTTGCGGAGAAGAATATACATCTACCGTTTTGTATGGCGATAACCTCAGCGTCCAGCAATTGGCTAAGAACCCGGTACACCATTCAAGGACGAAGCATGTGGACATTAGATATCATTTTGTTAGACAAGTAGTTAATGATAGTCAGATTATTTTAAAGTATAAGTCTACTAATGAAATGATAGCTAATATCCTAACCAAGAATCTTGCGAAGAAGAAGCATGTAGAGTTTACGAATTTGTTAAGTATAAAATAAATTTGTGGACATACTTGCATTGAGGAAGGGTGTTGAAATAATTATCTCTCAACTCAATGCATGCATGATCACACACATATGAATATGTATATGTAACTATGTATGCTCTCTCACGAGAAGCGTTAAAGAGAACAATGACTCGATGAGAGACAAATAGAAGTTAGTCGCGAATAAACTGCACAACCAACCACACGCATTCTGTTTTATTATTCCAATAGGTTATGGGCCCAGGCAACGTGCCTATGTGGTTGCTGTGGTAATTTCTGGAAGAAATTAGTTTTCGCGCTGTGTTCTAGACGTTTTTCACAAAATATATATATACGAGTATAATGTCGGCGTTATATCAGATTGATAAGCTCGAGGAGGGTAATTATGACTCGTGGTGCATCCAGATGAAAAGTGTGCTGGTGCATGCGGATTTGTGGAATGTTTCGTCAGGCGTATTGGCAAGGCCAACTACGGGGGAGAACACCGAATGGACGACGCTGGATCAAAAGGCATTGGCAATGATCACCTTGAGCGTCAAGACTTCACAGTTGGGACATGTGAAGTACTGTGCAAGTGCACATGAGGCTTGGAAGAAGCTTCAGGAAGCTCATCAACCCAGAGGACCCGTTAGAAAAGTAGCTCTTTTCAAGAAATTGCTAAGTAAACGCATACAGGAGGGTCAAAGCATATCGAGTTATTTGTCGGATTTCAAAGAAATCTTGGACAAACTTGCTGGCGTTGGAATTGAAATATTGGACGAGCTTGTAACGATTATTTTGCTTTCCAGTCTTCCAGACGAATTCGACAACTTCGTTGTCGCCATAGAGACGCGGGACAGTTTGCCGAGTTTCGACATGTTATGCATAAAGCTGAGAGAAGAAGGAGAACGCAAAAGAGAGAGCGAAAAACCGATCGAGAGCGCAAAAGCATTTACAGTGGTGGAAAGGCAATCGATGCAAGAGACAATTTGAAGAAAAAAGCAAAAAATTTGGAATTGTTTTGCGTGTGGCGGCAAAGGCCATTTTAAAGCAAATTGTCCCAGTGAAAACGGTCGGAAGGTAGCATCGAACCCGAATAAGACAGTACAGTCATCGTTAGGTTTGCTGAACGCGTTGGACGATCGAACTGGTGTCTGGACAGTGGCGCCACCAGCCACATGTGTTGCGACAGAGATTTGTTTTCAAAATTTGAGAAACATTCGGAGAAAATTGTTTTGGCTGATAATAACTTTCTTCAGGCTAAAGGAAAGGGCGAGGTAAAGCTGAATACCGATTCACGTATACTTACATTAAGGAATGTGTTGTATGTACCCAAAATGAGAGGCAATTTCGTGTCGGTGAGCAAGGCAGTTGAACATGGAAGCATCGGTGTCTGGGTGAAATTGCGCGAAAGGATTTGGCCCGTGGCATGGGAAAGTTTGACTCTACGTCGTTGGAACCCTGCAAGATCTGCATGGTAAGCAAGATCACAGTACAGCCATTCCCAGATTCGACCAAGAACAGAGCTAAGGAAATCTTGGAGCTGGTGCATTCAGATGTTTGCGGTCCGTTCGATACAAAAAGCCTTGGAGGCAGCAGATACTTTTTGACATTTATCGACGACAGGTCACGTCGCATATTTGTATATTTCCTGAAGGGGAAGGATGAAGTATTTGGAAAGTTTGTCGAGTTTAAAAACATGGCAGAGCGGCAAACTGGAAAGAAGCTAAAGTGCATCCGGAGCGACAATGGTCGCGAGTACGTTTGACGAGTTTCTCAAGGGCAATGGAATATTACGGCAGCTCACGGTACCATACACGCCGCAGCAGAACGGTGTAGCAGAGAGAGTTAACAGAACTCTTGTGGAGATGTCAAGATGCTTGCTCATCCAGTCTGGTCTACATCAATCTCTTTGGGCTGAGGCAGTTTATACAGCTGCTTATCTGCGGAATAGGTCACCAACTCGACCCCTGGTTAACATGACTCCAATGGAAGCATGGAATGGTAAGAAACCATCAATAAGTCATTTAAAAGTTTTTGGGTCTATTGCAGTGGCATTGAACAAAGGACATCATAAGGGCAAGTTTGATCCAAAGGGCAAAGAATACCGAATGGTTGGTTATTCTCGAAATGCGAAAGGGTATCGGTTGTACGACCCCGAAACCAGGGAAGTTGTTGAGAAGCGAGACGTTTTGTTCGACGAGCGTTTCGGCAATGGCGATCCGACTGGTGATATCGTCAAGTTTGATTTTCCATATATGGATGATCAGGATTCAGGATCTGTTGACGCAGTAGATCAGTTAAGCAGTACAGACGAGTCTGATGCAGAGGTCAGTGAAAAGGGCAGCAGTAGCGAAGATTTCGACATGGCAGTTGAACAAGAAGTGGCAGAACCTGTGGTTGAACAACGTGTTGGACCCGGCAGGCCGAAGCTCATTCGAACTGGAAGGCCTGGCAGACCAAAAAGCAGTTCAACATTTTAAGCGCATTGATTACAAGTGAGGTGATCATACCAGAGACCTATGATGAGGCGCTTAGTAGTCCGTTTGCTTCGCATTGGCTTGAGGCTATGCAAAAGGAGTATGACTCCTTGATGTCAAATCACATATGGCAGCTTAGTACGCTACCGGAAAGGTATAAACCCGTTGGTTGCAAGTGGGTCTACAGTGTAAAGCGTGATGCAAAGGGAGAAGTCGAGCGTTTTAAGGCAAGACTAGTAGCAAAAGGATGTTCACAGCGCTATGGATTGAATTACAATGAAACATAATCGCCTGTATGTCGCTTGGAGAGTGTTCGTTTCATCTTGGCCCTAGCAGCGCAGTTAAAATTGTATTTACACCAGATGGATGTATGCACTGCTTACTTAAACAGTGATTTGGGCGATACCGTATACATGACGAAGCCCGAAGGATACGCAACTGAAGACAAAAGCAAGGTACTTCTGTTGAAAAAGGCGTTATATGGACTCAAACAGTCTGGACGGGAGTGGAACTCCAAACTCGATAGTGTTTTGCGAGCTAATGGTTTTATACCTTGCGACAATGAACCATGTCTATACAAACAGCAAGCAAAAAGGTAATCTATCACTAATCCTGGTCTACGTAGACGATCTTCTTATAGGATGCCAGGATAAATCGGATCTTGACAGGATTAAGTCATCTATTATGGCAGCGTTTGAATGTGTTGACAAGGGACCTGTGCGTTTGTTCCTTGGCATGGAGGTTCACGGTGATGGCGAACTTGGCGAAATGTCATTGGGTCATAAACAGTACATTAAGGATCTACTGGAGCGATATGGCTATGCTCAGTGCAGACCAGCTGCAACACCGTTAGAAGCAGGGTATCAGGTAGCCTGCGATAAAATGGAGTGTAAAGGGTTGATGCAACTCTTTATCAGTCAATGATAGGCGAGCTAATGTGGCTTGCGTTGACTACTAGACCAGATATACTCCACTCAGTATCGAAATTGGCTCAACGTAACAAGGACCCCCATAATGAACATCTTGCAGTCATAAAGCATGTTTTACGATATCTGGCTTCAACAGTTGGCTTCAAGATTCATTACAAGCAGTCGGATGCGGCATTTACTGGTTTCGTGGACGCAGATTGGGGAGGCGATAAGATTGATCGCAAGTCTTATACAGGATATGTATATTTTCTAGCTGGAGGACCGATATCATGGAAATCGGAGAAGCAGCAGAGTGTTGCTCTTAGCAGTACCGAGGCAGAGTACATGGCGTTATCAACAGCGTGCAAAGAAGCCATTGTATTGCGTCGATTAATTATCGAGATTGGTTGCGGAGAAGAAGATACATCTACCGTTTTGTATGGCGATAACCTCAGCGCCCAGCAATTGGCTAAGAACCCGGTACACCATTCAAGGACGAAGCATGTGGACATTAGATATCATTTTGTTAGACAAGTAGTTAATGATGGTCAGATTATTTTAAAGTATAAGTCTACTAATGAAATGATAGCTGATATCCTAACCAAGAATCTTGCGAAGAAGAAGCATGTAGAGTTTACGAATTTGTTTAGTATAAAATAAATTTGTGGACATACTTGCATTGAGGAAGGGTGTTGAAATAATTATCTCTTAACTCAATGCATGCATGATCACACACATATGAATATGTATATGTAACTATGTATGCACTCTCACGAGAATCGTTAAAGAGAACAATGACTCGATGAGAGACAAATAGAAGTTAGTCGCGAATAAACTGCACAACCAACCACACGCATTCTGCAATTACTATAGACTAGAGCTGTTGAAACATCGATGTTTGGCCACATCGATGTTTCGATGTTTTCCAGGAAAAAACATTCTTTTTTCTAACTTAAAACTATGTTTGACCTGCCCAGTTGCAGATGGTACAAGACTCCAATGCTCATTAGCATGTGGAGTGGAATAAGGAAAATAGATCTTCTCCTCTTCGATTTCAGAAGTCTTCTTTATATTTTGATTTCATGAGTTAGAAGCTCTTCATGAGAACATGTTAATGTAAATACAATAATATTAAACAAATAATATAAGAAATCTTAATATACATATAAAAATCTAATTTCAACGATGACGTTTTCTCCAACAAACTATTAAGCAGAAATTTTATCTTTTTCAAACGTAATACATACAGGTTTTTTTATACCCTTGCAGAGGGTATTATAAGATTGGTCAGATGTTTGGAACGCACAGAAGGAGACGTTTCCGACCCCATAAAGTATATATATTCTTGATCAGCATGAGAAGCTGAGTCGATATAGCCATGTCCGTCTGTCTGTGCGTACGCGTTTTACTCAGCCATCTTAAGAGTTATTGGGATGAAATTTTTTTGTGGGCTTTTTATTACCCGAGTTAGATAAAGTATGAAAATTGTCAGGATCGGGCCACAATATCATATAGTTCTAGAACAAACATTTTTGCAAAAATTGGAGTATCCTTGTTGAAATAATTATCTCTCAACTCAATGCATGCATGATCACACACATATGAATATGTATATGTAACTATGTATGCTCTCTCACGAGAAGCGTTAAAGAGAACAATGACTCGATGAGAGACAAATAGACGTTAGTCGCGAATAAACTGCACAACCAACCACACGCATTCTGTTTTATTATTCCAATAGGTTATGGGCCCAGGCAACGTGCCTACGTGGTTGCTGTGGTAATTTCTGAAAGAAATTAGATTTCGCGCTGTGTTCTAGACGTTTTTCACAAAATATATATATACGAGTATAATGTCGGCATTATATCAGATTGATAATCTCGAGGAGGGTAATTATGACTCGTGGTGCATCCAGATGAAAAGTGTGCTGGTGAATGCGGATTTGTGGAATGTTTCGTCAGGAGTATTGGCAAAGCCAACTACGGGGGAGAACACCGAATGGACGACGCTGGATCAAAAGGCATTGGCAATGATCACCTTGAGCGTCAAGACTTCACAGTTGGGACATGTGAAGTACTGTGCAAGTGCACATGAGGCTTGGAAGAAGCTTCAGGAAGCTCATCAACCCAGAGGACCCGTTAGAAAAGTAGCTCTTTTCAAGAAATTGCTAAGTAAACGCATACAGGAGGGTCAAAGCATATCGAGTTATTTGTCGGATTTCAAAGAAATCTTGGACAAACTTGCTGGCGTTGGAATTGAAATATTGGACGAGCTTGTAACGATTATTTTGCTTTCCAGTCTTCCAGACGAATTCGACAACTTCGTTGTCGCCATAGAGACGCGGGACAGTTTGCCGAGTTTCGACATGTTATGCATAAAGCTGAGAGAAGAAGGAGAACGCAAAAGAGAGCGAAAAACCGATCGAGAGCGCAAAAGCATTTACAGTGGTGGAAAGGAAATCGATGCAGAGAGACAATTTGAAGAAAAAGCAAAAAATTTGGAATTGTTTTGCGTGTGGCGGCAAAGGCCATTTTAAAGCAAATTGTCCCAGTGTAAACGGTCGGAAGGTAGCATCGAACCCGAATAAGACAGTACAGTCATCGTTAGGTTTGCTGAACGCGTTGGACGCGAAATGTTTTGAACGATCGAACTGGTGTCTGGACAGTGGCGCCACCAGCCACATGTGTTGCGACAGAGATTTGTTTTCAAAATTTGAGAAACATTCGGAGAAAATTGTTTTGGCTGATAATAACTTTCTTCAGGCTAAAGGAAAGGGCGAGGTAAAGCTGAATACCGATTCAGGTATACTTACATTAAGGAATGTGTTGTATGTACCCAAAATGAGAGGCAATTTCGTGTCGGTGAGCAAGGCAGTTGAACATGGAAGCATCGTTGAATTTGGACAAAAGTATGCACGAGTGATCCAAAAGGGTGAATGCATTATGAAAGCGGGCAAAGTTGGCCGTTTGTATATTTTGGAACAGCACCGAGCGAATGCTATGCCATTGAACAATCTTACGAAGATTTGTGGCATAAAAGGTACGGACATCTCAACTATGGCAGTCTGGGTGAAATTGCACGAAAGGATTTGGCCCGTGGCATGGGAAAGTTTGACTCTACGTCGTTGGAACCCTGCAAGATCTGCATGGTAAGCAAGATCACAGTACAGCCATTCCCAGATTCGACCAAGAACAGAGCTAAGGAAATCTTGGAGCTGGTGCATTCAGATGTTCGAACGGACCGATACAAAAAGCCTTGGAGGCAGCAGATACTTTTTGACATTTATCGACGACAGGTCACGTCGCATATTTGTATATTTCCTGAAGGGGAAGGATGAAGTATTTGGAAAGTTTGTCGAGTTTAAAAACATGGCAGAGCGGCAAACTGGAAAGAAGCTAAAGTGCATCCGGAGCGACAATGGTCGCGAGTACGTTTGACGAGTTTCTCAAGGGCAATGGAATATTACGGCAGCTCACGGTACCATACACGCCGCAGCAGAACGGTGTAGCAGAGAGAGTTAACAGAACTCTTGTGGAGATGTCAAGATGCTTGCTCATCCAGTCTGGTCTACATCAATCTCTTTGGGCGGAGGCAGTTTATACAGCTGCTTATCTGCGGAATAGGTCACCAACTCGAGCCCTGGTTAACATGACTCCAATGGAAGCATGGAATGGTAAGAAACTGTTGTATGTTGTATGCCAAATGAGCATATGCCCACAGTATTGTAGAGTATACAATATAACAAGTGGTCATATGCTCAACATTAAAGTAAGAGTAACATACCAACACTTTGTTGCTATGTTTATGCAACCATTCATAATAATAATATGATCCGCCACTTATGCGGACTGGCCGCTGAGCGTGGGATCGCTAGCGTAAGCACTTTTGACTATGTACCCTCTGTACATATATGCTAATACGTACAAACATATATACTGCAACACACTCTCTCTCTCTGCCAGCGCCCTAAGCGGCAGAATGTATTCAATACATATAAGATGTATAGGCTAAAACTAAAACATGAATAAACTGTCCAGACAATTCTGGATGACGGCAGCGAACAGAACAGTTGCGTTTTATTTTAACTAAAACGGATTTAACAAAAACTTAATGCGCACATAACATGGCGACCGTGACATGTGAAAAAAAAAGAAATAAATTAATTAACATTTCAACATAAACTTAAAAAAACACGAATAATTTGTGCAAATTGTGAAATGTATTTTCAATTGATTGCGAACCACTGTGCGCGCTATGAACAAAAATGAAACAAAACAAAAAAAAAAAATTAATCTAGATACTGGAATTCATGTGATTTTTCTACTATCAACTCTTGGGTGTTGCTCCAAGGTGCACTCCCCTATAACACACATACGTTTCCCCAATTATTAAAAAAAAAGAAATTAATTGGAATTTAAAAACAATAATGGATAATAAAAAAATAATATGAAACATTAATATAAAACCAATTAAATCAACAACAAGATACTGATGTCCACGGAACCCTCCTTCAAGACCGCTGTTCCTAACGAACAAAGGGATTTGCCGACGTTGCAAGAGGCTTTGCAGGCAAATCCAATCGATGGACCACGGCCACTAACAATAGAGGAGTACAGGGCCCGGCAGCAGACGAGAATCCCCAAGAAGACGAAACGAGGCGGTGAGGTGAGACGCCTGCTCACCCAGAAAAGACTGCAGCAGGATTTACTAAAGGCCAGCACCAACGAAGAAGACCGACAACGCTGCATAGAGCGTATTGAGGACATCAAAATTGAACTGCGCCAAAGAGCGCAGAAACGCAAGCGGGCCGCAGTAATGCGCAAGCCCTAACTTGCCATAGATTTAAACTCTAATAAGCAAACTGAGGCACGAAAGTGCAGGTTGCGCCTACTAACCACTGTTAGGCTTTCTACTAAAAACACACGATTGGACAATTAATTGTTTAAATAAAAAATGTCAGCCAATCGTGTGTAACTAACACAACAATAATTTTTCCATGTCTCTGGCGCTGAGAATAAAACTCAGCAGCATTAGAAAAATAGTTTCAAGAAAAATAATTAAAAAAAAAAAAAAACAAAACTTTAAATGAAAAATAAAAAAAATAAAAAAAAATTTTTTAATATATATATATATTCTTGAGTTAGTATTTTTTTTTCTCTATATGCACCCTAATGCGATTCCAAAAGACAGTAACATAGAAAAAGTTGACAATATGTTAGATCATGAATCTAAAGTAGCGGATTCAACCGCGAATGTCATAAATAATGTTGAAACTGTCTCGGTTGATTTGAAAATCATAACCTTAATGCTTGTAATAATTGTTATTCTTTTATTAACAAACGTTTTAACAAAACTATATAAGTTGCACAATAAGTGCCTTAAGAAAAAATATTCCAGTAGGGCAGATAACCTAGATGTTGTTTAAGATGATAGACATAGTAGAAAAAAGTGTATAATAGAGAACCCAATTTTAGAATAAATTCTTTGATAATATTGAGTAAATATTACGAATTTATAAAAATTGGTGATTTCGAAGACGAAAATATAGATACTTTTAATTGTGCAGCAAGCCCATTAATAATATGTAACAACAAAATAGAAAAGGGCATAGTAATGAGTACATTACCATATGTAATGGTAAAAACAGTAGAAGAAAACCATGACATACTTGGTTCTACAACAATAATTTTGGTACGATTGCACCGCTGAATGTTGTAGACAAAATATGGAATGGAATACGTTAGCACGAAAGATTAATGATCATAAAGATAAATTTGAAAAATCTTTCAAATGTATTAACTCAGATAAAGTCATAAGACCTGAAACTTTGATAAACCATGCTCAAATACTGACAACACAGTATAATAACATATTATCAATAGTAAACAAAGCTAATGAGAAATTAGCAAAAGAGCATAGGCATCAGTGTGAAAAACTGATAAAATCATTGAAAATAAGATTGAACAATATTAGTACTAGACGAAATATTGTAATAGTAATTCCAGAAGGTCAAAGTCAGCCAGCTGAATTTGACGAAAGCCAATTAGCAGATTTGGACGAGTCCAAACCAATTATTGATACTGAAAGTGATATCGATAGTGACATCGAAACACTTGAAGAAAGTACAATGGCTAACCAAGTGGAATTAGACAGGCAATATGTTAGACAGGTTTCCACTTCAGTTCCTGAATTTGATGGTAAAAAGTTATCATTAAACAGATTCCTAACTGCATTACGCATTGTGGAAAGAACTAAGGGAGACCAAGAGGATATAGCAGTTGAGGTTATAAAATCAAAAATAACCGGCACAATCCTCTATAAAGTAGAAAATGAAACCACTATTGCAGGGATAATAAATAAGCTCAAAGAAAATGTAAAAGGAGAATCTCCTGACGTTTTAAAGGCGAAACTAATGAACATAAAACAAAAAGGCAAAACTGCTTCCCAGTATGCAACCGAAATGGATAATTTGCGGAAGCAACTGGAGGCAGCCTTTATTGATAACGGATTAGACCCAATCAATGCGGAAAAATTCTCTACAAGCGAGTCTGTTTCTGCAATGATTAAAAATTGCGAGCACGAAAAACTCAAAGTAATATTAGAAGCTGGAAACTTTGTAACTTTCAATGATGTAATGGGTAAATATATCCATTGCAGCACGGAAATGACTGGAAGTGCAAATACAGTATTATTTCAACGAGGCCGCAATAATAGAGGAGGTAGTAACCATTACCAAAGAGGTAGAGGCAATGGCCGCGGAAACTACAACTCCAACTATAACAATTACAATAACAGAAACAACAATAGAGGTGGTCGAGGTAATGGCCGAGGTAGAAATAATTTCTACCGAGGTAACAGCCAAAACAGATACAATAACAATACCGAAAACAATAATGTCCGAGTAGCCCAAGATGCTTCGGGAAACTCGCAGACACCTCCAGATACTCGAAATTAAAAAGTAAAATATATACTGTAAACTTAAGTCTCAATAATTTTGTATCATTTACAAATGTTCAAACAAATAAAATCATTACATTCCTAATTGATACAGGTGCAGATATTTCAATTATAAAAGAAAATTCCGATGTCTTTCATGACATACAATTCAATAAAATCATAGACATTCGAGGCATAGGTGAAGGAGTAATTAACTCCAAAGGACTAGCCTCAATTGAATTACAAACAGGGAAATACATTATTCCATATAAATTTCATTTACTACATTCAGATTTTGCAATCCCTTGCGATGGAATAATAGGTCTAGATTTTATAAAGACTTTTAATTGCCAATTAGATTATAATAATTCAGAGGATTGGTTTATAATCAGACCTCCAAACCTAACGTATCCCATTAATGTACCGATAACATTTAGTTCTGGTAATAATTCAACACTTCTGCCAGCGAGATCCCAAGTGATACGCAAAATAGATTTGTCTTCAGAAGAAGAAAGCATTTTCATCCCAAATCAAGAAATTAAGCATGGTGTTTATATTGCAAACACTATTGCCCAAACCAAAAATACTTTTGTCCGATTTTTAAATACCACAGATAAATGCCAACTAGTAGGCATTAATAAAATAAAATTCGAACCGCTCTCAAAATACGATGTGGTTCAAACTTCAAATGACAATAGAACAGAGTCTGTTATTAGTAAACTAAAGAAAAATTTTCCAATCATGTTCAAAAAGCAACTTATGGAAATATGCACCGAGTATAGTGATGTGTTCGGACTTGAAACCGAACCAATCACAACCAACAACTTTTATAAACAAAAATTGAGACTTAAGGACGAAGAGCCAGTATATGTAAAAAACTATCGATGTCCGCATAGCCAAACCGAAGAAATTAAAAAACAAGTAGGAAAGTTAATTGAACAAAATATTGTTGAACCATCGATTTCACCTTACAATAGCCCACTCTTATTGGTCCCAAAGAAATCTCTTCCGGACTCTAAAGAGAAAAAATGGCGATTAGTAATTGACTATCGCCAAATAAACAAAAAACTGCTATCAGATAAATTTCCACTCCCCAGAATTGACGATATTCTTGATCAACTGGGTAGAGCTAAATATTTTTCATGCCTTGACTTAATGTCAGGTTTCCACCAAATTGAACTTGAGGAAAGCTCAAGGAACATAACGTCTTTTTCAACAAACAATGGTTCATATCGCTTCACGAGATTACCATTTGGTTTAAAAATAGCACCTAATTCATTTCAGAGAATGATGACAATAGCATTCTCGGGTTTAGAGCCTTCACAAGCATTCCTTTATATGGATGATTTAATCGTTATTGGTTGTTCTGAACAACACATGCTTAAAAACCTAACAGATGTTTTTACACTTTGTAGAAAACACAATTTGAAATTACATCCAGAAAAATGTTCATTTTTCATGCATGAGGTGACATTTTTAGGTCACAGATGCACCGACAAAGGAATCTTACCAGATGATACAAAATTCGATGTTATTAATAACTATCCAGTCCCTACGGACGCAGACAGTGCTAGAAGATTCGTTGCATTTTGCAATTATTATAGACGTTTCATAAAAAACTTCGCCGAATACTCACGGCATATAACAAGATTATGCAAAAAGAATGTCCCATTCGAATGGACAGCGGAATGTGAAAAGGCATTCCAGTATTTAAAAACACAACTTGTTAAACCAACCTTGTTACAGTACCCAGATTTTAGCCAAAGAATTTTGTATAATCACAGATGCAAGCAAGCACGCATGTGGAGCAGTTTTAACTCAAAACTATAATGGACTCCAACTCCCAGTTGCATATGCATCAAGAGCATTCACTAAAGGTGAAAGCAATAAAAGTACAACTGAACAAGAGCTAGCAGCAATACATTGGGCAATTACACATTTCAGACCATATATATATGGCAAACATTTCACAGTAAAAACTGATCATCGCCCCTTAACATATTTATTCTCGATGATAAACCCAAGTTCAAAATTAACTCGCATGCGACTCGAATTAGAAGAATACGATTTTACAGTAGAATATCTGAGAGGAAAAGATAATTTCGTGGCAGACGCTCTGTCCAGAATTACAATAACTGATTTAATTGATATGAAAAAAAAGTCCTGAAAGTCACTACCAGGCACCAAAGTAGACAACAAAATTTCTGCGCAGAAAACAAACAAGAACAATTGCCAAGGCAAAGTCTTGAAAAAAGCTTCTAAGCCCAACGTATACGAAGTCATAACAAATGACGAGGTACGAAAAATAGTGACCTTGCGAATGACAGATTCGAAATGTTTATTGAAACATGGAAAAAAAGTTATAGCGAGAATAAATGTTAGCGATTTATACTCCAATGGAATTCTAGACTTAGGTCAGTTTTTCCAAAGGCTTGAATGGCAAGCCGGTGTATATAATATCAGCCAACTAAAAGTGGCACCGAGCGAAAAGATCTTTGAATCAATTTCGATAGATACTTTCAAACATAAGGGCAACAAGAATTTAAAATCATTAAGAGTAGCGCTACTCAAGCCGGTGACCCAAATATACAATGAAAAAGAAAAGAAGCTATATTGTCTACATTTCATGACGATCCAATTCAAGGAGGTCACACAGGCATAAATAAAACGATAACAAAAATAAAAAGACAATATTATTGGAAAAACATGACGAAACATGTAAAAGAGTACATTAATAAATGTCCAAAATGCCTGACGTCAAAAACGACGAAACACACGAGATCACCTATGATAATTACAGAAACTCCACAATATGCTTTCGACAGGGTGATAGTAGACACAATTGGTCCACTACCACGTTCGGAAAATGGGAATGAATACGCAATCACTTTAATATGTGATTTGACAAAGTATTTAGTAGCAATTCCTATTGCAAAAAAAAGTGCAACAACTGTCGCAAAAAGCCATATTCGAATCTTTTATTCTGAAGTACGGTCCAATGAAGACGTTCATTACGGACATGGGAACAGAATACAAAAATTCCATTATAACTGACTTGTGCAGATATCTAAAAATAGATAACATAACATCTACAGCACACCACCACCAGACATTAGGTACCGTTGAAAGAAGTCATAGGACATTCAACGAGTACATTCGTTCATATATTTCAGTGGATAAAACTGATTGGGACGTATGGTTACAGTATTTCGGTATTGTTTTAACACAACACCATCTGTAACTCATAATTATTGTCCATATGAACTAGTATTTGGAAGACAGAATAACTAACCAATACAATTTAATAGCGTAGATAAAATAGAACCTATATATAATATAGAAGATTATTCTAAGGAAGTTAAATTTAGACTAGAAAACGCGTATAAGAGAGCTCGAATACTTTTAGAAAAAAATAAAATTAAACAGAAAGAAATAAACGATAAGAAAGTATTAGATTTTAAACTAGAAATAGGAGACCAAGTTTATTTGAAAAACGAAACAGGTCACAAATTAGAATCTTCTTATATAGGACCATTTGAGGTCATTAATATAGAAAAGAATAACAATATAATTATAAGAAATAAGAAAAATAAGGAGCAAAAAGTTCATAAAGATAGACTAAAAAAGATAAATAAATAAATTCCTATTCATAAAAAGGGGAAAAAGTCCGAAGCCACCAATATATAGGGGTATTTACAAAAACTGTCTGCCATTACCCAAAGCATTTAAGAAAATAATAACGTCTCAATTGCAAAAGCATTTTTGTAGTTAAAACATTAAAATTAAACATACCCAACATAGGGTTTAAGAAAAACGTAAATAAACAACTACTAACCTATTACGAATTTACATCTCTCTCAATAAAAGGTGTTGTATGTTGTATGCCAAATGAGCATATGCCCACAGTATTGTAGAGTATACAATATAACAAGTGGTCATATGCTCAACATTAAAGTAAGAGTAACATACCAACACTTTGTTGCCATGTTTATGCACCCATTCATAATAGTAATATGATCCGCCACTTATGCGGACTGGCCGCTGAGCGTGGGATCGCTAGCGTAAGCACTTTTGACTATGTACCCTCAGTACATATATGCTAATACGTACAAACATATATACTGCACACACACTCTCTCTCTGCCAGCGCCCTAAGCGGCAGAGTGTATTCAATACATATAAGATGTATAGGCTAAGACCAACATATGAATAAACTGTCCAGACATTCTGGATGACTGCTCGAACAGAACAGTTGCGTTTTAATTTAATTGAAAACGGATTTAAAAAAGAAACTTAATGCGCACATAACATGGCGACCGTGACAGTGGTCACAAAATAACAAAGTGAACTGGAGACCGTCACCACTTTGACAACATCAACAAAAAAAAGTGGACACCGAAAATAATCTTGTGCAAATCTGCGTTGGAGGAGCAAAGGATTTTTCTAAAAGAAGAAAAAAAAAAAGAGCAACAAAAAGGCCAATGGATATTCTGAGTGACAAAAAGTGAGGAAATGGCAAAGAGAGAAGGAGTGCAAAGTAAAAAAAAAAGAAGAAAAGAATACCGCACATTAATTGGCTGATTATTTTCAAGCCAAGCACCACCTCCACGGGCAGTAGCACAAAGGAACTGCAAAAAGACATTTAACTTTTTAAAATCATTGAAAACAAGCAAAAAAGCCAGAAATTACTCTCATTACAGACAATCTACATTGATAATTAAAAAATAATATGAAACATTAATATGAAACCAAATAAATCAACAACAAAATACTGATGTCCACGGAACCCTCCTTCAACACCGCTGTTCCTAACGAACAAAGGGATTTGCCGACGTTGCAAGAGGCTTTGCAGGCAAATCCAATCGATGGACCACGGCCACTAACAATAGAGGAGTACAGAGCCCGGCAGCAGACGAGAATCCCCAAAAAGACGAAACGAGGCGGTGAGGTGAGACGCCTGCTCACCCAGAAAAGACTGCAGCAGGATTTACTAAAGGCCAGCACCAACGAAGAAGACCGACAACGCTGCATAGAGCGTATTGAGGACATCAAAACTGAACTGCGCCAAAGAGCGCAGAAACGCAAGCGGGCCGCAGTAATGCGCAAGCCCTAACTTGCCATAGATTTAAACTCTAATAAGCAAACTGAGGCACGAAAGTGCAGGTTGCGCCTACTAACCACTGTTAGGCTTTCTACTAAAAACACACGATTGGACAATTAATTGTTTAAATAAAAAATGTCAGCCAATCGTGTGTAACTAACACAACAATAATTTTTCCATGTCTCTGGCGCTGAGAATAAAACTCAGCAGCATTAGAAAAATAGTTTCAAGAAAAATAATTAAAAAAAAAAAAAACAAAACTTTAAATGAAAAATTAAAAAAAAAAAAAAAAAAATATATATATATATTCTTGAGTTAGTATTTTTTTTTTTTCTATATGCACCCTAATGCGATTCCAAAAGACAGTAACATAGAAAAAGTTGACAATATGTTAGATCATGAATCTAAAGTAGCGGATTCAACCGCGAATGTCATAAATAATGTTGAAACTGTCTCGGTTGATTTGAAAATCATAACCTTAATGCTTATAATAATTGTTATTCTTTTATTAACAAACGTTTTAACAAAACTATATAAGTTGCACAATAAGTGCCTTAAGAAAAAATATTCCAGTAGGGCAGATAACCTAGATGTTGTTTAAGATGATAGACATAGTAGAAAAAGTGTATAATAGAGAACCCAATTTTAGAATAAATTCTTTGATAATATTGAGTAAATATTACGAATTTATAAAAATTGGTGATTTCGAAGACGAATATATAGATACTTTTAATTGTGCAGCAAGCCCATTAATAATATGTAACAACAAAATAGAAAAGGGCATAGTAATGAATACATTACCATATGTAATGGTAAAAACAGTAGAAGAAAACCATGACATACTTGGTTCTACAACAATAATTTTGATACGATTGCACCGCTGAATGTTGTAGACAAAATATGGAATGGAATACGTTAGCACGAAAGATTAATGATCATAAAGATAAATTTGAAAAATCTTTCAAATGTATTAACTCAGATAAAGTCATAAGACCTGAAACTTTGATAAACCATGCTCAAATACTGACAACACAGTATAATAACATATTATCAATAGTAAACAAAGCTAATGAGAAATTAGCAAAAGAGCATAGGCATCAGTGTGAAAAACTGATAAAATCATTGAAAATAAGATTGAACAATATTAGTACTAGACGAAATATTGTAATAGTAATTCCAGAAGGTCAAAGTCAGCCAGCTGAATTTGACGAAAGCCAATTAGCAGATTTGGACGAGTCCAAACCAATTATTGATACTGAAAGTGATATCGATAGTGACATCGAAACACTTGAAGAAAGTACAATGGCTAACCAAGTGGAATTAGACAGGCAATATGTTAGACAGGTTTCCACTTCAGTTCCTGAATTTGATGGTAAAAAGTTATCATTAAACAGATTCCTAACTGCATTACGCATTGTGGAAAGAACTAAGGGAGACCAAGAGGATATAGCAGTTGAGGTTATAAAATCAAAAATAACCGGCACAATCCTCTATAAAGTAGAAAATGAAACCACTATTGCAGGAATAATAAATAAGCTCAAAGAAAATGTAAAAGGAGAATCTCCTGACGTTTTAAAGGCGAAACTAATGAACATAAAACAAAAAGGCAAAACTGCTTCCCAGTATGCAACCGAAATGGATAATTTGCGGAAGCAACTGGAGGCAGCCTTTATTGATAACGGATTAGACCCAATCAATGCGGAAAAATTCTCTACAAGCGAGTCTGTTTCTGCAATGATTAAAAATTGCGAGCACGAAAAACTCAAAGTAATATTAGAAGCTGGAAACTTTGTAACTTTCAATGATGTAATGGGTAAATATATCCATTGCAGCACGGAAATGACTGGAAGTGCAAATACAGTATTATTTCAACGAGGCCGCAATAATAGAGGAGGTAGTAACCATTACCAAAGAGGTAGAGGCAATGGCCGCGGAAACTACAACTCCAACTATAACAATTACAATAACAGAAACAACAATAGAGGTGGTCGAGGTAATGGCCGAGGTAGAAATAATTTCTACCGAGGTAACAGCCAAAACAGATACAATAACAATACCGAAAACAATAATGTCCGAGTAGCCCAAGATGCTTCGGGAAACTCGCAGACACCTCCAGATACTCGAAATTAAAAAGTAAAATATATACTGTAAACTTAAGTCTCAATAATTTTGTATCATTTACAAATGTTCAAACAAATAAAATCATTACATTCCTAATTGATACAGGTGCAGATATTTCAATTATAAAAGAAAATTCCGATGTCTTTCATGACATACAATTCAATAAAATCATAGACATTCGAGGCATAGGTGAAGGAGTAATTAACTCCAAAGGACTAGCCTCAATTGAATTACAAACAGGGAAATACATTATTCCATATAAATTTCATTTACTACATTCAGATTTTGCAATCCCTTGCGATGGAATAATAGGACTAGATTTTATAAAGACTTTTAATTGCCAATTAGATTATAATAATTCAGAGGATTGGTTTATAATCAGACCTCCAAACCTAACGTATCCCATTAATGTACCGATAACATTTAGTTCTGGTAATAATTCAACACTTCTGCCAGCGAGATCCCAAGTGATACGCAAAATAGATTTGTCTTCAGAAGAAGAAAGCATTTTCATCCCAAATCAAGAAATTAAGCATGGTGTTTATATTGCAAACACTATTGCCCAAACCAAAAATACTTTTGTCCGATTTTTAAATACCACAGATAAATGCCAACTAGTAGGCATTAATAAAATAAAATTCGAACCGCTCTCAAAATACGATGTGGTTCAAACTTCAAATGACAATAGAACAGAGTCTGTTATTAGTAAACTAAAGAAAAATTTTCCAATCATGTTCAAAAAGCAACTTATGGAAATATGCACCGAGTATAGTGATGTGTTCGGACTTGAAACCGAACCAATCACAACCAACAACTTTTATAAACAAAAATTGAGACTTAAGGACGAAGAGCCAGTATATGTAAAAAACTATCGATGTCCGCATAGCCAAACCGAAGAAATTAAAAAACAAGTAGGAAAGTTAATTGAACAAAATATTGTTGAACCATCGATTTCACCTTACAATAGCCCACTCTTATTGGTCCCAAAGAAATCTCTTCCGGACTCTAAAGAGAAAAAATGGCGATTAGTAATTGACTATCGCCAAATAAACAAAAAACTGCTATCAGATAAATTTCCACTCCCCAGAATTGACGATATTCTTGATCAACTGGGTAGAGCTAAATATTTTTCATGCCTTGACTTAATGTCAGGTTTCCACCAAATTGAACTTGAGGAAAGCTCAAGGAACATAACGTCTTTTTCAACAAACAATGGTTCATATCGCTTCACGAGATTACCATTTGGTTTAAAAATAGCACCTAATTCATTTCAGAGAATGATGACAATAGCATTCTCGGGTTTAGAGCCTTCACAAGCATTCCTTTATATGGATGATTTAATCGTTATTGGTTGTTCTGAACAACACATGCTTAAAAACCTAACAGATGTTTTTACACTTTGTAGAAAACACAATTTGAAATTACATCCAGAAAAATGTTCATTTTTCATGCATGAGGTGACATTTTTAGGTCACAGATGCACCGACAAAGGAATCTTACCAGATGATAAAAAATTCGATGTTATTAATAACTATCCAGTCCCTACGGACGCAGACAGTGCTAGAAGATTCGTTGCATTTTGCAATTATTATAGACGTTTCATAAAAAACTTCGCCGAATACTCACGGCATATAACAAGATTATGCAAAAAGAATGTCCCATTCGAATGGACAGCGGAATGTGAAAAGGCATTCCAGTATTTAAAAACACAACTTGTTAAACCAACCTTGTTACAGTACCCAGATTTTAGCAAAGAATTTTGTATAATCACAGATGCAAGCAAGCACGCATGTGGAGCAGTTTTAACTCAAAACTATAATGGACTCCAACTCCCAGTTGCATATGCATCAAGAGCATTCACTAAAGGTGAAAGCAATAAAAGTACAACTGAACAAGAGCTAGCAGCAATACATTGGGCAATTACACATTTCAGACCATATATATATGGCAAACATTTCACAGTAAAAACTGATCATCGCCCCTTAACATATTTATTCTCGATGATAAACCCAAGTTCAAAATTAACTCGCATGCGACTCGAATTAGAAGAATACGATTTTACAGTAGAATATCTGAGAGGAAAAGATAATTTCGTGGCAGACGCTCTGTCCAGAATTACAATAACTGATTTAATTGATATGAATAAAAAAGTCCTGAAAGTCACTACCAGGCATCAAAGTAGACAACAAAATTTCTGCGCAGAAAACAAACAAGAACTATTGCCAAGGCAAAGTCTTGAAAAAGCTTCTAAGCCCAACGTATACGAAGTCATAACAAATGACGAGGTACGAAAAGTAGTGACCTTGCGAATGACAGATTCGACATGTTTATTGAAACATGGAAAAAAGTTATAGCGAGAATAAATGTTAGCGATTTATACTCCAATGGAATTCTAGACTTAGGTCAGTTTTTCCAAAGGCTTGAATGGCAAGCCGGTGTATATAATATCAGCCAACTAAAAGTGGCACCGAGCGAAAAGATCTTTGAATCAATTTCGATAGATACTTTCAAACATATGGGCAACAAGAATTTAAAATCATTAAGAGTAGCGCTACTCAAGCCGGTGACCCAAATATACAATGAAAAAGAAAAAGAAGCTATATTGTCTACATTTCATGACGATCCAATTCAAGGAGGTCACACAGGCATAAATAAAACGATAACAAAAATAAAAAGACAATATTATTGGAAAAACATGACAAAACATGTAAAAGAGTACATTAATAAATGTCCAAAATGCCTGACGTCGAAAACGACGAAACACACGAGATCACCTATGATAATTACAGAAACTCCACAATATGCTTTCGACAGAGTGATAGTAGACACAATTGGTCCACTACCACGTTCGGAAAATGGGAATGAATACGCAATCACTTTAATATGTGATTTGACAAAGTATTTAGTAGCAATTCCTATTGCAAATAAAAGTGCAACAACTGTCGCAAAAGCCATATTCGAATCTTTTATTCTGAAGTACGGTCCAATGAAGACGTTCATTACGGACATGGGAACAGAATACAAAAATTCCATTATAACTGACTTGTGCAAATATCTAAAAATAGATAACATAATATCTACAGCACACCACCACCAGACATTAGGTACCGTTGAAAGAAGTCATAGGACATTCAACGAGTACATTCGTTCATATATTTCAGTAGATAAAACTGATTGGGACGTATGGTTACAGTATTTCGTGTATTGTTTTAACACAACACCATCTGTAACTCATAATTATTGTCCATATGAACTAGTATTTGGAAGACAGAATAACTTACCAATACAATTTAATAGCGTAGATAAAATAGAACCTATATATAATATAGAAGATTATTCTAAGGAAGTTAAATTTAGACTAGAAAACGCGTATAAGAGAGCTCGAATACTTTTAGAAAAAAATAAAATTAAACAGAAAGAAATAAACGATAAGAAAGTATTAGATTTTAAACTAGAAATAGGAGACCAAGTTTATTTGAAAAACGAAACAGGTCACAAATTAGAATCTTCTTATATAGGACCATTTGAGGTCATTAATATAGAAAAGAATAACAATATAATTATAAGAAATAAGAAAAATAAGGAACAAAAAGTTCATAAAGATAGACTAAAAAAGATAAATAAATAAAGAAAAAGGATAAGAATATATATATATATACATATTGAAAAAAAAAAAAAATTAAAAATTAAAAAAAAATTATTAATTTAAAAAAAAAAAAAAATTAATATAATTATTTCTAATTTACAAAAAACATTTTTATTGATTAAAAAAAAAAAATTAAAAATATACAACATAGTATTTAAGAAAAACAAATAAATAACTACATAATATTACGTTATTCTTTTAAAAAGGGAGGTGTTGTATGTTGTATGCCAAATGAGCATATGCCCACAGTATTGTAGAGTATACAATATAACAAGTGGTCATATGCTCAACATTAAAGTAAGAGTAACATACCAACACTTTGTTGCCATGTTTATGCACCCATTCATAATAGTAATATGATCCGCCACTTATGCGGACTGGCCGCTGAGCGTGGGATCGCTAGCGTAAGCACTTTTGACTATGTACCCTCAGTACATATATGCTAATACGTACAAACATATATACTGCAACACACTCTCTCTCTCTGCCAGCGCCCTAAGCGGCAGAGTGTATTCAATACATATAAGATGTATAGGCTAAGACTAAAATATGAATAAACTGTCCAGACATTCTGGATCGACTGCTCGAACAGAACAGTTGCGTTTCAATTTTAACTAAAACGGATTTTTTTAAAAAAGAACTTAATGCGCACATAACACTACGTTTCACAAACCCATGTAAGGATGACGAAATAATAGAGGTCCAATAACTCTTTTGAACCAAGTAATGGTGATAGTGAGGGTAAATCAATTTTTAAAGCAATTTTTAAAGCAGATAAATTGAAATCACCTAAAACTATGAGCATGGCTTGACTAGAAACTAAAGAGGAGACAAACTGAATTGCCTCTAAATGATTTAAATAGACCATAATGTCTGACGATGGGGCAATTTAGGAACAAGTAATAAAAGCACTAAACAATTTTAAATGTACTTTAACACCGACAAACTTAATCTCCTGGGTATAAGAAAATTGAATTAATTCAGATGATAAAGCAGCATCAACAGCTATCAGAACGCCACCGCCTACGCGAGAAATACGGCCACGTCTGAATATAGAAAAGTTTGTGGAAAAGAGCCGAGACCGTAATATAGCCTAGAAACCAATATGTTTCTTTGGTGGTATGCCAACGAGAGGCTGCGGTACCGAAGCGTCAGTAACGTTGGACAAGTCACCCACTGCAGCAGTCAACTTGTTTACGGGGCCCTCGATACTTTTAGAACTATCGGCAATTTCCATTGGAATGGGTAATTGCCCGGACACATCGGACACTAAATTAGGCATCGTTTTAAAGAGATCATTCCCAGGTGATGCCGGTAAAACCGGGCTTTTAAACGATATCAATTGCTGTACATTAGAAGTGGACGGTGCATTAGACCGGTCGGGGACGATAAGAGACGCTGGCGGATCTACAGATACAGAAACACCCCAAGCACTGGTTCGTTTACGTTTCGGAGACTCATTCATAAGCGATAAGCTTCTAAATTAAATTCCGCTTTTAGTTTGTTAAAACCTGCCCTCAAAGTGTCAAGACTATATCTAGTCCGCCTCATGAATGAGCGCATCTCATTCATATTTTAAGCCACTACCTTTAGCAATAGATCCTTGATTCTGCCTGTGTAACCTGCACACTTAACTGCACACTAACTTCACAAAGCCAACAAAGAATATCATCATCATAATCATGGGAGTCAACCGCATTAGTTGCAACTATGCAATTATTTTTCGAGCAGATAACCATTATATAAAATAAATAAATTTAATTTAGAAAAACAAATGAATACGAAATAAAATAAAAAATTTTAAGGGTGATATACTGACCAGTTCTGATATAAGGGTTAATGTGCAGAGTAAGCCTTCACTAAAGAATACAAATTATAAAAATACACACAAAACAAAAACACTTATCACTGAGCCGCGGGTAGGCAAAAGACCTGAGCGCAAATCAAACAAGAATGGGAAAGAGCGGAAGAGCACGTCAAATTGAACACATGCAAGAACAATTTGTACACAAGAGTGCGATAGGTAGTTAGAAGGCGGCAAAGACACAAAAGCTAAAAGAGATTAGCTAAACAACAACAAGTAATTGTTGTAAGTTTAATTTATCTATACGTTAAAAACGACTGAAAGAAATCATGTAGTGAAAATATAATTTGAATGTTAAAATGTTAATTAAATGAAAGTTAAAGAAAAGTTATTAATCACGAAAAACAAATAAAATTTGATAAGAGCAGCAAAAAAACGTCAGACCTCTGCAACGAGTGAAATGGTATATGAGGTGGTTAGTTTTGATGTTAGAATATTTTAATGTGCCCTCAATGGGCGTATTAAATAAAGAGTAACAATGAAAAGGGGCTATACATGGGCGTAGTTAGTTTATAGAATTAATGTGATTCGTCCCACGGTGACCCTATTTTTAACGGACGAAATGGACCGTGACTCGCCCGTGCACCTTAACCTCGATGGAACAGTCGATTGTCCGCCCACATGAGAAAACGGTGATTCCTACGGGCTCCATCATGACGGAGTACAGCCACCCGATCACGGATTTCGGCGGGTATCCGTCTATCGGGGGTGTCGACCAGCCATTCCAATGGTGTGAGGACCCAATTGACGGCTGCGGGGGTGGCCTGCGGCACATAAATTGCCATAGATCTGCGCACAGGGCCACGCGACGTTGGTCCAGGACTGGTGTAGGTTGGTGGAGTAGCGGCGCCGTTTGCGGTGGCGGGCGATGGTCGAGGACGGGGCCCGGAGAGGTCTAGGGGCATCTCTTCGTTTGCGTTGTCGGATGAAGTTTCACGTATGGTGGCTGGTGTCGGGCGAACACCTGGGTTCACTGGAGGCTTTAAAGGCTCATACACGGGCCGCAGAGCGGTGTCCAGCATAGCTGCTTCCACTACTGCTGTTGGCGTCTCTCTCCCTCCGTTTGTGGGAGTTGTGACGTGACCATGTCTTCGCGATATTGATCTAGTGCCACATCCGGTGAGCACACGTGTACTGGAGCTGAACCAAAAAACGAGGCTGCTGCCGAGATGATCGTCTCTTCCGGGCAGATTTGCTCCACCGGTCGATCCTCCAGACGGTTAGGGCCGGCCGACTTAAAGTGTTCGGTGTTTTGTGCCGAGGGAGAGAGTGTTACCACTGACAGAATCACGGCGAGCTCCGGTCGGGTCATATCTGACGCTAATTGAGCCTCGTCGGGTGGTTTTTTGTTGGTCTCTCGATGGGTTACGGCCTTGGGTTGGGCCGGGCATGGCAGGGCCATGTTCCCTTGCCCACATGGCTATCATTTCCTCGACGATACGGGCCATGTCAACTTCGCAATCACCGTCGTCTTCTCCAGGCTGTGACATACTGTGAAATATAAACTGTGTTAACACTACCCTGAATTCTGAGTGTACTAACGGGGCCCTATGAGTGCGGTTTATAAAAGTGCTATGATTGAAGCTAAGATACAATGTTTTAGATAATTCCTGCCGAGTATCGGCGCGAAGTGCCCCTCTTTTAGGAGGGTTGGGGACGTTGGGCAGGCGCACCCACCAACAAGTAGTTCCCCTTGAAAGATCTTTAGAAAGACCGAGTTCTGGAGTTTCGTTGTCGTCACTATGGAAGTCCTTCAAGTCAGCCAGGCCTGCGGTACGTCACCCCTGGGCTTCTTGTAGTCTAACGACATTGATGGAAAGAAACTTGACTTATTTTATACGGGCCTTTATACTTAGGCGCCAGTTTGGCGTTGAATCCTTCATTAGCATTCGACAGCACATGTTGCTTGAGCACGACTTTGCTGTCGATACTTGGACCGCAGTCGCGTCGGCTCAGATCGTAGTATTTCTTCTGATTCTGGGTAGTTGGTTCTCATGTACAAGCTTGAAAATATCTTCCATTCGTCGGACACGCTCGAATGTATCCGAATGACAGGCATTTTTGTTGTTTTTTCGTTGTGCGTACAGAATCTGTACTTCAAAACCCATAAAAACGAAAGCAAATACATAGATAGATTACATTTTAATATTCATTTCATATACCTTTTTACATATATACTACATTTAATTCAAGTTTGAGTTCAAGAACATTATTTTATTAATATTATCTGCATTTGCAGCAATTAAGCAGCGTTTTTCAGTAATTAAATTTCTTGCGTTTGAAAAGGTTCTTTCAGACGCCGGGCTGCTTGCCGGTATACAAAAAATATTGTTTCAACGATGCAAAGAAAATAAATATACAAAATATATACCCTGATACTTGGATAACTCGAATGTTTTTAGATGTGTCAAATTTGACACTCCGTTTTACTGAGTACTCAGTCAGTACTCAGTGTCATTCAATTTGCTTTGTATGAGTACCAAAATATACTAATACTCATACACACTCACTCATTGTGCGTCTGTCACTCACTCTATTCAATTCTATCCGAGTATACTCTATTTTACTTATTAAGTGAATGAAGTCATGCAGCTGTCTAGTAACTATGTATGCTCTCTCACGAGAAGCGTTAAAGAGAACAATGACTCGATGAGAGACAAATAGAAGTTAGTCGCGAATAAACTGCACAACCAACCACACGCATTCTGTTTTATTATTCCAATAATCCTCATGAAATTTACCAATATGATAGTATTTGATATAAAGTGACAGATCCCAAAATTTGATCTGATCGGATAAATCGAACACAAGTTACAGTCAATACAAATCGGTTCAAATGATGACGTAGTAGACAGCAGAGCACATGCATAACACACACACAGACGCAGCACTACAAGAACTGTATGTGTGTGCTTCGCTTAGGGAATAATGCAAGAAGAAAAAAATTTGAATGTTTTGTTTGTGTATTGATGAGTTCAGTTGCAGGGAAAGAAATTTCAAAATGTAAAAAAATTATTGCCAAGGACTGCAAGGGTATATAAATTTCGGCATTGCCGAAGTTAGCTTCTTTGATATTTTTTATTATTATTATAGATGTAGTCGTACAACGCTCAGTACGAACAAGTGGCCCATATGACACCCGGCCCGGACCTGTTACGAATGACCCTAAGTAAAGTTAATGTTACTAACTCTACCCACTCCGAACTAAGGGCAAAATTAAACTAAAGAAATAGGAAATATTAAATGTAATAAGATAATAGGTTACATATAAAAAGAAAACAGGATAGGTTTAAATAAAGATGATTACAACTAATTACGAGCGAGGAAGGACAAGATCGCAGTTTTTATAACCGAAAGCGATGTTTCGGAACCGATATCGTGCCAAAATCTGTTGTAGTCACTACATAGTATACGAAAAGGTTCATGCAGAGAAAAGTTAGTTGTGCAAGTGGGAAGTATAAGCGGTGTGAATACTATAAAACATAATACTATGAAACATAATTCAATCTTTTTTCAAACTTAAAAATATAAAACAATTCAGAGATTCACTTGTGACAATGTATAAAAAGAAGCATGTCTACATTAAACTTAAGCGAACTTCTCTTCTCGCTTACTATGATTCCAGCCTTACTGAACAATCGTACGGTTTCAGTCGAAATGCTTTATTTGATGAGATCTTTTCTCAGTGATGGAAAAGCTAGCTAATAAAAACTTCGAACATCGCAGAGAAAAAATCGATGTTTTTTACGAAAGGAGAAACATCGATGTATCGATACTACATCGATGTTTCGCACAGCTCTACTATAGACGTTTTATAAAAAACTTCGCCGAATATTCACGGCACATAACGAGATTATGTAAAAAGAATGTCCCATTTGAATGGACAACAGAGTGTGAAAAAGAATTTCAATATCTAAAAAGAAACTTGTTAAACCAAATTTATTACAGTACCCAGATTTTAGCAAAGAATTTTGCATAATCACGGATGCAAGCAAACACGCATGTGGAGCAGTTTTAACTCAAATCTATAATGGACTCAAACTCCCAGTTCCATATGCATCACGAGAATTCAAAAAGGTGAAAGCAATAAGAGTACTACGGAACAAGAATTAGCAGCAATACATTGGGCGATAACACATTTTCAACCATATATGTATTTATGGCAAACACTTTACTGTTAAAACTGATCACAGACCTTTAACATATTTATTTTCCATGGTTAATCCTAGTTCTAAATTAATACGCATGCGACTCGAATTAGAAGAGTACGATTTTACGGTGGAGTATCTGAGATAACTTTGAGGCAGATGCCCTATCAAGGATAACAATATCCGATCTAATCGACATAAACAAAAATGTCCTGAAAGTCACTACCAGGTACCAATATAGACAAAACAATTTCTGCGCAGAAAATAAACAAGAACTATTGCCAAGGCAAAATCAGTTTTTTCAAAGGCTCGAAAAAAGAAGCCGGTATACTTAGTATCACCAAAACATTTTACAATTTTTAACAGTAGCGCTACTGAAGCATTCCATGAAGATCCAATTCAAGGAGGTCATATAGGTACAAACAAAAGTGCATCAACTGTGTCAAAAGCCATAGTCGAATCTTTTATTCTGAAGTACGGTCCAATGAAGACGTTCATTACGGACATGGGAACAAAATATAAAAATTCCATTATAAATGACTTGTGCAAGTATTTAAAAATAGACAACATAACGTCTACAGCACACCACCACCAGACATTAGGTACCGTTGAAAGAAGTCATAGGACGTTCAATGAGTACATTCGTTCATATATTTCAGTAGATAAAACTGATTGGGACATATGGTTGCAATATTTCGTGTATTGTTTTAACACAACACCATCAGTAACACATAATTATTGTCCATATGAACTAGTATTTGGTAGACAAAGTAACCTACCAATACAATTTAATAGCGTTGGTACTACAGATCCAATATATAATATAGAAGACTATTCTAAAGAAGTTAAGTTTAGATTAGAATACGCGTGTAAGAGAGCTCGAATTCTTTTAGAAAAATATAAAATTAGCCAAAAAGAAATAAATGATAGGAAAGTATTAGATTTTAAAATAGAAATAGGAAACCAAGTTTATCTAAAGAATGAAACAGGTCATAAATTAGAATCTTCTTATATAGGACCATTTGAGGACATTAGTATAGAGAAATATCAAAGAAGCTAACTTCGGCAATGCCGAAGTTTATATACCCTTGCAGTCTTTCGCAATAATTTTTTTACATTTTGAAATTTCTTTCCCTGCAACTGAATTCATCAATTCACAAACAAAACATTCAAATTATTTCTCTTTTTATAATAAATTTTCTTTCTTCTTGCATCATTCCCTAAGCAAAGCACAACACGCATACACATACAGTTCTTGTAGCGCTGCGTCTGTGTGTGTGTATGCATGTGCACAGTTTGAGCAGCAAGCAGCACTGTTTGCTGCCGGCAGTGCTGCTTGCTGTCTACTAGGTCATCATTTGAACCGATTTGTGTTGACTGTAACTTCTGTTCTATTTATCCGATCAGATTCAAATTTTTGAAAATATATTTGTTCTAGAACTATATGATATAGTAGTCCGATCCTCACAATTTTCATACTTTATCATCTCCCGGCTAAAAGTAGCTCAAATATGAAATTTCATTCCGATAGCTCTTAAGATGCCGGCGTGAAGTTGATTTGCACAGACGGACGGACGGACGGACGGACAGACGGACATGGCTATATCGACTCAGCTTCTCATGCTGATCAAGAATATATATATTTTATGGGGTCGGAAACGTCCCCTTCTGTACGTTACAAACATCTGACCAATTTTATAATACCCTCTGCAAGGGTATAAAAATAATAATGTAATTATAAAGAATACGAAAAATAGGGAACAAAAAGTTCATAGGGATAGACTAAAAAGGATTAACAAATAAAACACAAAAAAAAAAATTATATATAATAAAAAAAAAAAAAAAACAACAAAAAAATTCATAAATATATATATGTACATATATATAAATACTTTTCAAAATTCAAAAAAAAGAAACTTTTTAAATATATATATATATAGATATATTTCAAAATTGAAAAGAAATATATAAAAATAATAATAATAATTTTTATATTAAATAACTTCATTATATTACATTATTTTTTTTTATACAACTTGACAAGTGGTCTTATGCCCAACTATAAAGTAAGAGTAACCCTCATAACATAACGACACTTTGTTGCTGTGTTTATACAATAACAAATATACATAAGTGCAGTAATAGGATCCAACACTTATGCGGACTGGCCGCAGCGTGAGAACGCTACCGTAAGCACTTCTTGAGTATGTACCATCCGTACATATATATACGTGTAAGATGTGTGCTGGGTTGCTGGTCGTTTTTCGTAGCCCTGGCGCATGATGAAATAACATAAGGTGGTCCCGTCGGAAGCCGAAGCTTACCGAAGTATACACTTAACTTCACTGCGCGGCATTGCAGTCACATCACCGTCTCACTCACACTCAATACAACACTCAGTATTGTATTCCTTTCACTCGCACTTATTGCAAGCATACGTTAAGTGTATGTCTCTTGCCGACGGGACCACCTTATGTTATTTCATCATGCCCTGGCGATTGAGAGAAGAGGCAGAAAGTTGGCGAGAGTCGAGAAGTAGCATCGTCGTCGTAAAGTTGCCAGCGAAAAAGTCGAAAGTTGTCGGAATAAATAAGTTGAAAAAGTCAAGTCGTTTTTGGATGAAGTTGGATGCATAACAAGAGCCAGAGAAGTACGCGAAGCGTTGTTGCTGGATTTGATCGAAAAACGAGAAGAGAACACGAAAGAGAACAAAAATTTGATACAGTTGCTGACGCTGAAAATCGAAGCTGACGAAGTAAAACAGGGTGACTCAGGCATTCAAGCAGACGATTTCGCTAAAGTGGTACCCAACTATAATGGACAAAGTATGCCTGTGGAGATGTGGTTCAATAATTTTGAACTGAATGCTGAGGCCTATGGACTAACTATGCAGCAAAAATATGTTCCGGCACGATCTAAAATGACTAAAGTTGCAAAGTTATTTTTAGATGCAACTCCAGTACGCAGTTAAGATGATCTTCGTGTCCAATTGGAAAATGAATTTGGCATGGACGACGTGTGTAGCGCTAATATACATCAAAAGCTACGTGAACGTAAGATGCAGAAAGAAGAAATATTTCGAGAGTACATGTTTCATATGAAGTCAATCGCAGCAGAGGGCAATATAGATATGAAATCGGTGTTGCGCTATATAGTAGACGGTTTGAACGCCCAGTCATTCAGAGAGCTACGAGAAAAAATATGAAATCTATCAGCACGCAATGGAAATGGCAAAGATCGATGTGCCACAAGGTTTAAAGAAAGTTAGCCAGAGAAATTACGAGAAAAAGCCTCGTTGCTTTAACTGCGGATCAAGCGAGCATCTTAGAAAGGAATGCAATGTGACAACAAAATGTTTTCGCTGCAATGGTGAGGGTCATATCTCAAAGAACTGTCCAAAGATTGCGAATATTGGTGCAAGGTATAATTCGAATTCGCATGGAGACTGCTAACATTGGTGTAGTACAAAACCCAAAACGCATAAAGGAAGTGGATATAAAAGGTTGCAACATTTACGCTTTGGTTGACACAGGAGCGGATATGTCTTTGGTGTCCAGAAGCGCTGTAGAGAAGATTGGAGTTGGAAGTCTGCAGAAAGCTGTCAAGAATTTGGTTGGTCTAGGCGGAAAAATTAATCATCCGCTTGGTACTTTTCAAGCCGAGGTCAAGGTGGACGACGTCCAGACAGTCCAAAAATTCGTTGTGGTCGCAAACGAAGATGTGCCGCATGATGTTGTACTCGGCTATGATTTTATGGAAACGTTCTTCGTTACGTCGTCTGAAGCAGGATATAAGTTTTATCCCCCTGCTGGGGATAAGACTTCTGAGGATAATCAGTTAAGTATTTTTAATGTAACAGAAACCGATTCTGATATAGATGTACCCTCAGATTTCGAATGTGCGAGCATGATGTGCGAGCAATGATCAACGACTACAAGGCCGTTGAATACCCAAACGTTGAAGACAGAACCCAGAATGCTGCAGGGCCAGTAGCAGAATTAACTGATGCAGTTAGTCTACAGATTGTCCCAGATGATGTTATTATGCCGTTTTGCCAAGCACCAAGTCGTCTGCCGGCCATTGAAGCTGCAGCAGTGAAGCAACAAGTCGACGAATGGCTCTAGGCTGGAATCGTTCGCCGATCGTCATCCAATTTTGCCAGTCGAGTCGTGGTGGTCAAAAAGAAAGATGGCTGCTATAGAATCTGCGTAGATTTTCGAAAGCTGAACAGTATGGTGTTGAAGGATGCGTTTCCGGTTCCGATAATTGACGATGTCCTAGAGAAGCTGCAGGCCGCAAAGTTTTTTACAGTCATGGACTTAGAGAACGGATTTTTCACGTGCCGATCGAAGAAACAAGTAAAAAAATACAGCATTTGTGACCATTCGAATTCAACAAAGCTCCGTTTGGATTCTGTAATTCACCTGCAGTATTTATCCGATATGTGACAAATGTTTTTCAACCGTTGTTAAATGCTGACGTGCTGGATCTGTATATGGATGATATTATAATCCATGCAACGACAGCAGAAGAATGCTTCAATAAGATGAAGAAAGTATTTGACACAGCAGCAGCGTTTGGACTTAAAATTAAATGGAAAAAGTGTCACTTTCTAAGAAACACTGTTGATTTTTTGGGCCATACGATCTACGATGGACAAATTAAGCCAGGACAAGAGAAGACCAAAGCTGTCAGCAAGTTTAAAGTACCAGAAAATATAAAGGCGATTCAAGCATTTCTGGGCTTAACTGGATTTTTCGCAAGTTTATTAAGGGGTATTCAATTATTGCCCGACCAATGACGGATCTTTTGCGTAAAGACGTTGCTTTTGAAGAATTAAAAAGAGCTCTCACTGTCGAACCAGTACTGAAACTGTATGATCGCAATGCCAACACGGAAATTCACACAGACGCGTCAAAGATGGGATTTGGAGCAGCATTGTTGCAATGGAAGGATGGCCAGTTGCATCCAGTGTGGTTTTGGAGCAAAAAGTCTTCGGAAACTGAGGCTCGACAGCATAGCTACATTTTGGAAGCGAAAGCAGTATACCTTGCCTGCCAGAAGTTTAGACAATACGTTTTGGGCATCAAGTTTAAAGTTGTTACTGATTGCGCAGCATTTAAGCAGACAATAAACAAGAAGGATGTTCCTAGAGACGTGGCGCGATGGATTGTCTATTTGCAGGATGTTAACTTCGATGTGGAGCATAGAGCTGGAGAGAGACTTAAACATGTGGATTGTCTCAGTCGCTATCCACAAGGAATTATGATGATACGATCGGAAACGTCAGCACGATTTAAAAAAGCACAGCAAGAGGATACAATGTCAAAGGCTCTGATTGAATTGTTGCAAAATCAACCCTACGAAGATTTTAAATTAAAAGGCGGTCTTTTATACAAAGCGGTTGGCGGTAATGAACTTTTGGTTGTCCCAAAACAAATGGAAAAAGAGATCATTGTTGAAGCCCACAATGTTGGTCACTATGCGATGCAAAAGACAATGCATGCAGTTCAGCAGTCTTATTGGATGCCGCATTTAGAGTCAAAAGTTGCCCGAATTATAAATAACTGCGTCAAATGCATAATTTATAACAAAAAGTTTGGCAAAAAGGAAGGATTGATGCAGGTGATAGACAAAGGCGAAAGACCTTTAGAAACGATACATGTGGATCATCTTGGGCCTTTAGACGCAACATCAAAGCAATATAAGTATATATTTGCTATGGTCGACGCCTTCACGAAATTTGTTTGGTTATATCCAACAAAAACAACAAGTTGCGAGGAAGTACTACGAAATTTAAAAGAGTGGTCTGCTATATTTGGTAACGTTGTTCGAATTATCAGTGACAGAGGATCTGCATTTATAGATAAAGATTTCGAGGAACATATTAAGTCAAACGGAATTCACCACGTTTGGACAACAACGGGCGTTCCAAGAGGCAACGGTCAGATTGAACGTGTAAACAGATCTATCATTACGATTATTTCCAAGCTGTCTGCGGATGAACCGGCTAAATGGTTTAAGTATGCGCCAAATGTGCAAAGAGCTATTAACTCTCATGTCAATGTATCAACAAAAAGATCACCATTTGAACTAATGCTGGGTGTTCAAATAAACAATGGGCCAGAGAATCGGATTCTTGAATTGTTACAGGAGGAAGTGTGCGATAAATTCGATGAAGAGAGACAGTCGATGAGAGCTGCTGCCAAACGGGAAATTACTAAAGCCCAGGAAGCATACAAGAAACAATATGATTCAAAACGCAAGATGGATAACGTATATAAAGTTGGAGATTTGGTAGCGATTCGGCGTACACAGTTCGTTGCGGGTCGCAAGCTTGCGAGTGAATATCTTGGACCGTACGAGGTTATAGCAGCTAAACGATGCCGAAGATACGATGTTAAGAAAGCCGCAGCAGATATCGGGGGGCCAATGCTCACAGCTACTAGCTCAGATAATATGAAGTATTGGCGGAACAACCAGGATTCGGACGAGTTGTCATCGGGGTCGGATGACTAAGTTCAGGATGGCCGAATGTAAGATGTGTGCTGGGTTGCTGGTCGTTTTGAGCCTGGTTGGGAAGTGACAGAAAGTTGGCGAGAGTCGAAAATCGAAGCTGAAGGCAATATAGACATGATTCTGGTACTGCGCTATATAGTAGACGGTTTGAATGAAGAACGACTTAAAGATCAACTTATATTGCGCCCAGGCATTCAGAGAGCTACGTGAAAAATATGAAATCTATGAGCACGCAATGGAAATGGCAAAAATCGTTGTGCGATGTGCAATGAAGCGCATGGAGACTGCAAACGTGGGTGTAGTACAAAATCCAAAACGCTTAAAGAAAGTTAAAAGGTTGCAACATTAACGCTTTGATTGACACAGAAGCGGATGTGTCTTTGGTGTTTAGAAGTGCTATTCAGAAGATTGCTGTTGAATATCTGGAGAAAGCTGTTAAGAATCTACTTTTAAAGCTGACGTCAAAGTGGACGACGTCCAAACAGTTCAAAAATTTGTTGTTGTCGCAAACGAAGATGTGAAGATATGACTTTATGGAAAAGATCTTCGTTACGTCGCACAGTTGGGCCTTTTGCTCGGACTAGCGTGTTGTTTTTCAAAATACGTTTTTTTATCGCGTTTGGCAAAAATGATATATGCAATCGATAGGAAATACTTCAGAGATTATGAATCCAAAAAAATTTTTGAAATCGGTTGAGATTCATGGGTGCTAGAGGCTCCCAAAGTTGAGACATTTTTAGTGAATAGGAAAAAATGATAATTTAAAAAAAAAAAATCGCAACTTTAAAACTGAATATTGGGCGATTTCAACAATCGATCTTGAATTTTTGGTTTTATCTGAAAAGTATGTTCTTTATGAATAGCATGTTTCATAAATTTTAATAATTACTTAAATCGTTGTTGAACTAGAAGCGTTTAAAAAATGTACTAAATATTGGCATTTTTTGAACTTTGGTGGAATAAAACTAGCAAGGATCAACGAGTATCAATACCGGACTACATACACTAGGTAGGTGAAATATTTACCTATCAGATGTATATAGTCCCAATATGCGGAGACCTGCGACAGCGATGCGTAAGCCATAAAACTAAGGCAACCTCGCCTAAAAAATGCGCTGCAGGTATAAGGAAGAAGAAGAGCGCATGCGTATCGGCCTGTAGCTTCTTTGTATTTGAATGATAACATTGCGTAATGCTGTTTTGCAAATACTACCTGTTTACAAATATGCCTTTCTACAATGATAAATTGCTAATTGACATAAACTGGACGTTTTACCCGGATACAAAAAAATTGGATTCGCCAAGAAGGAAGCAGTACCGGCAAATAAAATTATAACAGAGGTATCTGTAGAAATAAAACTCCAGGATTTAATGGATCACACTGCGAGGCGTCTTTTTGAAAGTATGCCTGATGGAGAGGTGGATCTTCTTCCCGAAAATTTGACATTACTCAACAAATGGGGATGTGATGGATCATCTGGACAAAGCGCCTACAAGCAGATTATACACACAGAAGATGAAGCTATTTCTGATGAAAATATGTTCATGGCTTCTGTAGTTCCTTTGCGCCTAAAAAGTGAAAGTTCTGAACATTGGAGAAATCTTCGACCGTCATCGACCCACTATTGTCGGCCTTTGTTATTCAAATATGCAAAGGAGTCCTCGGAATTAATCAAATCAACTGTTGGCGACATAAAAAGTCAAATAAGCCAACTCAAACCTGCTGTTTTCCAAACCAAGAGTGGAAAAACAATTACGGTTAACTTTGAGTTTTTCCTGACAATGATTGATGGAAAAGTGTTAAAAGAAATTACAAACACTTCCTCAACGTTAAGGTGTCCAATTTGCAAAAGAACTCAACAAGAATTTCAGAACTTAGACGATTCAATGAGTGAGGAGAACTGCTACGAATATGGAATTTCTCCGTTGCATTGCAGAATAAAATGTATGGAGTTTATTCTGAAGCCTTAGCTTATACAGCTATTTTCTCGGAAGCTGGGACTGAAAGTTGACTGCCCAAAGTACCGATACGGAAACACGAATGATGGAAATACTTCAAGGAGATTTTTTGAAAATGATGAAATGACATCTCTTATAACAGGTGTTAGTCAAGAGATCATTAAAAGGTTGGCTGTTATCTTGAATGTTATAAATTGCAAGGAAATGGTAAATGGTGAAAAATTTGCCCAATATACTTCAAAGACTGCTCATCTTTTGACTGAATTGTATTCGCCAAAAAATCTTACCCCAACGGTACATAGGATTTTGGCTCACGGAAAGGATTTAATAGAATATCAGTGTTTACCACTTGGAGAGCTATCCGGAGAAGCACAGGAATGTAAAAACAAGGACTACAAAAGGTTCAGATACACTAATACATTAAAAATTTCTCGTCTTAGACAAAATGAAGACCTTTTTAACATGCTAGCAGCCTCTTCGGACCCACTTATTGCATAACTGAGGCACGTGCGAAGATTTGGAAAATAGCAACTATAGTCCCGAAATGTCTAGTTTATTAGATGTTGATGTAAATATTGAAAATTATTTTGAAGAAAATCAGCCATCAACAGCAAATTTTCAAAATTAACCTAAAAAAAATTTAAAAAAATTTTTTTTTTTTTTTGCAATTATGGTAGAAAATCAAATTAAAACATTCAATAATGTTACACAGTCGTCTAAAACAATGAAAAATTCCATTTGTGATTGAAAAAAACCGGGTTTCTGAGGTTGGCTGAGTAAAACGCGTACGCACAGACAGACGGACATGGCTTATATCGACTCAGCTTCTCATGCCTTTGATCAAGAATATATATACTTTATGGGGTCGGAAACGTTTCCTTCTTTATACGTGCGTTACAAACATCTGAATCCTTTATTGATAATACCCTATTTTTTGCAAGGGTAATGAAAAACCCCATGCTTTGGCAGGATATTTTTGACCTTTAACCTTGAATATTACAGCATTCACGTAACAGCCACCGATTTTGACAAAACATTCATTTTGAATGCATCATGTTATTCGAGCTTTATCACTAAATGCCTTTTTACCCAATTTTTGAAAGCGCATTATGTGGTTTAGACGCTACTGATTTTTGCAATGCTAAATGCCAAAGCCTTTGCCAACCACCATGTGCGTCGTCAGAAGCCTTGATAGTAAATTTTATCCCCCACTAGTGGATTAAACTTCCGAAGATAATCAGTTAACGTATTTTTAAGTGTGTGAACAGAAACCGATTCTGATTGATGGATGTACCCTTAGATTTCGAAAATGATGTGACGAGCAATGATCAACAACAGGAATCAAACTGATGCTGTTAGTCTACAGATTTGTGCCAGATGGGATTAATCTCGCCGTTTCGCCAAGCCAGTCATGGACTTGGAGAATGAAAATTTTTCACGTGCTGATTGAAGAAATGTAACAATTGTTTGTCAACCGTTGTTAAATGCGGACGTGCTGGATCTGTATATGGATGATATTATAACCCATGCAACGACAGCAGAAGAATGTCTCAATAAGATGAAGAAAGTTTTTGACACAGCAGCAGCGTTTGGACTTAAAATTAAATGGAAAAAGGCACTTTCTAAGAAACACTGTTATTTTTGTGGGCCATACGATCTACGATGGACAAATTAAGCCAGGACAAGAGAAGACCAAAGCTGTCAGCAAGTTTAAAGTACCAGAAAATATAAAGGCGATTCAAGCATTTCTGGGCTTAACTGGATTTTTCGCAAGTTTATTAAGGGGTATTCAATTATTGCCCGACCAATGACGGATCTTTTGCGTAAAGACGTTGCTTTTGAAGAATTAAAAGAGCTCTCACTGTCGAACCAGTACTGAAACTGTATGATCGCAATGCCAACACGGAAATTCACACAGACGCGTCAAAGATGGGATTTGGAGCAGCATTGTTGCAATGGAAGGATGGCCAGTTGCATCCAGTGTGGTTTTGGAGCAAAAAGTCTTCGGAAACTGAGGCTCGACAGCATAGCTACATTTTGGAAGCGAAAGCAGTATACCTTGCCTGCCAGAAGTTTAGACAATACGTTTTGGGCATCAAGTTTAAAGTTGTTTACTGATTGCGCAGCATTTAAGCAGACAATAAACAAGAAGGATGTTCCTAGAGACGTGGCGCGATGGATTTTCTATTTGCAGGATTTTAACTTCGATGTGGAGCATAGAGCTGGAGAGAGACTTAAACATGTGGATTGTCTCAGTCGCTATCCACAAGGAATTATGATGATACGATCGGAAACGTCAGCACGATTTAAAAAAGCACAGCAAGAGGATACAATGTCAAAGGCTCTGATTGAATTGTTGCAAAATCAACCCTACGAAGATTTTAAATTAAAAGGCGGTCTTTTATACAAAGCGGTTGGCGGTAATGAACTTTTGGTTGTCCCAAAACAAATGGAAAAAGAGATCATTGTTGAAGCCCACAATGTTGGTCACTATGCGATGCAAAAGACAATGCATGCAGTTCAGCAGTCTTATTGGATGCCGCATTTAGAGTCAAAAGTTGCCCGAATTATAAATAACTGCGTCAAATGCATAATTTATAACAAAAAGTTTGGCAAAAAGGAAGGATTGATGCAGGTGATAGACAAAGGCAGAAAGACCTTTAGAAACGATACATGTGGATCATCTTGGGCCTTTAGACGCAACATCAAAGCAATATAAGTATATATTTGCTATGGTCGACGCCTTCACGAAATTTGTTTGGTTATATCCAACAAAACAACAACAAGTTGCGAGGAAGTACTACGAAATTTAAAAGAGTGGTCTGCTATATTTGGTAACGTTGTTCGAATTATCAGTGACAGAGGATCTGCATTTATAGATAAAGATTTCGAGGAACATATTAAGTCAAACGGAATTCACCACGTTTGGACAACAACGGGCGTTCCAAGAGGCAACGGTCAGATTGAACGTGTAAACAGATCTATCATTACGATTATTTCCAAGCTGTCTGCGGATGAACCGGCTAAATGGTTTAAGTATGCGCCAAATGTGCAAAGAGCTATTAACTCTCATGTCAATGTATCAACAAAAAAGATCACCATTTGAACTAATGCTGGGTGTTCAAATAAACAATGGGCCAGAGAATCGGATTCTTGAATTGTTACAGGAGGAAGTGTGCGATAAATTCGATGAAGAGAGACAGTCGATGAGAGCTGCTGCCAAACGGGAAATTACTAAAGCCCAGGAAGCATACAAGAAACAATATGATTCAAAACGCAAGATGGATAACGTAAATAAAGTTGGAGATTTGGCAGCGATTCGGCGTACACAGTTCGTTGCGGGTCGCAAGCTTGCGAGTGAATATCTTGGACCGTACGAGGTTATAGCAGCTAAACGATGCGGAAAATACGATGTTAAGAAAGCCGCAGCAGATATCGAGGGGCCAATGCTCACAGCTACTAGCTCAGATAATATGAAGTATTGGCGGAACAACCAGGATTCGGACGAGTTGTCATCGGGGTCGGATGACTAAGTTCAGGATGGCCGAATGTAAGATGTGTGCTGGGTTGCTGGTCGTTTTCGTAGCCCTGGCGATTGAGAGAAGAGGCAGAAAGTTGGCGAGAGTCGAAAAGTAGCGTAGTCGTCGTAAAGTTGCCAGCGAAAGAAGTCGAAAGTCGTCGGAATAAATAAGTTGAAAAAGTCAAGTCGTTTTTAAGTTGAACATTTAAACGTTGTATTTAATTAAGCCTAATTTGTGAATCCTATTCTATCCTATCCATTAAAACTTTCCATTTGTGTTTTTATATCAATAAACCCATTACATACATACATATACAAATACATACGGCAGCTTATACTCCCGTTCTGCCGCCACTGGGCGACAGAACTCCAAACTACATTATGTACTTGAGGCTAAGTCAATTATTAAATAAAAGAGAGACGATTCATTGTGAATCTGTCAACAGCAAAGACAAGAAGTAATCTTTTTCCAATTTCTACATGGCGACCGTGACTGTGAGAAACAACAACAAATGAATCCAAACGAACTAAATGCCAAACGTGTTCGTCTCTCCGGTGCGGCAATCAACAGGATTTTCATCACCAGCAACAGGCAGCCCAACAACAACAACAACAGCAGCATCAACAATAGCAACAGCAGCAGCAACAAAATTTCCATCAACGGAACAGCAAGAGAAAAACTAAGACAGCAGCGATGGAGGGATAGCTGTGGGGAGACAAAAACAAACTAATATCTGAGTGAGTAGAGTAAAAGCAAAAACATAAAAGCGCGGCAAAATCTTGAACAATCAAGATAACCCGCCAGCATGGAACGATTCTGTTTCCATACATGAAAAGCGCTCGATTCGTGAAGACAACTAGTGCAATTAATAAATAAAAAACAAAACAAATCCTGCATCTACCGCCAGATTACAAATATATTACTTCAGTAACTCCCCCTGTTCCAACAGCTATCCCAGAATATAAGAGGCAATGTCCCGCGGACTGTAAAGGTCCTTTCTACAACGTTTGCTGTGCACTAACTTGCGTGCATTGTCGGCCTGTGCGTGAACCAGCACCGGCAACGTGAACGCGTCTCACCAACAGACCGGCAGCGCTACAAAGATCGCCACACCCAAAAATTAACTATAAAACTATGCGCTGCGTCGCACATTTTTTTGAAACACACTGCGAAGTATATTTTTTATATACATACTATATACTTATTGTAAAATCGAGCGAGAACTCGCGCGATTAGAGTACATGCTGGGAGGCTGTACAAATTATAGGCAGGAGATCACTGCATTGATTGGTTAAAAAAAAGACATAAATATTTTTTTTATAAACAAGTAAAGAAAAAGGAAAAACAAAAAAAAAAATTTTTAAACACTATATATGTATGTATATATTCGTCTAATAACATAACACAATGAAAATAAAATAAACAAAACATTTTAATTTCTACAATTAATATCTTGTCCAATTGTATTGTATTGTCCAAGGTTAAAATCTTTTAATGGCTACATGAAAATTTGCATTTAGAATTAGCTTCAACTAGACATGATAATCACTATTAGAAATTCTTATAGAATATAGAGGATTGCCTATGATGGCATCAGCGTGAATTTAAAGCTGGATAAGAACTGGAACTATGTCAGAGGGGCCGTAATTAGAATTTCAAAAGAAAAACTTTTTATACGTATGTTCGATAATAGCATAAGTAAATTTGATGATATATCCGTTATACCCACAATGGAGTTTGATCGAAGCAAAATCAGTGGACTCCACTGCAAATGTCATAAATAAAATTGAATCATCAAATGCTGATATGAGGTTAACGAACATACTACTGCATATCAATAGATAATTGTCATTATATTGTGCGCATATTTATTATATAAAGCTTACCTGTGTAATAACACAACAGATGTGTAACTAAAAGAGGTCTAAGCCAGGCTAATGACCTAGATAAGGTCTAAAAATACATATGCAAACAAGCAATAATAAATCAAAAAAATTTCGAATAAAAGATTAAATAACTACCAAAAATAATGGCCACTCTTGATAGATATTTTCAAAGAATAAACGCTAGGCATCCCAGTATTTTCCAAGATTTAATTGAGGTTTTTAGGAATGAGAAAATCAATTCACCACAAAACTCAAGAGACTTGGTACAAATTAGGTCAGCTTACCTTGACATAACGGGAGAAGATTTCCCAGTTCAAGGAGGCTCTAGGGTACAGATGAGTTTCATTCTCACAGTGCCGTATGTATGCTGTTTTTCAAACGCAGCAGGCACATATCGTTTCTACCTAATGGAGGAACCAAGGCAGTGACCCTAAATGATCCTTTAAAAAAAAAATAAATACTTTCCATATTAAGAGGTCTAACCAGTTAGTGTAGAATATGGATGAAATAGAAACGAAAAAAACTACAAAAATATTTGCCTTTCCTTGATTTCCTGATTCAATCAGGTGAAACAAATTACAAATACAAGGAATGTTGGATAGCCAACAACTACAAATTTAATAAAAATATTGTAGATCCTATGGAAAATCCATAAAAGTAGCTTATAGTAGATTGTTAGCTAAGACTCCTTTAAGAAAAGACGTGTCTGGATGGGTCCACGAACTTTTCAAGGACTCAATCGCGCTGATAGACATATCAGAATCGAGTTCAGAAACAATAGATTTAACAGATTCAGATGTAGAAATAATAGATATAGAAAAGTAAAATCATAAACATACTTTTGAATCTGCGTAATGATATAAATATATCAGAGAGCATGATGAAAAGTTAAATATACTTAATAAATAATCTTTAAGCAAGGAATGGGAAGAAATTTTCTCCATATCCAAATCGTAAAGAAAAGATATATTGGTCCAGTCAATGACCTTGGCAAAGTAGAGATTTTCCCATTATGACAGAGTGGGAACATATTCTAAATGAAGCCCGTGAAATCAAAATAGGAATCGACAAGTCAATCAAGTGCCTCTCCCAGGATAGAAATACCTCAGAGGGCATTATAGAAAAGCACACAAAAATCATAAAAACCAATTTAGAAAAATTAAGGCTTCTGTTAAAGACCCATTACAACAGCCTTTCTAAATACCACCAAACGGCAGCTGTAGCCTTCTACAATGATTGCACAGAAAAAGCTACATTGGCATTGAAGCGACATCAGATAACATTGAAAGAAGTTTCTGATTTAAACTCCAGTATAAATTTACTTAGTACAGAAGGCAAAATGACGCAAATAGTGGTAGAATTCATAAACACAGCCACCAGGCTTCTATCATTCTTTGATGGTGACATCAAAAATCTACCGGGTTTCCTTGGAGCACTTCGTGTACTTAACACTTGAAATGCAAATTAAGAGGCCAAGCGGGTAATACCCTGAACTCTGAACACACAAATCTTCAACAATCTTCAAGGGTGACTCAGTAGATTTTTTAACAGCAAAAATTAAAAATCTGCAGAGAAACCCCAATAATTGCGTTTCATACACAAAAGAGATTACTGAATTGACCGACGCTCTTAAAGGCGCAAATATTTCGGATGGTCTTCCAAATGAACAAGCCATAAAATACACCACGAAAGTGGCAGTAAATGCCATGGTAAGCCATACCAAAAGTCAAAGAGTCCAGCTATTAATGGAATCAGGAAACTTTGATTCGGCTAAAGAAGCCATTACTTGATTCACCACTCTTTCAGTAGAGTCGGGCTCCACGGAAAATTTCCAGAATAATACCATTTTTTATGCCCAGCGTAATGACCGCGGTAGACGCCGCTATATCAACAATGGTAACTGGAGAAACAATTCAAATTGCAACAATAATGATAACCAAAAGAGCCGAACGAGGCAGAAATTATTCTCGCCACCGAAGAGGCGGTCGTGGAAGTGGTTATAACAATAACAGGCAGAACCCAAATAACCAACAGAATGGTTATAATAATACCAATGTCCGAATAGCACAAGATACTACTTCGAGAAACTCCCAGACACCTCCAGATACTCAGCGCTAAATAAAAAAATATATCCGATTAACTTGAGTCTCAATAATTTCGTATTATTCAAAAATGTTTCAACAAATAAAAATTTAACATTTCTGATTGATACAGGTGCAGATATTTCAATTATAAAAGAAAATACTGATGTCTTTCACGACATCCATACAAATAAAATTATAGATATTCGAGGCATAGGAGATGGGATAATAAAATCCAAAGGAATAGCCTCAATTGAACTACAAACAGACAAATACATTATTCCATATAAATTTCACATACTCCATGAAGATTTCGCAATCCCTTCCGATGGAATAATAGGACTAGATTTCATGAAAAGATTTAATTGCCAATTAGATTACAATAGTTCTGAGGATTGGATAATAATTAGACCACCAAATCTAACGTATCCTATCTATGTTCCAATAACATATAGTTCTGGTACTAACTCAATATTTGGTTCCTACCAGCAAGATCTCAAGTGATACGTAAAATAGAGTTGTCTTCAGCAGAAGAAAACATTTTAATCCCCAATCAGGAAAATAAACCGGGTGTTTATGTCGCAAACACTATTGCAACAGCCCAAAATGCTTTTGTCCGATTCTAAAATACCACAAATACATGCCAAATAGTAGGCATTAATAACATGAAATGTGAATCACTTTCGAACTACGATGTAGTCCAAAACCTAAAAGACAATTGTTTAAGAATAAACACAGTGTTCATCTGAGCTGGCTTCACCAAATCAGATGCACTAAAGAAAATGCAATGCAACGGTACCTTTGTACCAAACAAACCTAGCATATGTCTAAAATTAGAATCAGCCACACACGAGGTGGGATAAAACATTTGTATTTTTAAAAATAACCCAAAAGATCACAACGGCAGAATGTCAAGCGGCCGACGCCGTGGCCAAAATAGTAATAAATTTTCAACCCCCAAATACGTGGGTGTGAGTCTAGAATAAGATCTTCTAAGAAAAATTGTTACCTCCTAGAGCCTAAGATAATCCTATATAAACTCCGCACTTTTGTTAATAAAATGAGTTCATATTTTGAATTCAACAAATGAAGATTGGGTTATTTTCTCTTCTCTCCGGGATTCCCTATTCATTTTGGTCCTTCGAAAAAGGAACTCTCAAGTTTTCCCCACCAGTGGTAAGAAGTCTGTTGAAGTCTGATCTTATGCAAGTGTAAATGCTAAGATCAGCTCAAGGGAGCAAAAATAAATTAGCTCTTGTTTTCCCCCACCAGTGTTAAGAGACAGAGTATAATAAAAAAAAGCAATATTGCTTAATAATTAGAATGTGCGTGCATCTGATTTTAAAGACAGTTTGGCTAGTGGAGCAACTGTAGTAATATCGGCGGCGGGTTTTTTGCGTAGTTTTTTGTGTGGGGTTCGAAGCCCTAATATCGAACAAAAAAAAGTTAAAAGTGTATAAGTTAAAACCAAATATTCTTTCCCCCCCCAATCCCCCTCCAAACCATACCCATAGAGAACACCCAAGAGTTAACATAATGAGCATCAGCGTAATGAGCATCAGCATAACGAGCATCGGCACGATCATAGAAGGCAACGCCAAGAATGTCACCCGGTAACCTTGCAACACACAATCATCCTCACACAATCGCCCGACTAAACATTCCTAGGGGAATGGTGTCAAATTCGGTACATCAAATAGCAAGCCGCCCAATCCCATAAACTATTTCGGCAATAAGCATCATGTTCGGTGCCCCATCGTCACGTCGCCCAAATCGATTTCATGTTAAACATCAATTCGGCAATAAGCATCATGTTCGGTGCACCAGCCGTCACGTCGCCCAAATCAATTTCATAATTAAACAGATCCCACGCTCGCGTTGGACCCTTGGACTCAACAAGCGTCGCTGTCACCATCGACGCCCGCAAGCAGAGGCTTCATTCAAACATAATCGATCTATTCAAATCAGTCTTTAATCCTAGTACAAACTTGTCACTTCGTTAGAGCTCCGCGATCTTGGTTCAGTCTAGTAGTCACAAAGTCTTCCAGTAAAAAAGATAGATTTGTAAATGTGTACTCAGTAAAGAATAAATCAAATAAAAACTTTATTTTTTTGTGCGACTAACTAAGATTGTGTTTAATTGGCGCCCGAGCAGGGACCCCGCGTTTAAAAGTTGATCAAGTGAAGTAAAACGGCAATTGTGATAACTGTTAATCAAAGTGAACGCAAATAAATACGCCTTCTAAACGATAACCGAAATATACGCAGTGCCAATAAAAACTTCGCTGAGGTCAGACGGGGTTATAATAAAAATTGATCGCTGCATCCCTTTAGTATCCGTTCGAAGGGAAATCGGTACAAAAGTGTCTGGAATTGGAGCGTTAGTACCCAACGAGGGAAAAGCGAGGACCCCAACCGACCAACTGATACAAGCACCGAAATGAAACTATTTTTAATGTAAGTTAAGTCGAAATTAAGAAAAATTAAAAAAGGAAAAGAAAGAAACAATATTTAAAAGAAAAATCAAAACAGAAACGAATTAATATATTAAGAAACAAATTTTTTTTTTTTTTTTTAAAATAAGAGACGAATTACTGTCTTAATGAACAATTTTTTTTCAAATAAGAAACGAATTTGCATTATAGGGAACGAAAAACTAACCAACAATTACAATAACTATCTCTACTAACAAAATTTTTAAACCAAAAGCCATTTCACTCAATATTTTTCTCTAAACGGTATCGCGTCGCGAACAAATTTTCTTGTTTTTTTCGAATAATTATTCGACGCGTAGTACAAACGTTTGTTTTTTTGAAGTGAATTAATCTCCTTTGAAATTGAAAATGCCTGAAACCGACAGTTGGGTAAAAGCTGCAGTCCTTCAGCCAGGAGGTCGCCCTACGACAGAGTCGCAGGGTGCGTCAACCTCAACCGCCGCGAACAGAAGTATTGAGGCAATATCCATACAAGGGTTAGACGCAGTCGTTGATAGTCTTTTAACAGCTAGAATGGGGTCTTATATCGAACAAATAAAACTGGCCCAGCCAATAACTTCAGAATACAGAGACTTAACTCTGAATTTACAAGACAATTGGAATGAGGTAGATAAGGTTCCAGATTTAGTGAAAGGCCTTAAAGAATTCTCTGGAAATCCAGCAGAATTCACAACTTGGTTTGCTTCAACCTCGCGTGTAATGGATGCCTTCGCCCCGTTGCAAGGTAGGCCAAAATATTTCGCGATTTTACTAACGGTCAGAGACAAGATCACAGGGCATGCGAACATTGTATTAAAGGTGAATGATACCGCGCTACATTGGGAGGCAATCTCAAAATGCCTTCTAGAAGAATACTCAGACAGACGAGATTTGGGCACATTAGAGTATCAATTGTTCTCCATGAGTCAGAGGAATAGTACAATTCACGAGTTTTACCTTGCAGTAAATCATCAAATGTCTCTAATTATTAGTCAAATGAAAAACATGGGACATGGTCCTGAGGGATTGAGCCCTAGACACATTTTTTAAGGGCCTGAACGGCGATTTATCCGATAGAATAAGTCTAGCGCAACCTCTTAACTTGAAACATGCGTTGCAGATGATAGAAGACTTGACTAATAAGGACACTAAAAACTCGATTGGCTCAGGTTATCAACATCCTCGCCCAAATCCAACACACAAGACGGGACAATATACCAGAATTAACACCCCTCCACAATGGTCATACCCTCCGGTACTTCCCCCGAAACCACATAATAACATAAATTGGTACGATTCCAGACAGATTCAAAACACTTTCACACCTCAAAATAATTTCTCTCAGAACCATGGTATTCCTCAAAATATCCCTTTCCGTAATAGTAATCAAACATTCTTCAACACACCACCTAGACCACTTGCCCCAAATCCTCAACCTAAGCCTACACCAATGGATGTAGACGGTTCCATAATGACAAAAAATGTGAACTATATGAATAGGCCAAACATAACCCCTACACAACCAGTTTTATTAAAGAGAGTAAATCCTTTTAATACAAATTTCCCAAACAAAGTCCAGAGACAGTTCCACATCGGAGCTGAGGTTCAAGAAAGGGCTATACAGTGCCCCACCACCAGAAGACTTTCAAGTCAACGTAACCGAAGCCCAGTTGTCCGAGTACCAAGAACAAGAAGAATATTTCCAATTAGTCCCATACTCACAATTTTCGGAGTATGAACAACAACAAGAGTACCCAACCACTCAAAGTGGTATGTCCGAATTAAGTCCGCAAGATAGAGAAACACCACAACCTACAGTACAAGATTCTTACCCACAAATTGAAGACACAGTTAATTTTTTAGGATGAAATGTTCCTCTTTGCCGTACTTTGTAGTCCGGGACAAAGACGGAACAGTATATAATTTCTTAATAGATACCGGTTCAAATAAAAATTATATCCAACCTGAAGTAGCAAAAATATAAAACCAAATGAACATAAATTTTACGCAAATTCTGTAAGTGGACGCATCCTAATTACGGAGCATGTCCACTTGGGTCTCTTTAATGAGCCTAACAAACCCATAATTTTTTTTTTTACTACCAAATTTGAAATCATTGAAAGAACTAAATGCTATTATAGATGTGGGAAAAGATTTATTACAAGTCAACAACTCTCATGTTGTTAAAGTGAGACAGATGCGAGCTCAGCAGGTCCACACGATCAATTCAGATCAACTATCGGGTAATCAAAAGTTAAAGCTAGAGGCACTTCAAGAGGAATACAAAGCCTTATTTGCAAGTCCAGACATGAAGCTGACTTATGCCACCAACGTTCAAGGTGAAATTCGAACGTCATCAGACACTCCAGTCTATTCGAAACATTACCCGTATCCAGCCTCTTTGAAAGAAGTAGTAGAAGAACAAATTCAGGAACTACTAAAAGATGGTATAATACGACCCTCACGGTCGCCCTATGTCTCTCCTGTATGGATTGTTCCGAAAAAAAGTGACAGTTCAGGAAAAAAGAAGTATAGGATGGTCATAGATTATAGAAAATTAAATTCGGTCACTATTTCGGATAGATACCCTATCCCAGAAATTGGAGAAATGATTGCTCAATTGGGCAACAATAAATACTTCTCCGTTCTTGACCTAAAGAGTGGATTTCATCAGATCCCTCTAAAAAAATCCGACATTGAAAAAACAGCATTTTTTATAAATGGAGGAAAATATGAATTTACCAGACTCCCCTTTGGGTTGAAAAATTTCCCTGCCATATTCCAGAGAGCCCTCGATGATATCTTAAGAGAACATATAGGGAAAATATGTTATGTGTACATCGACGACATTATAATATTCAGCAAAACAGAGGAAGAACATTTTAGCCATCTGTCCCAGGTATTCTCTACCTTAGCTGAAGCCAATATGAAAGTGCAAGTCGATAAGTGTAAATTTTTAAAGCATAGCGTTGATTTCCTAGGAGTGGTGATATCAAGCGAAGGTGTTAAAACTAATCCGGAGAAAGTACAAGCCATAAAGAATTTTCCTATACCAAAAAATTTGAAGCAATTAAGATCATTCTTGGGTTTAGCTAGTTACTATAGGCGGTTCATTAAGGACTTCGCAAAGCTAGCAAGACCACTCACAAATCTTTTACGTGGTGAGCACGGGAGAACAAAGAAGAATGTCTCTAACAAAATCGAAATTCGTTTTGGTAAAGAAGAACTAGACTCTTTCACAAAAGTCAAGAATGCACTAGTCTCGCAGGATGTATTGTTAGCGTACCCCGATTTCAGTAAAGAATTTCATCTGACTACAGATGCTTCGAATATAGCGATAGGTGCCTCATTAGAACAAAATGGCAGACCAATCACATTCATATCAAGAGCATTATCTAAAACAGAGGAAAATTACGCAACGAATGAAAGGGAAATGTTGGCCATAGTATGGGCCTTAGAAAAATTGAGGATGTACCTTTACGGGAAATCAAAAGTGGTCATTTATACAGACCATCAACCACTTACCTATGAGCTGAGTCCTAAAAACAACAACACGAAGCTGAAAAAATGGAAGAGTTACCTAGAGGAATACAATTACGAGCTGAAGTATAAACCGGGTAGCTCCAATGTAGTAGCAGACGCACTTTCGAGAAACCCTACTAGCATAAATGCCAGTAGTACGTCGGCAGCTACTATGCATAGCGACGAAAGCTCAGGGTATGAATTAATACCGACTATGGACATCCCTATCAATGTATTTAAGAACCAACTAATACTCCTCACAAGCGAAAACGAACGCACTACATTCGAGTTACCATTCCCCACTTATCACAGGCATACGGTAGTTCGAAGAAAATATTCGGAAAGTGATCTCGTAGAAATCTTAAAAGCAAAATTAGATCCTAGGATTGTGAATGGTATTTTCACCTCAGAAAGTATCATGGGAAAAATTCAGCTGATATTCCCAGAACATTTTAAGAATTATAAAGTTAGGTTTACACAGATCCAAACTACAGATGTCCATGATAACAGTGAGCAGCAAGAGATCATAACTAAAGAACATACCAGAGCACATAGAAATGCAATAGAGAACAAAAAACAAATTTTATCTAAAGTCTTTTTTTCCAGGAATGAGGAAAAAAATAGAAGCAATAGTAAAAGCATGCCAAACATGCAAACTCTCTAAATATCAAAGACACCCCCCAAACCAAGAGATCCAGTCAACACCTATACCAAATTATCCAGGAGAAATAATCCACATAGACCTCTACTCGACTCAGAACAAAACAATCTTAACGGCAATAGACAAATTTTCAAAATATGCACAAATAAAGTTAGTGAATTCGAAAGCAGCAGAGCATTTAAAGGTACCACTACGTGAGTTATTGGTAGCCTTTGGAGCAACCAAAACAGTGGTAATGGACAATGAAAAGTCGTTGAACTCCGCTTCAATAAAGTTCCTTTTGAACGATCAATTGGGTATAAATGTACACACAACTCCACCGTACACTTCGTCTAGCAATGGTCAGGTAGAAAGATTCCATTCCACATTCACGGAATTAATGAGATGAGAAGGTTGAGCATCCGGAATTAGAATTCGAAGACCTAATATTCAGAGTAGTAGACGAATACAATACAACGATCCACAGTACAACTAACAAAAAACCAATAGAAACCTTTTTCGCATTAGACTTGGCACACTCTCCGGAAAAACTAGCGCTAGAAAGACAAAAAACTTCAAAGAGAATTTTAAACAAACAATCTGCAGACTTACAATACCATAACAAGAATAAAGAACCCATAAAAATTTATGACGCAGGAGAAATAATTTATGTCAAAATAAACAAGAGATTGGGTTCTAAGCTAACACCAAGATATAAAAAGGAAACGGTAGCTGAAGATTTGAATACAAAGATTAAAACAAGGTCAGGCAGGATAGTACATAAAAACCAGTTGAAATATTGACCAATATCCATCTTTGACAGGTTAATGTTGATACCAGTCTGTTTGGGACATACGACTATCCTGGACTACTCAAAATCAAGAGTAGTAATGCTGGAAACTGGGATGGCAGCGAGGCAGAACGGCACGTTCAAAATTATACATGTTGTAGAAGTAGAAAAGTATGAACAGGCATTGTCGGTGTTAAAGGAGGTCGTACTAAATTCAACTAAAACAAACCCGTATTACCCCTTCCTTATTTACGAAATAACCCGAATCGAAAATGAAATCAAAAGATTAAAGCCTATAAAGTTCAGAGCTAAACGCTCTCTTGACATACTTGGAACAGCGTGGAAGTGGCTCGCGGGTACCCCAGATCACCAGGACCATAAAATTGTAATCGATAAAATTAATGAACAGCTCAAAAATAATAACAAACAAGTAATAATTAATAAGCTAGTAGAAAATAAGATAAACGATTTGATTAAAATAACTAACATTTTACTATTACATAAAAAACCGGAAACAGAAGATAAAGTAAAAGAAATAGAAGTAACAAAATTTAAACTGAGTCTCTTAAGAGAAGAAATTACAAATATCATTTATGCAATAGATTGGGCTAAAGCCAATACAATAAATTCTTTAATTTTATCACCAGCAGAAATAAATATTATTCAAACATATGCTGAAGAAAGCTTAACATTTGTAAATATCAAAGAGCTCATAGAATTTGCTGAAGTAAGTGTTGCTTCGAATGGCAGAGCTCTCCTTTATATTGTCAGCATACCTAGGGTGATTAAAGAACAATGTAAGAAAATCATGGCATTACCTATTAAATCTGGAAAAACAATCGAAAAAATAGATTATAATCACATATTAAAATGTAATAAACAATATTTCGGTTTAGCTAATAAGAACAAATGTAAAATCCAAAACAACAAAATATTATGTAAACTGGAAGATTTGATTGACTTAAAAAATAGCAAATGCATAGGAGCGTATTTTCATAGGAAAAAACCAACTTGCCAAACAACCAACAATCAACATGTGAAATCACACTCGGAGGTAGCTCCTGGCACGATCCTACTAAACCAATTCGAGGGTATCATCAACGTCGACGGAGAAAACCTTACTCTGGATGGAACTTTCATAATCCAATCACAGAATGCAACAATCAACATAGACGATTCGTGGTACATCATGAAGACAAAGCGTGAAGTAGAAGTTCAACCCCCATTACTCCAATTATTATCGGACAAACAGCACCAAGGCGAAACCCTATCTCTGGAGATGATCAAAGAACTGCACTTAAACAACACGAACAGCCTGGAAAAATCCAGACTGACAATGTCATAATTTCATCATCCTACTGGATTATCATAGTAATATTAGCGATCGCAGCGATCACATACTGGGTGATCAAGAAGAAAAGCAACCACAGACCAGAAGATAACAGCCCACCAATAGTAATGCCGGTTACACCCGTACAATATGTGGTAGCGACCGAGGACGTCCGCACTTAAGAGGGGAGGAGTTAAGACCAGATATGCTTCACCACCACAATCACACTCAAACCATACCCATAGAGAACACCCAAGAGTTAACATAATGAGCATCAGCGTAATGAGCATCAGCATAACGAGCATCGGCACGATCATAGAAGGCAACGCCAAGAATGTCACCCGATAACCTTGCAACACACAATCATCCTCACACAATCGCCAGACTAAACATTCCTAGGGGAATGGTGTCAAATTCGGTACATCAAATAGCAAGCCGCCCAATCCCATAAACTATTTCGGCAATAAGCATCATGTTCGGTGCACCAGCCGTCACGTCGCCCAAATCGATTTCATGTTAAACATCAATTCGGCAATAAGCATCATGTTCGGTGCAGCAGCCGCCACGTCGCCCAAATCAATTTCATAATTAAACAGATCCCACGCTCGCGTTGGACCCTTGGACTCAACAAGCGTCGCTGTCACCATCGACGCCCGCAAGCAGAGGCTTCATTCAAACATAATCGATCTATTCAAATCAGTCTTTAATCCTAGTACAAACTTGTCACTTCGTTAGAGCTCCGCGATCTTGATTCAGTCTAGTAGTCACAAAGTCTTCCAGTAAAAAAGATAGATTTGTAAATGTGTACTCAGTAAAGAATAAATCAAATAAAAACTTTATTTTTTTGTGCGACTAACTAAGATTGTGTTTAATTTATATTTAGTTGCAAGTCAGCAACTACAAACAGCAGCAGAGCTACAAGATAGTTGCAAGAAGAGGCTGCTATTTCGACAAAAATCTGGTGCTATGACCGGCACCGGTACCGCCTGAGCCCATAGGCCCTGGACAACAGCAGCTGAGCAACGACACAGCAAAAACAAAAACATACCGGGGAAGACGGGTCCCAAGGACTGCCCTGGACCATTTGACTAACCTTGCGAATACGTCTGTGCGAAGACCAGCACCGGAACCGTCTAGCGCGACAAGCTAGACCCCGGAACAAAGAGCATCGGCGCCCCAACAGCCTGTGCGAAGACCAGCACCGGCAACTTGAAAGCTGCTCAACGTCTGGACCGATAGCGCTACAAAGAGCGCCCACCAAAATAAACAACTATGCGCTGCGTCTCACATTTTTCTTAATGCACTGCGATGCATATTTTTTTTACCATAATTATTATTATAATATTATTATTATAACAAACTATGTACAATTATGCGGCATGAAAAGCTGTCCGATTAGAGTGTGGCTTGAAAACCATACCCAAAAATAGGCAGGGATATATGTAAAAAAAAAAAAAAACAAGACACTAAAAAACAAACATTTAAAAACCAAAATATTAAAAAAAATATATACAAAATTCATGATATTTTTAGGCAAGTTGACAGGTCAACAGTAATATAAAAATAAATATACAAAAATAAATTAAAAAAAAAGAAAGCAGTTTTATTATAGACCATTCAAAAATGTTCCCTAAGAAAAATTGTTAGGAAAGCAACACGAGTTGCACAAAAGATTAAAAAGATAGAAGAGTCAGATGCTAGTAAGTTAACTAGCAAGATTCTTAATGAACTAACTGAGATTCAGAAGCAATGGATTAGTTACCATAGCCAAATGATACAGAGTGGTGTAACCGAACACTACTATTTTACAGATGGAAAGTATGAGGAGGGCTTAGAGATGGCAGCCAGATTAATAGCCAAAGGAGAGTCAAGTAGGCAGGGCACTGTTGAGTCGGAGAGCAGTGAAGCAGATGCAACGATGTCAGAAAATGTTGAGGTCAGCATCGGAGAGTCGCGGGGAAACGCGACCTCTAGTATTGAGAATGCTAATGTTAGCCATGAAAAATTTCAAGAAAAGGTCCGTCAGCTCCAGACATATTTGGACATGGTGATCAAAGATTTACGTACGATAGACAATAGAACAGGCGAAATGAATATTACAAAAAATAAAATTCTTGTTCAAGAAGGTACAGATGTGCCAAGCTTATACAGGTGAACTTATACATAATGAAGCGCTTAAAGAGGTCATAGAAGAATTAGAATTCGATCTTCAGAATACCTTGATAGCATTAGAACAGAAAATAAAAGATCAGAAAAATTTGAAAGTTGAGAATGTTACCGTGAGAGGTGAACTACCAGTGTTGCCAAAAATACAAGTACCCATATTTTCTGGAGAGCCAAGAGAATGGGACTTGTTTGTAGAATTATTCGCGGAACTGATTGAAAAAAGAGAGGATCTAAGTCCTACGCTTAAATTCAACTATTTGAAATCCGCATTAAAGGGCGAAGCAAGGAGCATGGTCCCCGATTGTTAACCAAGCGGTATGAAAATAATCGGAGGGTATTTTCCGAACAATTGAGTCGGATAGTTGATTTACCTATGATCAACAATGAATCCGCAAAAAGTGTAAAAGGAGTGATTGACATAATTAATGAGTCAATACACTTAATGAAAATTAAAGCAAATTTGTCCGATGAAGTTGACGTCAATAGTCGCCCAACTCATACTTCGGAAATTTGACAGAGAGACTCTACAATTGTATGAGAGTCAAAAAAACAAGGCAAATTCAAATGCTATCTGATGTCATGGAATACTTGGAGCAAAGATATTGCTCGCTAAGTGCCATGAGCAAAGAAGAGAAGAAAAACCGCTAAAAACTGTGTTAAATAATGCGGAAGTCGAAGATAAATATCCGATTTGCAAAATTGCCGGACACAAAGCACGTATTAGTGCTATAAGTTTAAAGGTTTGACACCTGCTGAAAGGTATGAAACAGCCACTAAAGTGCAGCTTTGCATAAGATGCTTGAACCATTCAAGCAATAAGGTGTGCACAAATGAAATGGTCTGTTCATTGTGCAGTAAGAAACACCATACCTTACTCCATTTTGAAGAAACACAGGAGAGAGTTAATACTTGTGTAACCGCACAACCAACACTGTTGGCCACGGCTGTAATACAAGTAAAAAATGTAAATGGAGGATATAAGACTCTAAAGAGCCCTTATTGATTGTGGTTCACAGAGCACCATTTTGTCCGAAGAGGCCCCTCAAATATTAAAATTACCTAAAATTAAACAATATACAGAAATAAGTGGCGTGTCCTCCATAAAATCCATAAAAATCAAAATATAAGGTAAAGATAGATGTAAAGACGCGAAATCCGTGGAAGCGACATCTAAAGGTTGAGGCAATTGTGTTGCCAAAGTTAATGAAAGCTCTTCCATTAAAAATACAAAACGTGGATATGTCAAAATGGCAAACTTACGTGCTAGCTGATCCTACCTTTAATAAACCTGGTAGGATTGACATAATAATGGGAGTAAACGTTTATACCCAAATCTTAAAAGGGGGAATTACAAAGATTGATGGCCTGCTAGGCCAAAATACTCAATTTGGTTGGATCGTTTCGGGATGCACCAAATCAAATCAGAATAAATCTGTAGTGGCAACAACAATAGATGTCACAGGCGTTAGACAACGTTGGGAGAAGAAGAAAGGTAAATTTCAAAATAAAAACAACACAATTCCAAAGAAATACATCAACAAAACTCAAGAAATAAATTTATGGCCCCCGGCAGGACCTCACATTGGAGGTAAAGAAATTGAGGAAGCGTCAATTACAAGACCTATAAATAAAATTTGTCCACTCATTGGGGTGAAATCATCGAAGAAAACTACCAGATTCGTCTCTGTCCAAAGTAGGAACCGTAATGATGTTAGCAATGTTGATGCTACTTTGTCAATTGTCGAATGCAGCAAGCATTAAAGATAATCGACCAAAAATTACGGTAAAAGAACTAAACGCAACAGCCGCATTGTACTTGGATCCATGTGGTGGAGGTAGTAGCGTCCTCATGGGATCTGGTTGTATACTATGACATGTCGGCATATTTTTGAAATGCTTACTAAAGGTGATAGATTGATTCCTAAAATGAGGGATTTATGTCAAAAGTTATATAATTTCGAAGACCAGTGCCATTTCATGTTAGACAACACGATAAAACGCAATACGGAAATCGAAGAAAATAATAGATTGTTCATGAGTCAAAATAAGCCAAGAAGCAAACGAGCATTCATGGGTTCACTGTACCATATATTATTTGGCATAATGGATGCAGATGACAGAGTACAAATGGAAGAAAACATGACAAATTTACTGACAAATCAGCAAAATCTGAAACACCTACAAGAAAGGCAGACATCGATAGTAGACTCCACGGCAAACATTCTTAAGACAACTATAGATGAAATAAATGATAACTTTCGCAACATGAACAACCGGATTAAAAAAATGACGGAAGTACTAAAAGAAAGCTATTACGTATATAGAGAATCCATCCAGTTTTTCATGATTGTAAGGCAACTGAGTTCAGTGGTGGATGAATGTGAAAAAATCCAGACAGGAATTATAAATCTCTTAATAGACATTAACCATGGTAGGTTAAACCCTAACATTTTAAAACCAACCCAGATGAAGTTGGAAATAACGAAAATAAAGGACAAGTTGTCCGAAACCTTAGTACTACCAGGTAAAAGGACAGGGACTGAGTTAAAAAAGATATATATACTCTGTTGGCGGCCAAGGGTATCTTTACTTACAGAAAACTAATCATAAATGCAAAAATACCACTTTTTGGTAGGCATCCGTCTTTTCTCTATAAAGTTGTTCCAGTGCCTGTACGAATAAACAATAATCAAATGGTAATGGTCCATATAGATAGCCAGTACTTAATATATAACTTTGAAATAGACTCGTATCATCTAATGTCTGAGCCAGCTATACAAAAATGTAGCTGGCAGTCGAACAGAAGAACATGTGAAGGAAGTTGGCTATGGAGTAGTGCCGATGATAATGCCTGCGTGCTGACACCTTTTAAACAGAATAACAAATCTAGTTGCGTATACACAACGATTGTGGAGACAAAATCTTACTGGGTAGAATTAGATAGTAGCAGTAGTTGGTTATTCAAGGTACCGCCTAAAACTAAGGCCAGAGTCCTATGCGGTAACGAACAGCAGGAGGTGCTAGAGATACCAGAACAAGGAATTTTAAGCCTCAGATCAGGATGCACAGCTAGGGCAGAAGATAAAATTTTAGTAGCTCATCATAGCGTCCAATCAGAGTCGTACATAGCTGTTAAAACTTCGCACGTAGGCGATATAAGTAACATAGAAAATATAGCATGGAGTTCAGTAGAAGCAAACATAGTAAACCATTCGGCAGAATTAGAAAGAATAGGAGGTCAGTTGCAATCATTAAAGGAACATCATATTGAATTACGAGGTTTAAACTTCCATCACGTAGCCATGCTTCTTTAATGTTGGTCATTTTACTAATGATAATAAAATAATAATAATTTGCTTAAGACAACGTAATAAACATATAAAAATCCCAATCGCCCCATTTGGCGGCCCCTCGCAGAATGTTTAAGAATAAACACAGTGTTCATCTGAGCTGGCTTCACCAAATCAGATGCACTAAAGAAAATACAATGCAACGGTACCTTTGTACCAAACAAACCTAGCATATGTCTAAAATTAGAGTCAGCCACACACGAGGTGGGATAAAACATTTGTATTTTTAAAACTAACGCAAAAGATCACTACGGCAGAATGTCAAGCGGCCGACGCCGTGCCCAAAATAATAATAAATTTTCAACCCCCAAATACGTGGGTGTGAGTCTAGAATAAGATCTTCTAAGAAAAATTGTTATCTCCTAGAGCCTAAGATAATCCTATATAAACTCCGTACTTTTGTTAATAAAATGAGTTCATATTTTGAGTTCAACGAATGAAGACTGGGTTATTTTCTCTTCTCTCCGGGAATCCCTATTCAACAATAGAAAAGCGTCTGTAATTAGTATATTAAAGAAAAATTTTCCACTTCCATTTAAAAAGCAACTTGAAGAAATATGCACCGAGTATAAAAAAAAAAATTAATTTTTATAAGCAAAAATTGAGACTTAATGATGATGAGCCAGTATATGTAAAAAATTATCGATGTCCGCATAGCCAAATAGAAGAAATCCAACGTCAAGTTGGAAAGTTAATTGAACAAAATATTGTTGAACCGTCTTTATCATCATATAATAGCCCACTTTTATTAGTCCCGAGGAAAGCTCTTCCGGGCTCTAAAGAGAAAAAAATGGCGATTAGTAATTGACTATCGCCAAATAAATAAGATATTGCTGTCAGATAAATTCCCACTCCCCAGAATTGATGATATTCTTGATCGATTGGGTCGAGCTAAATATTTTTCATGCCTTGACTTAATGTCAGGTTTGAGGAAAACTCAAGAAATATTACGTCTTTTTCAACAAACAATGGATCATATCGCTTCACGCGATTACCATTTGGGTTAAAAATAGCGCCTAATTCATTTCAGAGAATGATGACAATAGCATTCTCAGGCCTTGAGCCTTCGCAAGCTTTCCTTTATATGCATGTTTTAATCGTTATTGGTTGTTCTGAACAACATATGATTGAAAATTTAACACATTTTTTTGAAACTCTGTAGAAAAAAATAATCTCAAATTACATCCAGAAAAATGTTCATTTTTTATGCACGAAGTGACACTTTTAGGTCATAGGTGCACAGATAAAGGAATCTTACTAGATGACAAAAAATTTGACGTCATTAATAATTACCCAGTCCCTACGGACGCAGGTAGCGCTAGAAGATTCATTGCATTTTGCAATTACTATAGACATTTTATAAAAAACTTCGCCGAATATTCACGGCACATACCGAGATTATGTACAACAGAGACAACAGAGCGTGAAAAAGCATTTCAATATCTAAAAAAGAAACTTGTTGAACCAAATTTATTACAGTACCCAGATTTTAGCAAAGAATTTTGAATAATCACGGATGCAAGCAAACACGCATGTGGAGCAGTTTTAACTCAAAACTATAATGGACTAACTCCCAGTTGCATACGCATCACGAGAATTCACTAAAGGTGAAAGCAATAAGAGTACTACAGAACAAGAATTAGCAGCAATACATTGGGCGATAACACATTTTCGACCATATATTTATGGCAAACACTTTACAGTTAAAAATGATCACAGACCTTTAACATATTTATTTTCCATGGTTAATCCTAATTCTAAATTAACACGCATGCGACTCCAATTAGAAGAGTACGATTTTACGGTGGAGTATCTGAGAGGTAAAGATAACTTTGCGGCAGACACCCTATCAAGGATAACAATATCCGATCTAATCGACATAAACAAAAAGTCCTGAAAAATAATAATGTAATTATAAAGAATAGGAAAAATAGGGAACAAAAGTTCATAGGGATAGACTAAAAAGGATTAACAAATAAAACACACAAAAAAAAAAAAATTATATATTTAAAAAAAAAAAGAAAACAACAAAAAAAAAAATCATAAGAATATATATGTACATATATATAAATACTTTTCAAAATTCAAAAAAAAACTTTTTAAATGTATATATATATATAGATATATTTCAAAATTGAAAGAAAAAATAATAAGAATAAATAATAATTTCTTTCTCCTTATACAACATAATACATAAAATATATAAAAATAATAATAATAATAATTTTAATATTAAATAACTTCATTATATTACGTTATTTGTTTAAAAGAGGGAGGGTTGTATGCCACATGAGCATATGCCCACTGTATTGTAGAGTATACAACATGACAAGTGGTCGTATGCCCAACTATAAAGTAAGAGTAACACCTCATAACATAACGACACTTTGTTGCTATGTTTATACAATAACAAATATACATGAGTGCAGTAATAGGATCCGCGACTTATGCGGACTGGCCGCAGCGTGAGAACGCTACCGTAAGCACTTCTTGAGTATGTACCATCCATAAATATATATACATACATATATACAAATACATACGGCATGCTATATACTCCCCTTCTGCCGCCACTGGGCGACAGAACTCCAAACTTCATTATGTACTTTAGGGCTAAGTCAATTATTAAATAAAGAGAGACGGATTCAATCTGAATCTGTCAACAGCAAAAGACAAGAAGTAATCTTTTCCCAATTTCCACAATTTAACAATCAGAAAAACAGAAGGTACTTTTCAAGTCTTATTTTTCCTATTCCATTCCTGTGACATCTGGGGTACTTCAAGGTAGTAATATTGGCCGCCTGCTTTTCACTTTATTCATTAACGATCTTCCATCAGTCATTATTCATTCGCGTAAGCTTATGTATGCTGACGATGTTAAGCTTTGTCTTACTTATAAAGAAACAGATTCATTTAATCGGCTACAAGCTGATCTTAAACATTTTCAATCCTGGTGCCAGTTTTATTTATTAAATCTTAACACTACCAAATGTAAGGTAAAGACTTTTTATCGTAATTCTCCTCAACTGGTCACTTATTTTCTAAACAATAGTCGTTTGTAACGTCTAAATAATATGAATGATTTGGGCGTACTTATGGACCATAAGTTATTTTTAATTTTAGTACCCATATTTTCACCACGGTCGGAAAGGCCATGAGTGGTCTGGGTTTCATTAAAAGTAGTTGAAAAGATTTTGACGACCCTTATACCACTAAAGTTCTTTTTACTTCGCTTGTCCGCCCTATTTTAGAGTACGGATCTTGCATTCTTGCTATTTGCTCTTCTGTTATACCTTTAACCCTTAGTCGTCGTTCTTCTAACTATGCCATGCAAGAACCTTTTAGAGTCCTTTGCTCTGATTTCAATCTTTTATTCCCTGTAATCTGCTCAGTGTCTTCTATTAACACACTTAAAATATATATCCTTTCCTTTTTAGTTCATAGATAGCTGTAGTATTATTAGTTTGTCTGTCTTTTCCATTGTGTATCTGTCCGTGCGATTAGTGCCGTGGATTTTACGGCTACACCCCTCGGTCGGTCGGGTGGAAGGTGGGCAGCTATCTGCTTGCGCGGGCCCAAGCACATAGCTGCCGCACCTGTTGTTCGCTAAATGCCATGGGCAAAGAAGATAATAAAACGCTACTGCTTTTTATGTGGTATTCCGATATCCAAACTTGCCGGGCAAAAGCACATCATTGCTATAAGTATAAAAGTTTAACACCTATGGAAAGGTATGAAACGGCTAAAAGATTAAATCTCAAGATGCTTGAACCATTTAAGCAATAAAGGATGCGCTAATAAAATTGTGGCCGGACACCAAACTCACATTAAAGAAAAACAGAAGAAACTAATACTCTATAAAAACCCCTGTTGTTTGAAAAATGATAGTGATTAGTGTTGATGGCCAAAATTTTTATTTTTTAAGTTTTCGGCAGTTGGTGCGTCTGCGTCTCGAGAAGGAGCTCGGAAACTCAGTTGGTTGGCATATTTTGAATTCATCAAATGAAGACTGGGGTTTTTTTCTTTCCCTTCTGAAAATCACTATTCAGGCGGGTCAAATATTAATTTTACGTAAAATTAAACAATATACAAGAAATAAGTGGCGTGGCCTCAATAAATGCCAAAAAGTCAAAGTATACGGTAAAGTATATGTAAAGATGCGAAATCCTTTGAAAAGACATCTTAAGATTGATGCGATTAATAAAAAGCCCTTAAATTAAAAAATAAGTAGATATGTCAAAATGGCATCCCTACGCTCTATATGATGCTACCTTTAATAAACCTGGTAACCATAAATACCCAAATATTAAAAGGGGATGTTACAAAGATTGATGGCCTACTAGTCCAAAATACTCAATATGGTTTTATTTAATTTGCGGGGGCGAAGTGGGTGTTTCAAAAATGTTGAACATGTAAGATGATATTTATTTAAGTTCTGTAATCGAACAGAACATAAATAAATAACATCTTACATGTTCAACATTTTTGAACCATAAATACCCAAATATTAAAAGGGGATGTTACAAAGATTGATGGCCTACTAGTCCAAAATACTCAATATGGTTTTATTTAATTTGCGGGGGCGAAAGTGGGTGTTTTCAAAAATGTTGAACATGTAAGATGATATTTATTTATGTTCTGTAATCGAACAGAACATAAATAAATAACATCTTACAACTCGGCCCTTGACGAAGGATCGACCTCGATCCCAGGGCCAACCAGGGGGTAGCAACATCAACTGGCCAGTGATGCCCTTGTTTGGATATCAGAAGTGCAGCCTTGATGTCCTAGGACGGCGGTTGGGGGGAACTTCAAATTGACGTAAGAAAACTCTTCGGGTAGTTATAACTGGTACAGGTTAAATTTCACCTCATCAGCAAGCGGCATCGTCTCCCAGCGTCGTCAGTTGCTCGTCCCGGACTGGAGGAGGCAGAAGCAGCAGGCGTGATGACTGTAGCGGAAGACGGCACGGAGGGCACTACGGCAGGCATGTCTTCCCCCCTTGGTCAGCGGCCAAGGGAACGTCAGAATCAGTAGGATGCGGCCAACAGTATGCATGGCGGCATGCAAGGCATCGTGCAAGGGCAGCAGACGTCATCGTCAGATGAAGAGCAGGAGTAATAACGGAGGTACCAGTGGCTCGAATCGCCACTGACTATTACTGGCAGCGGTAGGCTCGGAAGCGGCAGCCGAGACAGCAGCGGGAGCTGCAGGGGCCGGCATGGAGGCACGTACAGCAGCAGCTGGTCTTGTAGCGGCAAGCCTGGAAGCGGTGAATATGTAAGCTGCGGGTACTGCAGCGGCAGGTGTGGAAGTGGCGGCTACAGCAGTAGCGGGCATGGCAACGGCGGACCGCGGCAGCAGCGGGTACTGCAGCGGCAGGCATGGAGGCAGTGGGTACTGTAGCAACAGGCCTGGAAGCGGCGGGCACAGCAGGAGCTGACACAACATCGGCGGAGCACAGCAGCGGCAGAGGCGTGTGCGGCAGCGGCAGGCACAGCGACAACCGGTACTGCATCGGCAGGCACATCAGTGGGCACATGAGCAGTGGAGTACAGCAGCAACAAGTACTGCAGCGGCAGGCACATCAGTGGGTACGGCAGCGGCGGAAGCGGCAGCAGCGAGCTTTGCAGGGGCGAGGAATATATGCAGCAGCGGGGCCGGCAGAGGCTGAGTATGGCGGCAGTTGGCA